>CM077518.1:36943670-37543670 GCA_039654895.1 Mongoloraphidia duomilia | reverse complement strand
CAACGCGGCTTTTTTAATACAAAAACTGATAAATAAAAAAAATCGCGCAGCTGAAAAATGTTGCAGTTATCTTCAAAAAACCTCTTTGTTTTGAATTTTTAAACGGCTATAACTTTTGAACTCGTTGTTCGATTCTGATCTTTAAAACGGCATTCGACGCAGTTTTTTAAGCTCTAAAAATATTGTAAGAGGTACAAAATCGACTGGTTGAGAAATCTCGAAGTTATTTTGAAAAAACACTTTTTTCGAAATCTGTTGACTACGATAACTCTCGAAAGGATTAACCGATTTTGATCCGCTTAGCGGCATTCGACGCAGTTTTCTGAGGAGAAGAGCTGATTAGATTATGAAATCGACCGGTACAATATTCTAGAAGTGATTTTGAAAAAACATCGTTTTAACAAATTTTTTTTCGGTTTTTTTGGAATTTCTCAAAATATATTAGGCTGAATCGGTTCAAATTTTCAGGAAATCTAAGTTCAGTAGAACCCTTTCGAATGCCGTAAATCGCGGTTCGATCGGTCAAGCCGTTCAAAAGTTATGAGAGGTTTACATACACACACACTCACACAACTCCGCACACTCCCTCCCACACACACACATATGCATACATACGTAAAAATAGTCATAATAGCTTCCTAAGATCACAAAACGTCGAGATCTGATGAAAACTCGATTTTCGAAAATCGGGGTGAAATCAACAACTTCCCTATTTTTGAAAAAATTTTCAATTTTCTTAGCGGGAAGTTAAAAAGAGTGTTTATTTCTTACAAATAATATGCTGTGTATCTTCTCTGTGTACTTGTCGCGCATGGCCAGAATGAGATAGACAATACACAAATTTGAACGTTGAGGTACCTGAAGGTCATTGTATTCGGTACCACAGTAATTTTTAGTTAATTATTGTTTACTAGGTGGGAAGTATAGAACTGGTCATCAGTCGAATTTTTTTTTTGTATCGTCACCATATAAACAAATTGGGTGAAGTACAGTTTGAATGGAACTGCAAACACTATTTCAGAATTTTTTCCGCGTTTCGTACCAATTTCTACCATGAATCGATGCACTACCTTAAATTACTGTTCGGCACGTTTATGTGGTGCGAATGCTAATGTGTGAAATCTGATTGTAATTTTTTAAGTGCCTCTTCACTGACTCTTACGCTGTTGATGCAAATTAATATGGTAGTTTTACTGCGGCTATTAAATTTATTGATTAAGATTTTATTTCAGTTCATTTTGAATTTTAACTATTATTTAAAATTTTATTTAATTTTACTGTTTTAAATTTATATTTAAAGTGTTTGTATAATTTCAATAAAACTTTCTACACACTCAATTAAATTTTCTACACACTCAATTAAATTTTTTGGTACCAGTCTTTTACCCGACTGCCAAAGGAGTGTATTTTTGTATGTATCTATCTTTGAATTTTGGTCGGAGCCCTCTGTAGCCTAAACAGCTTGACGAATTTTGAAAAATGAGGTATCTATAGATTCGTCATAGTCTCACGAGTGCTACTGGGTATATTACGTCACGGACAATTCAATATGGCGGACATTTTGTCAATACGCAAAAAATCGGTAAAACCTTTTGTGTGGGGTATCAAATGAAAAGGCTAGATGAGTAGATTCAAGTAATAGAAAGGAAATAAATATAAATTATTAAAATAAAACAAAAAACCCGACTGCGTAAAATTTGAACTTAAAAGATGGAAACAAGATCAAATGATAACATGCAGTCGAAGGCATACATGTAGTAACAAGTTGAACAGACATATCTGATGCCTCCGACTGAATGTTATCATTATCCATCTTTTAAGTTCGATTTTTACGTAGTCGGGATTTTTGTTTTTTTTAAATAATTTATTTTTTAAATTGTATTTAAAAATAGCCTATTTCTTGTGTTAATGTATTTTATTCAACACATGCACGCTTTTAGTGTTTTTTCGTATCTGTAAAGCGGAGTTTAAATGGCCGTTTATCGACTGGTGACGTCATGATACATTTTGAAACACTTTTCAATACTAAGTATAATGAAAAACACTTGAAAACCCCGTTACATAATGAATCATTATGTAAATCTTTTCAATGCTATAATGAAATATGGTTACTACTTACTATGGTAATTAAGTAAATAAATATTCTCTCAAGGCCAATATTTTTAGAATGAGATGTACCTACTGCTGTCAGTGAATCTACGGTGTTTGACATTAATTCAATAAAACTCAAAAATGGTGCATGTGTTGAATAAAGTATAGTGTACAGCGCATGTGCTAAATCTTTACCTAGACGGTTCGCTGATGCGCACTCGCCAAGGCTCGTGCTGAAAACATCGCGCCTGACGCATAAAGATGTATTTAGCACACTAGTGGCACAAATATACTACCTATAATAAATAATAAACGAATTTTTTTTATAAAAACTCCAAGAAAATAAAGCATAGAAAAAGTGTAAATTGTTAGTATTAGTTTTGTTAATTCTCAGAAATCATTTAAATTCAAAGCATTGTCCTTTACGTGCGTTTAATATCAAATCACTATACAGGGTGTATCATAGAAAACCGAACATAGGGAAAACTCCATTGTGCAAATTAGTTAGGATCAACGATTACTTTGGCCACATATGAGAATGGGTACCATGGTTACGCTGACTAACCATTATTTAATAACAATAATAGCTAATAATGAATAATTAGAAAAATCAGTTAAAATAAATTCTTCAATATTAAATGAATTTATTTTTATTAATGAAACAATTTTTTTTTAAGAAAATATTTTTTTAACTAATAAAAACAAAACAAACAGTTAAAATAAAAAATTAAAGCAAATGTTCAAATAAACCTCAATTTTGAATTAAGCAGTGACTTAATCGGTTACAAAAACTTTGTCTCACTTTATCTAACATTACAGGAGTCATATTGAAACATACTTCGACGATTTTGTCTTTAAGTTCATCCAGATTTTGTCAAATGAACAGCAATATGCATTTGTTACTGTATACGTACACCATGGTAACCATGGTAACGACCTCTGAATAGAGGGCAAAGCAATCTCTGATCTTAACTAATTTGTACTGTGTACTTTTCCCTATGTTCGGTTTTCTGTGATACACCCTGTATGTACTATAAATGACTTACCTATAGTTTATACAGTATGCTTACCAGTGGCGTATCTACCACAGGTGTTCCAGGTGGCAATCACCGGGGCCCCCTAACCTCGAGGGGCCCCCAATTTTTGGGTCAACTACTGATTGATTAATCCTTACACTCGATTTTTTTTCTCAGTCCAATTATATATGATCTAAGCGCGATGATGTCATGAATAATTGGAAATTTTTCTTAGTTGGGTAAAGTGGGGGGCCCCAAAAAAAATTTTACACCTGGGCCCCGCAAAGTGAAGCTACGCCACTGATGCTTACTTACTAGAATTGTTTCTCTTCATTTATAGTATGAAACTTCAATATCTTAAGCCGAGAATACATCTGACAAACGTTGCCATTCGTTCGCATTGTCAAAGGTTTATTTATATGCGTTCGTGAAGAGTAGATGATCGTTTGCAACAAATTAAGTGTGGTTCGAAACTTCGAATGGCTAGCAGTGTGAACGAACGGTTTCCATCGGCTGTCGTAAAAATACAAAGATCAAAAGAAAATGTGAGCCACGAATGTCTGGAAAGGTTGCTATGTAGACGTGTTGACAATAATTTCCAGTAGTTCGCTACCATTTGTCGAGAAAGTTTGTTTTACTGGGAATGCTAACGAATGTAAATAGGTAGGTATTGCAAGTCTTCGTTCAGATGTGTGGCTACCCAGAAACGTTTCCGAGAATGTCTGCGTATGAGCAGCAACGATAGCAGCTCAAACGAATGCGAACGAATGGCAACGTTTGTCATAGGGTTTATACAAAAACCGACTTTTTGAAAAACCGGTTTTCGAATTCCAGTTTTTCAAAAAACCGGTTTTAGCCGGTTTTCGAATTTTTGTCAAAAAAATAGAATAGGGAAAAATATTTTATTTAATTTATATAAAATAACAAAAAACGAAATCAATATCAAAGTCAAAATATAAAAAAAAAATTAAGGATTACACATTACTTACACAAAATAACGAAACCTCAAACAAAAATTTCAAATTTCAAATAATATTTATATTTATTTCACTAATTTTATAGGATTTTAAAAAACATAAAATATCCACTGATCGGTGGCTAAGTCTTGTTCTTATTTTGGACACAATGTTGCCTGAAATTGAAAATACTCGTTACTGAGCTTGGTTTCATAGTTTTCAGGGCATCAAATAACAAATCTAAGTTTACCGACTTATTCATTTTTATCTAAAAGTGAAATTAAAGTTATTAAATAAATATTTTTGAAGTTTATTTTACAATTTTATTATTTTAACTAGATATAATTATTAATGTACTAAGAAATCTACACATTTTTTAGGAATTTTGAAAAAACACGCATCTTCTTAATCTAATTCCGAAGCTTGATAAAGACATAATTTATGTCGAAACAAACTTGCGAAAGAAAAAATGAATTATTTTGACACCCTGTGTTTTATTTAAAATCCCATTAGACAGAAACCAGAACTTTTTATTTTACACTAATTTTTGAAAGTAGAAATTTATATAGTAAAACTAGCGGACCCGTCCCGGCTTCGCTCGGGTGGTATAAAATTATGATTTAATAGCGGTCACCCATTACTCCGCTCACGTATATTTAGTATAGCTGATCCGGCAAACGTTGTTCGCTCGTTCGTTTGAATTTTATTAATACAGTACTCACTCGCTTCGCTCGTTCGCTTGAATATTATAAATACACTACTCACTCGCTTCGCTCGTTCGCTTGAATATTTTCGCCTACTCACTCGCTTCGCTCGTTCGCTTGAATATTATAAATACACTACTCACTCGCTTCGCTCGTTCGCCATATATGTATTTTTTAAAGCTTAATATAAAAATCGCGATTAAAAATCAGGGGTTGATCGTATAAGAGTGAAAATTTAGAGTTGTTTGTATTTTTCAATGCTGAATCATGAAAAAATTAAAACAAAAAATTTTGTCCAAAAAAAAAAAAAAAAAAAATTGGGGTGAACCACCCTTAACATTTAGGGGGATGAAAAATAGATGTTGTCCGATTCTCCACCCTACCCGATAAGCACACAAAATTTCATCAAAATCGGTCCAGCCGTTTCGGAGGAGTATAATAACGTACACCGCGACACGAGAATTTTATATATAAGATTAAAGTTTTAAAATGTAAAATAGAAAATACAAAATAAGTTAAAAATTAATTTTTACATAATAGTTTGAATTCTTTTAAACCGGTTTTCGAATGTGACAAATTTATTTTAAAAATCGGTTTTTTAAAACCGGCTTTGAAAAACCGTCAAACCCTAGTTTGTCAGATGTATCTCCGGCTTTAGTACTAAATTGAAAATCATTTTCGAATAAAATATTTTTATCGTCATTGTTTTCAAAAATTCCATCGGAAAGTTTAGAATGCTTAGGGTGGAATCAAATTGATCTCACTATTCTGAATATGATTACATAGTATAAAACACAGTGTAAAGCTTTACATGGAGTTTACGCCGTCGGCACTTTTGATGTTCTGTCTCCAAGTTTTGTTTTTTTTTTTACTTTACACCAGCGACGGACATGCGCGTTATACAGCTAATTGAGAAGCCAGCGCTCTGTGGCTGAATTTCTATAGAACAGGACCTGATTAAGTGCCATAGGGCATTGACACATTATCACAGTTAGTACATTGTGCATAAATATAATATGCCGGTCCTGCCTTCAAAATTAGACCAGGACGATGCACTGAATTTCTTGGGACAGAAAGATTGCCGAGTGGAGAAACTGCTTGTATGCGTTTAAATTGGTATAAAAGGAAGTGTCGGTACTCGGTAGGTGTATATATTTTGTACCGGCTAATCTCGAGAACTACTAAACAGATTTGAATGTGGTTTTTACCATTTGATAGCTTATTTTATGATGAATGTTTAGATCTATTCTGGCTGCCCGCCCCGGTTCGCCCAAGTGCAAATCGAATTGAATCCAAATTGGATTTAAATCAATTTTATGTCAAAAGCCGTATAAAATATATTATATTGACATAGCGGACCAATTTACATAACTTGCACCTACACACTAAACACTGTTACCATGCTTCTATTTGGCTTCGGCCATAACAGCATGGTATCCCAACGGTATAAGAATAAAAATAATATTAACAACCCGTGAGGTGGGTCGTTTATTAGGACTAAAGTGCGACCCTTCAGGTCCACACGACGAACTTCCCAGTTTGATAAATATTTAATAACAATAATTAAATTAGATATTACACAGAAAAGTAGGTAATCATTTTAATCATTAAAACATAATTATTATTTATTTTCAATAATAGTTAAAAAAAAAAACGGCTGAACCGATTTTTATAAAATTTATGTCGGATCAAAATGACGTTAACACGCCTCGATTGAACCCTTACGATGTCGATATAATTTTTTATTCGCGAGATATTGTGTAAAATCTACTTTTTGAGTCTATTGGGTTAAGAAAAAAGAACGACTGAACCGATTTTGAAAAAATTTCTTTCAGATCATATTTACGTTAATACGCGTCGATTGGCATCCTAACGTAGTCGATATCATTTTTCATTCTCGAAATTTTGTCTTAGAAAGAAATGGACACATACGTACGTACGTACGTACATACGTACACACACACACAGACAGCTTTCTAAAAATAATGTAAAAATAGTGTAGTGACCTTGAAACATAAAAATTTGTTATACATTTTGATTTCGAATTTCGGACCCATTACAATAACTTCCAATGGGAAGTTAATAATTAGTCGCGGGCAAATGCTTTATGTCTCTAATCTCTATATATATTAAGCTAGCGGCCCGGTCCCGCTTCGCCCGGGATGCTATGAATTTATGATTTATTAATATAAATATTACGACCAGTTTTTATAGCCTATGTCCTATAGCAAAGTATCACCTATCGAACAGTGAAAAAAAAAATTTTAATCGAGATTACCCCCAATTTTCACCCGGACGAAGCCGGGTCAGCCAGTTTCAGTTATACATCTAAACCTTCCTCGTGAATTAATCTATCCAATCGGGACAAAATCCTTTCAGTATAGTTACGGAGAAAATCGGGCACAGACAGGCAGACAGACTTGACGGGGACTTTGTTTTATAATATGTAGTGATTCATACCCGGGCGAAGTTGAACCAGGAATCTAGTACCTAAAATATAAATTAATTTTCGTTAAAGTTTATTGTAGTGAGTATAGTGACCAATGACTTGACAACATAATCGCATGTGCAGGACACAGGTCTTCTATAATTAATAATCACGCTGTTGCTGCTGCTGCTGTTCGGAAAGTGAGAGTTGTTAGTTATTTTTTACCGCTATGTAAACATGTAAACATGCATGTATTTAAGATTCTACATAATGCAATTAATTCTGTAATATTATTAAATCAAAATCAGAAACATTATTCATCTTCATTTAATTTAATAGAATCAAAACTAATCGACAATTAACTAGACCCACATTTTTTACTGAAAGAGTAGAATTGCAAGTTGTTTTTTAATTGAAAGAGTAGATTTGGGGTTGACAAACGTCTTTTTTGTTGAGAAATTTATTCAATTTAATTCAGTGATCTTCGCTGTTTGTACCATTCTTTGGCCACTAAGATTTCTAGAACTATTTAAAAAGTAGAGTGTATAATATGAATACGCTCAGAAAGTTAGAAAAGCAGAAAACTACCAAAATGTTGTCAACAGCTGTTTAGACTTTAAAAGAATGTATTGCCGAGGATGGTGGTTATTTTCAACCAACTAAAAAAGAGGAAAAATATAAAATTTGAGGTCGGCATCAATTAATAAAATAAAAGTTATAGATAATATATAAAAAGTTTTAGCAATTATAAATTGGCGCCAACCTCAAAATTTTGTTATTTTTAATTTTCAGCTATTGAAAATTTTCAAAAAACGGGAAGCTATTGGTTTCGGTCCGATTTTCGAAAATCGAGTTTTCACCAGATCTCGACGTTTTAGGCTCCTAGGAAGCTATTCTGATTTCTGACTATTTTTGGATGGACGTCCGCGTGTATAACCAAATTTTTTTCGCGCGGTATTTTTAGAACGAATCACACGATTGAGATCAGATTTGCGGCATTCGAAAGGGTTTATTTAGACTTCGATGTGATTAGATTTTGGAGTCAACCAGACCATGTTAAGGGTGGTTTTTAGGGGTTGAAATATGTTTTTGAGCCCAAAGATACCGAAAAAAATTTTAAAATCGTTTCAAAATTGAAATTTAACCCTTAAGTAACGGTTAAAATGTGCTGTTGAAATTTAAAAAAAATCGGCCCGACAGGACCGGACTTACAATTTTTTGACTAGTTTGCGGATACGGATTTACTTACTGAAGGGAGTATTTAATTTGGTGTAGATGTTAGATTGATAATAACACTGAAATTAAAATAAAAAATATTATTTTAAGGGGTGTATAAAGGGGTAAAATTTTGTGCCCAGCTCTGGTGTTAGATTAAACGCTGTATTTTTTTTTACTTTCATTTAGTCATGTTTTCATACCGATATTATAGATAATAATATACCTATATTATATATATAGCATTCGACAATGATGTCTATTATGACCACGCATATAATGGTAGCAGCTTATTATGACGTAGTGATTGCACCAATAGTTTGGTTTTAAAATAAGCTAGTTTGAACCTTTCATCGTCTTTTTATTATGTCGTGCGTTTAGTATGACTCAATTGCCACACCCAGGGCCGGCGCGAGCCTATTTGGCGCCCTGCGCAAAAAATTTCTTTGCGCCCGTCCCCCATTTTCGTTTCAATAAAACGTGTACACAATTTCCTATCATTAATATTAAAAAAATTTCCACAAAATTTTACGTAAATTGTTTTTTATTCATCTTTTTCAGTTCTTATAACATTCGATGCCTTATTCCAAGTATTGCACCGATGTTTTAGAAAAAAATGTCCATTTAATTGCTTCAGAAATGAATTCTGCAAGCTTTTTTCTCTGCAAAGCTTCTTATCAATTTTTCGTAATCTATTTTTTTTGTCAATTTTTTCATCAGTGCCGCCCCTATTTCGATGGCATCTTGGGCAGCTGCCCAGTTTGCCCGCCCCAAAAACCGGCTTGGTTGGAACTGTGGCGAGCGAGGGCACATACGACGCAACTGCCCTAAAACCGGTAAACAACAGCAGCCGGAAAAAATAAAAAATGTCGATGGGAAGGTGCAATTCATGATGATATTCAAGGGTGTGGCTCACACCCTTGAATATCATCATGAATTAACTCCGGGCTTGAGAATAGCCGAGAGTGTAGCGGCGCTGTTGTTTACATGGCGTTGCTATGGTTCCTCTATTACAAGTCCCCAGTTCTCAGGTTCTAGCCCGAGAGCTGGTAAAAGTGTCAATTGGATTTTCAATTTATTATTAAAAAAAAAAAATAATAATAATGAATTGAAAATATGAATTGGTGCTAGGCCCAAATAACCTTAGCTGTTGGTGGTCTTTAAAATACAATTAACAATGAATTAACTCCACTGTATTAAGTTTAAATTGATTTAATTTTGGAAGCTATCGTCTCATCTAACATATTATCTAATCTACCATATCTTCGGTCATTCACTTGAAACTAAAGAGTTCAAAAATATTAGAGTGAAACCTTTCTAATTTCTTCAGGGATACAGTGGCCTTTCAAGGCAATGAGGAGCATGATAAATCGACATTGTGCATAATCATGCTCGCAATGTGTTGGTTGAAAAAGCGTTGATTATTTTTGTTGTGGCATTGAAGATGGCGCAATGCAACAACCTTGCATCTCTCGACAGATAATCATTTAAAATAGCTGGTAGTAATAACTGTGAAATAACAGATGATTAACTTATAATTAGTAGTTCGAGTTCAATGCATTCAGTGGACTACCTATGTCGTTATAACTTATAATTGTGTTTAGAGAAAGAGGGAGAAACTATAAATTTTGTAGACGCTGTTGCGTAAGAAAACTTCGAAGTATAGTTTTAGATTATCAGTATTACCATCAAATTTTTCAATTTTTAGAAAAAATAATGTGGTCAATCACATTGTTTTAGCTTTTTCGTCAATATTGATATTCTACATTGTCGTCACAATGTAGTTTTGTTTTGGTTTCTGCATTAATATAAAGGAAATAAACAAGTTTAATTGACTTTATAATCTGGTTGGGATTAGAAGCATTTTGTACAAATTTTGTTTAAATAAATTTTGAATGTATTTTATTTGTAAATTACAAACTGACGTCAAAATTAACGCGCTAGAATAAATGATTTCTTACCGAGAGAAAATATCAATCCGAAAAATTGTAAGAAGAAAATTGGGTTATGTTTTCAGTTTATGGTCTATGAATTGGAACGTATGTTTGTTTGCTTGGACTAATCTCAAAACCTACTGAATGGATTTTATTGAAACTTTCACCAATATGTTCCTCAATCTTTCTGTTAACATATAGACTGCGCCCGGGTGAAAATTGGATTGAATTTGCTATATTAAGCAGATTTAAATCCGATTGATTGAAATCAAGTTTATGTCAAAAGCGGTGTGAAGTATATTAATATACCCAATAATAATAATTATAATAATGCACGAGCATTTAATTATAAAATCGAGCGAAAAATTTGAGCGAACGAGCGAGGCACGTGTGTAACGTATTAATTTATTAATTAATTATAAATTCCAGCGAACGAGTGAAGGAAGTGAGTAATGCATTAATTAATTATAAATTCAAACGAACGAGCGAAGCGAGTAGATAACGCATTAATTAATTTAAATTCGAGCGAACGAGCGAATCATGTGTACCCGGGCGAAGCCGGAACGAAGCATATTATAAAATTAGACCCTAACTGTTCAACTTTTTTGCATAGTTGCTGATATAATAAATTTGAACTATAATGAAACTGAAGAGAGGTATGTAACAACAGTCTAGATCCAAAAAACATTAAAAATTTGGCATGTACTAGTTTCAAAAGAAAAGTTTTATTACTACATTTTAGGTTTAATTTTAGAATTATGTTGCATTCTAAATATTGCATTTTGTGGTTGTTATGCTTTGTGTCTAGTAAGAAAAATAAAGAAATTATGGGAACCTTGCAAATTAAACTGATAAAGTTTTTTATTCTAATACACATTATTATGGTAACCTTATCTTACTTTCTTTTGTAATATTAACTGTAAAAACAATATGTAACAAATGAACGTGTGAAGATGCGCAGTTGAGATAATTATTAATGTACTACCTACTACCGTCTCCGGCTATTCATATGTGAACTTGCTCTTTGTGTGTCAAGGATTGGTAAAATAAAATAAAATGCGGTAATAAAACAAGCGCGTTCCAGTCTTTCATATTTGATTGTATATTGCATTACAAGGGACGAAACACAGTGTTTGTAACTATAGTGTGAAGTTTGCTGCCCGAGGAACGAGGACAGCAAATTACACGTGTTGCATTCACTGTGTTTCATACCGAGTAATGCATGTTACTTTTGACAATAACTTTATTGACAATTCGATTTGAGGTACCTGCAATTTCGACGCACAAAAAAGCCGCAAAAATATTCGATCTGTCAGATCTATGTGAAATTTATGTGGGGTTATGTGTGTCATTTTGACGTTTTCGAGGATATACGCAAATTGAAGTTGGCGCGACTCAATCGCTCTATCTCTCTCTCTTAACAACGTTAAAAAAAACATACAAAAACCAACAACTAAAAAGTTTCAACCTTAGTGTTGAAACTCTCAATTTCAACCCGCAAACAAGTACCGAAAATCGAAGTTTCAATAGAGGCGTTGTGAAAATTTGACATTACATTACACAAGGTAAAGTGACACAGAAATTTTAGTGCTGTAAATTCTAACATCGACCATATAAAATAGCACCAATAAACTTCGCATGCTGTATGTCCTACCCATTTAAAGAGACTAATGGCCGGTTTATCGTACATTTTAATCACGATGTCTTTTGATCACACTGTTTAATTTTGACAGCTACGTGTTCATTGGTTGCTGCGTTTCGTTATCATAGCAACCCGTCATTTAACAGTGTGATTAAAAAAACATCGTGATTAAAATGTACGATAAACCGGCCATAAACGTTTCAAGATCATTGAAACTCCACAGTATATTATCAAAGGACCGCTCGAAGAGAGAATTTAACTATATATTGAGGCCTTTTCTAAGTCTTATGCCGTGTGGTGTTCATCCTTAACTGCACATGCGCTAATGGAATAGAAACATCCAGATGATTCCTCACACAATAAGTGAAAGTACTTATAAGATCAACTCGTTAAATGAGTCTGTATACACTTAACTGGATAAAAATATCTACTAGTACTGAGTATACTGACATGGACACTGTAATTTCAAGTTGTCGATAATAGAATAACAATTTTTCAAAATAAAAAGAAGTTTGGTTTCGTTGTTTGGTTCAGAATTTAATTAACTTTTTTTCTTTTCTTTTTGTCAGAATATACTATAGACATAATAAATAATTTTTTTGATATAATAAAATGCACCATTCTTCATCTGAGATATTTGTATTTATGTTATCATTTAAATCGATTATATCTTAGTAATAGAATGGTTGATTCTAAATTGATTGTCATTTTTGAGATCTACAAGTCACTCCGCACTCGACGCTGTGCAATGAAAAAAGTTCTACCCTCAGGATACAGTTTACATGAAGGTAGTTATTATACAGGGTGTATCACAGAACTAAGACCATAGAAAATTAATGTTTGCAAAAAAGAAGACATAAGCCAAATGAGTAGCGCAACAAAGATAGAATGCAGCCATGCCTATCTAAATTAAATTAATTATCTTGGTCTTTACATGAAAAGAGGACAAAGCAATCAATGATCATTAATGATTTTCATCACAGTGTTTTCCTATGTTCTTAATCCTGTGATACATCCTGTACCTACACTGTAAAGATTAATATATTAATCGGCAGCTTTTACCTGCTGCATTGCACGCGATAACAGAAACATTATTACTTCCCATCTCTATTATGGTAGGGAAGTAATGGATTTAGTCCGAAAAAAATATTTCGAGATTTTAACAGATCTTCACGTTTTGATAGGTACCCTTGAAATCGTTTAAGACCTTTTTCTGGCTGATGTCTGTATGTGTGTGTGGTCAATTTTTCGCCTTCGATAACGGAACAACATACGGCCATGCCGCTTGTTCTGTTGTATTTATCAGTCTTTAACTTAGATCTGATTAGATTTTTAGCCAAATCGGTTCAGTGGATCCTGAGATATTAAAAAAAACGTTCTCAATGTCACGTATTAACATAGGTAAAAAAATTCGACTGATGACCAGTCCTATACTTCCCACCTAGTGAATATTAGCAAAAAATAAACACTTTTTTTTTTTATTCTTTGACTGGGCCCAAATAACCTTAGCTGTTGGTGGTCTTTAAAACACAATTTAATTTTTATTCTTTGAAAAAAGCATGGCCCTCTTTTCTGTTTGGTGATCTACTGATGGCTAGCTTAATATAGCAAAAATCATGGTTACCTTGATTTACGTACAATTTTTATTTTTATTAGTAAAATATTTTTTTTCTCGAAAACTATACATTTTAGAGAAAAAAAATATTTACATTTTTTTCATATTATAACATCTAGAATTCATTTATATTTTTTTTTACCTATGTTAATACGTGACATTGAGGACGTTTTTTTGAATATCTCAGGATCCACTGAACCGATTTGACTCAAAATCTAATCAGATCTAAGTTAAAGGCTGATAAACACAATAGAACAATCGGCATGCCCGTATGTTGTTCCGTTCTTAAGATATCGAAGGCGAAAAATTGACCACATACACACACACATACACACATACACACACACACACATACACACACACACACACACACACATACAGACTAAATCCATTACTTCCCTACCATAGTAGAGGTGGGAAGTAAAAATATAAAAGAATTCTAGATGTTATAATATGAAAAAATCTCAATATTTTTTATCCAAAATGTATAGTTTTCGAGAAAAAAAATATTTTACTAAAAAAAAAATTGTACGTAAATCAAGGTAACCATGATTTTTGCTATAAGCTAGCCATCAGTAGATCAATAAACAAAAAAGATGGTCATGCTTTTTTTCAAAGAATAAAAAAAAAGTGTTTATTTCTTGCAAATATATGCTGTGTATCTTTCCTGTATACTTGTCGCGCACGGCCAGAATGAGATAGACAATACACAAATTTGAACGTTGAGGTACTAGAAGGTCATTGTATTCGTTACCACGGTAATTTTTAGTTAATTATTGTTTACCAGGTGGGAAGTATAGGCCTGGTCATCAGTAGAATTTTTTTTTAATATTGTTATATTATGTTGACGCGAGCGATCCGGATATAAAGTAGCTTATCCTTTGAGTTGAGGACCCATATACAATATACATGTACCAAATTTATTTAATAGAAGTTGGATTAAGGGTTTTAGAGTGATGGCTCTTATTTGATACCTTAATAAAATCTAATTTTAAAAATATGATTGGGAGCTTGCACGGCGTTTTTAGATGGTAGGTCTATAAAACGCAATCTTGCCTTGCTAGATAATTATGTCTTGTTAACTCGTTAATTTCCACATGATAATATTTTATTAGTTATTTATGTAGAGATCTTGAAACTCGTAATACTTGTGTTATAGCGGTAATAAATTATTTTAATGTTTAATAGATAATTTCTTAACCGGTCATTGTCATCGGTATTTTCTATTCTTATTTCTCTGACAGTGAAACTGTGAACACGCCTCTTGATATTGCATTCCTTCCTTCTGTTATCTTGACGACAAATTATAGAATATTGATTAATGATATTTAGATTATCGGTTTTTATCAAGCCTGAATTAAAAATACTCATGGATAAATTATGAAGGGCTTCTTGAAATTTAATTAGCAAAGGGTTATTTAGTCAGACAGAGAAATAAATAAACGCATAAGCAAAGCATGGAAATGTTATTGGTCTCTCAAGTACATTTTCAAAAGTAAACTAAAATTTTTTAATACTTGTGTTTTACCGTCCTTTACATATGGTGTTCAAACGTGGTCCTTAACATCAAAGCAATACAAAAATCTACAAACCATAAAATTAATTGTCAAAATAAATCTAAAAACTGTAAGACAAAAATCAAAAATTCTGGACGTTAAACACAAAATAAAACATTTAAAATGGCAGTGGGCAGGTCACGTAGCAAGGATGCAAAATTATCGCTGTGCTAAAATATTGACAGAATGGTGTCCTATAGATGGAAAAAGAAGAATCGGAAGACAGAGAAGAAGATGGAGAGACGAAATAGAACAATATATTGGGAAGTTCTGGCATCATCTTGCTCAAGACAGGAAGATATGGAATTCCAAGGGGGAGGCCTTTGCCCAGTAGTGGGATTTATATGAGCTTTTATATGAGTAAATAATATAGTATATATGTATATATATGAGTATATATGAGTATATATGAGTATATATGAGTATATATGAGTATATATGAGTATATATGAGTATATATGAGTATATATGAGTATATATGAGTAAATAATAATAAATGAGTAATAAAAATCTCCGAAAGTATATAATTTTGTTTACGCGACTTTGGTAATGTAATTTGAACCCTGATCAGTATGGAAACGAACCTAAGAATCCAAATTCTATCGTTGGTTATTATTATTATTGTAGATTATAGATTCGTCGACAACTCGGGTCATTAGCGTCTTCAACACAACAATTATTAATAATCCATTTGTGTACTAGAATCTGCCAGCCGGCATACACAAACCGACTGATACGAGCTGGGGCTCCTGGGAACGCCAATTCCCAAAGAACATTGGAATACAATTGCGAGAACAACTACATTCCAATGTTCCCCCTGGGGGATCTATCGTTGGTGGTCAATGGATATTTGATGTGCTGCTCGACTGAATATTCGTACGATATTATAGTTATGTAGATGTACAATATAGTTATGAACATAAACGTCGCTGCTTTTCGATGAGTACTGGTCTAGTCGATCGCTTCGATTGGACCTCTGTATTATGCGTAAGCGAATGAAAAAAAACAAGGGTATAAACTTTCCCTTATAAATCTGAAAACAGTTTTTACGAAGTTACCTACAAACCATTTTATTTACATGAATTGATTTTAGAAGTATATTCATAGGTTAATAATTAATTCATGTTTATTAAACGAAACCGAGCATTGCGATGTACTCATAAAAAAAATGAAATGTCTCTTATTGAAGCTAGTAATCGAACTAGTAGCGCCACACATGCTGATATCGTGAAATGCTTTCATTGCCGGTTTGTACACAGTGTGGCGTTGTTAATGGTGTTTCGTTGAACCGTTATAACGACTGTGCTGTTATGTTTAACGGCCGCACGAATGAGTGGCATCACATGCACTATACGTTATTGTAATACATCGATTTAGTAGAGAGATGCCATTGCGTTATTATAATTTTTTTAAATAGAAATTAACGATCAAATTTTTTTCAGACTTTTATAAAATTTTATTATATAGGTATTACGTTTCGGCCTTACGTTTAGGTCTTCATCAAATATATATTGAAAGTACTGACTGATAGTTTAGAGATTAGAGGGGGACGCTTTGATAACGACTTCGAAAGCAAGTCTCTTGTGTCTGAAGGGTTAAAATCAAAAGATCCTTATAACATTTTTTGTTGAATTTTAGGAGACCTATCTGAAGACAGCCCACTCAATGGGGTAATTGAAAAAAAAAAATGTTTTGAGCACACTTTCAACTCTATAGGAGGTGGTCTAAGAATTTTCCCAAAAATCTCATAGTTTCTGTTTTTGGGTCGTCCGTATATCAAATTTTATCTTTATAGGTATATTAGGGTGGTCGTTAAAATTTAAATTTTTTGCGACGCCCCCTAAAAAGCTTCTTTTTGATGGAAAAACACTGGGAAATTTTTTTTTTTTTTTTAATTCAAAACAACACGTGCCTCTATACGATATAAGTAAATTTTTGGGTATAATCATTTTTTCTCTGAAAGTATCTTATTAAATTTGAAATAATTATTTTCTTGAGGTTTGAAAATAGTGAACAATGAAACACCTTCAGTGTTATCATTTTAAGTTATGAATTTTAACCTAAAGCTTTATAAGAAACTTAATATACTTCGTCATTCAAGCTCATGCTTCAATTTTTATTCTATTTTTGGGCTTTTTATACGTCTGTGAGCAGTTACATATAAGTTATTTTCATGAAAATGTTTATTGTTATTTTGATCAAATATTGTTATTTTTATTGATTTGAGTTCTATAATTTTTTATATTTCGAATAAAATTGTATTTTTCCTGAAAAATTCCCAAAAAAGATGATTATACCCAAAAATTAACTTAGATCGTCTAGAGGCACGTGTTGTTTTGAATTAAAAAAAAAATGAAAATTTTCCCAGTGTTTTTTCATCAAAAGGAAGCTTTTTAGGGGGCGTCGCAAAAAATTTAAATTTTAACGACCACCCTAAGGTATATATTATATAAATGAATGGATGGGAGGCCTGTGACATACAGACAGAGCTGACAGACAGACTGTCTGTCTGTCAGCTCGGACTGACCGAAACTAAAAGGGTTTCTAGTTTCTGCGAACCCTAAAAAAATCATTACCATAGATAGTGTGATCAAATGGGAATGCCGTATAAGTATAGTTAGTTTGTGTCAGAAGGCTTATTTTAAATTAAAGTTTCGTGAACACATTAAGTGAATCCGTGAAATAAAAATTAATCAACTCCTTAATATTGTCAGTGTTTGCATACTGCGACGTTGTTTACCATGGTATAAGTTATCAACTAAATTATAAAATACAAAAAGTGCAAAATTCTTACATGCGTTTTGCTTTTAAAATAAACAAACGTGAGCTTATACAACCCCATTTAAGAATCTGGAGCAAACGAGGATAATGCATATGTTGACCTTGTACATAACATACTGTTATCTTCAGATTTATATTATAACATTAAATACACCCAGCAGTATCACGATTACTATAGGTACTAGAAATAACACTCAACGAAAACAAATAAATTCAGATTATTTTTTACGGTCATATAATATAAATTAAAAATACTGGCAAGTAATATTACGTAACATTACGGTCATATTATTCAATATTTCCGCGGTAATATTATCCTTCTCATCACTAATCACTTTCATAATATTATATAGGATGTGTAACACCAACAAAATTCAAGTGTTTGTAGGAGATACCCAATAAAGAACCCATGGTTAGAAGCGTCAACTTACGTCACTATTTGGGCATCAAAGATGCCGGTAATACCCCTACAAACCTAGAAATTTGCCATTTATATGTACGGTATGAAACTGCGCGAGCCTTTATCTGTATTTGCCTAGTAATTGTTGCTTTTACGAAATAAAGTATAGAATGTTTTTTTATTCAGAATTTAGCTTACTTAATTTTTGGAAATATGTACTTTTCATGGGATTGAAAGATAAAAGCATTCTTTAAGGAATAATATTTTTACTTCCCACCTCTACTATGGTAGGGAAGTAATGGATTTAGTCCGAAAAAAATATTTCGAGATTTTAACAGATCTTCACGTTTTGAGACCCTAGCAATCGTTTAAAATCATTTTCTGACTGATGTCTGTATATGTGTGTGTGTGTGTGTGTGTATGTGGTCAATTTTTCGCCTTCGATATCGTAAAAATGGAACAACATACGGGAATGCCAATTGTTCTATTGTGTTTATCAGCCTTTCACTTAGATCTGATTAGATTTTGAGTCAAACCGGTTCAGTGGATCCTGAAATATTCAAAAAAACGTTCTTAATGTCATGTATTAACATAGGTAAAAAAAAATATAAATGAATTCTAGATGTTATAATATGAAAAAAATGTAAATATTTTTTTCTCTAAAATGTACCTACAGTTTTCGAGAAAAAAAATATTTTACTAAAAAAAATAAAAATTGTACATAAATCAAGGTAACCATGATTTTTGCTATATTAAGCTAGCCATCAGTAGATCACTAAACAAAAAATTCGACTGATGACCAGTCCTATACTTCCCACCTAGTAAATATTTGCAAAAAATAAACACTTTTTTTTATTTTATTCTTTGACTAGGCCCAAATAACCTTAACTGTTGGTGGTCTTTAAAACACAATTTAATTTTTATTCTTTGAAAAAAGCATGGCCCTCTTTTTTGGTTGGTGATCTACTGATGGCTAACATATTATAGCAAAAATCATGGTTACCTTGATTTACGTACAATTTTTATTTTTTTTAGTAAAATATTTTTTTTCTCGAAAACTATACATTTTAGAGAAAAAAAATATTTACATTTTTTTCATATTATAACATCTAGAATTCATTTATATTTTTTTTACCTATGTTAATACGTGACATAGAGGACGTTTTTTTGAATATCTCAGGATCCACTGAACCGATTTGACTCAAAATCTAATCAGATTAGTTAAAGCCTGATAAACACAATAGAACAATCGGCATGCCCGTATGTTGTTCCGTTCTTAAGATATCGAAGGCGAAAAATTGACCACACACACACACACACACACACATACACACACACACACACACACACACACACAGACATCAGTCAGAAAATGATCTTAAACGATTGCTAGGGTCTCAAAACGTGAAAATCTGTTGAAATCTCGAAATGTTTTTTTCGGACTAAATCCATTACTTCCCTACCATAGTAGAGGTGGGAAGTAAAAAGAGGGCCATGCTTTTTTTCAAAGAATAAAAAAAGAGTGTTTATTTTTTGCAAATATTTACTAGGTGGGAAGTATAGGACTGGTCATCAGTCGAATTTTTTACTTCACATTCGGCGTTATTTGTACAAAGGAACAGTGGAGAGTCTTCTGAAAGGACAGGTACCTACGTAACTTAATTCGTGATGGTGCTGGTGCTGCTACAATACTTATTATTATTGGTAACTGTGGTAAGAGCACTAGTATCGTCGTACTATATCTCGACTATGGTCGTACCTGTCCATTCAGAAGACGGGCAAATATAGTATGTTATTTATAACGTTAAAAACGAGATAATTATGCTTCCTAAGTAGAGATGCATATAACGAAAATTCGATATTTTTACATTGTTCTCGAATGTTGTAGACTAACTTTTTATTGAGATCAAAAGAAATTTGAATTAAAAAATGAATTCTTAAAAAAATGTTTGACATTTTGGCACCTTTAAAATGCACGTCAATGTAAATGGTTGACTGATATTCCGGTTATGATTAGATTAGTTCTGTATCGCATCGGAGATGAACTTTGAATGAAGAACCTGATTGAATTATTATGCAATCGATGGAGAAAGTACCTCTCATTATTAAACAACAGCATTCCTTTGATTTTCATTTATGGTTCGGTTTTGTAATACGTTGGTAATCACTTATCAGCACTCATGCTGATTTTTTAATAGCACATTCGCGTTTTTATATTATTTATTATTATTTATTGTATATTTATTGTGAACTTATACCTATATCTATACCTATGTAAAAAATGTAAAGAAGATTATTTCTTTGTTTTATTCGTAACATTTGTACATGATTATAATTTTGATTATACGTATTAAGGTTTGATTTAAAGTTTATATTTGATATTGACAATTAATGTATTGTAATTTTTCTTATGTTTTTAAGTGTTAAGAGAAAAAGTATCTACTTGAAGTGCCAAAACAGTTTTCTGTTATTGGTCGTTCTAAAATTTAAAAGTAACAATAATTTTAATACTTACATTATGTAAACCTCAGTCGAGCGTCTATAATCACAATCTTTCCCTCTCTCTCCAATATGTAATTATGAATTGTTTTGTAGTGATAATGGCCTCAAAAATCAATTTATATTTTTTATTTAGACAGATTTTTTTTATTTTCAAACAGTCTATCATATGCAAATTCCGAAATGAATATTATTTGTAATATTTGAAACTAATTTTTATTAAATAAGCTTTTATATTTTAAAATTAAATTATTATTAACGTGTATCTACTTTGTCAATTAGACAAAATTTCAATAATTGCTTACACTTAACAATGCTTTATTTTCAATAACAAGTTTCGTTACGTAAATTGGAAAGTATCTTTTGTATTTTAAAATGGCAATGTTTGTTTTTTTCTGCAACTAATTTAGTGTTTAGCAAACAATTAACATTTTGACTGATATAAAACTATTAACATAATCATTATTATATAAATAGATCAAATAAATTAGTATTTCATAACTAATAAAAACCTGCAGACAATGTTATGGTATTTTCCCACCAGTAATAAGAGATTTTGAAGCTACCGCGACGATATCCAAAACGAAAGGACGTAAAGTCGCAGTGACGTCATAGTTGCATATTTTTTCACAAAAAAAATTCAAAAACACAATAATAAATTTATAAAAACCTCAAACAATTATTGAAAAAGTTCTACAAACACAATTTTTTAAATTCACTCAACGATCGTTTAGGGCTATTAATTCCATTCTTCGGGAGACAATTAATACTAATTGAACTAGTTCAAGTATCATTTCAGGCTATTGATCCATCTTCATAAGCACAATTAAGTATTTGTGTTCCTGAAGATGGGTTAATAGCCAGAAATGGTCATTGAGTGAATTTAAAAAATTGTGTTTGCAGAACTTTTTCATATATTTGTGTTTTTGTATTTATTATTCAATGTTCTACCAAGTGCCTAGCGAAGAATCTGTTTAAGTAATATCAAAAATACAACTTTATATAATTAATGATATTGTAATTAAACTGAAAAATCAAAATGAATTGGCTAATCGTTGACTTTTACTTTCTTTCATAATTCAGGATATTCTACAACTGAAAAATAAAATATTATGTTTGGTTGTTATAAAAAAAGCACTATTATTTTCTTATAAAATTGTATTTATATACACAACTAAGAATATAAAACAAAATAATTATATAACAATTAATATCAGCACACAAGGGTAAAAAATGTCTTATACATTCAACATAAATTGGATGAAGGGTTACGGTTAATTCAAAACATCACATCAAAAAATATATTTAATTATGGTAGGTAACTAGTAAACTAATGGGGATTCCGAAACAAATGCATGTACCATTTTTTTGTAAGATTACATCAATATAAAAAATACTGTTTTGTTAATGATGTGGTGTTTTGAATAGTTATTACTGTCCATGATGATTGGAAAGTCGTGCAATTTGATTGGATATTGTAATTGTGCAACTTTATAATCATTTATTCATATTAAATGATTGTTTCAATATTGTAACTAACTTCAATTTGTTTGTTCAGAAAATCGTATATTTGAAAATTAATTAGTTCTTTACTAAAATAAATCTTAACACTGCGTTGTACAAAATAGGTTTTAAACATGGAAAAAATGGAAAATAAATTGTTCTTCCCTTTAAATTCAAAGCTGGCTCATGTAGTATAATAATCTATGAATGCAAAATATTATCACTAGCCGACTCTGAGATTTTTTACTTGATTAAACCAAAGTGCAACAGTAGATATTTATCTTTACGTTAAATCTGAATTTTTATATTATGTGAGTTACTTAATGATTTGTTGTTACGATCTTCTGTTTAAAAATTTTCAAACAAGATTTTTCCAATTTTTAAGAATGACTTAAAACAATCGTTTAATGTGGCTGGACAGCAATTTGTACTAGAACAGAGATGGTGATCAGAAACAAAGACTATTTACAAAAGATCGATAATGGCAAGATGGCCACCCACCTACTGTCTACTGACTCGTCCGATCGCGCACATGCACTCAGAATTTTACTCAAAACTACTCTTCTTTCATAATTCAATCCCACCCGTGGTGTTCTTCATGATGTTCTTCATGATGTTCGTGATGAATTGGCACCCAAACATTCTCCCATACTGGTTTCGATACCTTCTTCCATTCCTGTACACTGTACTCTTTCCATTCTGGTACTGAACTCTGTTTCCATTCGTCCTTCCAAATTTGTTTCTTCTCAGTATGCCATTCTTGTTTCTTCACAGTCTTCCAAATTTGCACTTCTTCTGATTTCCAGATCTGTTCTTTCTTCGGCACCCAGATTTGTTTCTTTTCTGTCTTCCAAATCTGTTTCCATTCTTCTTTCCATTCTAATTTCTTCTCTGTGTGCCATTCTTGTTTCTTTTCAGTTCTCCACACCTTCTTCCATACAGGTTTCCAAATAAGTTTCTTTTTCCATAGATCGTGAGCAGTTACTTCGTAACCATGATGATCTTTACCGAGGTAATGTTCGCCTGGAACTCCTACCTTTACCCATTCTGGAACGTAGTTCTTCTTCCATTCAGGAACTTGGATCTCTTTCCAGACTGGAACTTGGATTTCCTTCCACACTGGTTTCCATACTTTCTTCCACGCTGGTACTTGGATTTCCTTCCATGCCGGAACTTGTTTCTCTATCCACACCGGCTTTTGGATAGTTTTCCAAGCTGGTACTTGTATTTCTTTCCATACGGGTACTTGTATTTCTTTCCAGGCTGGTACTTGGACCTTTTTCCATACGGTTTTCCAGACTAGTTTCTTGGCAGGCTTCCAGACTTTCACCCACTCATCTTTCCAGACAAGTTTCTTTTTCCACACGCCCTCGGGTTGATGATGATGATGGTCGTCGTGGTCCGGTGGTCCATAGCTGTCAAGACCTCGCTTATCCCTTGCAGCATCTGGTACTGGGGTGCTGTATGCTAGACCAGCTAGCACGAATCCCACTATGAGCTGTAAATAAATAATTACAATCAATCAATGCATAAAGTTTATTATTTATTTAAATTTAATATAGGTAAAGAAATAAATTTTAGTTTTGTTTCATAGGAGATTTAAAGAGAACCATGTATTGGAACCTATATTGATTTATTAGGTATCCATTCATCGCCACTAGTCTTTGAATATTTTACTACTACAGTTTACTAATTACTACAATGATTAATAAAGATACACAATATTTAACAGTTTGTCTTTGAAACAGTATGTTGCATAATCGAAATGCAAATGCTGTAAATAAGTGTTTAATATATTATTTATGAATGCTAAAATGTCTCGCGGATTTCCATTTGTGCGTCCGTTAATGTGAGTATGACAAGTTAACAATCGGTGTGTGACTATGAATGACATGTATTTCCTCACAGAGTTGTGATTAAGTGAATTATACAAATTACAGCGGTCATGGCAGTAACAGTGTTTGTTCAAAAACAATACAAAGAAAGTTCTATCGAAGATCCAATGAGGGATTCTTCTTCTTCACGCTTTTATCAGCACGAAGATGGAGACAATTAGACTTGAATGGCCGGTATTATAAACACAGTTTAAAAATAATAAGCAAATAAACTTATATCGTGGATTTACCTATAACATGTTTTATAAAAAAATATTCAGATCACTTTTTAATTTATTTGATAATAATAATACATACAATTGATAATTTTGAATAAATCCGCTGACTAATAATTGTTGCCTACAAAATTTGAAGTTCTCTAAATTTTGAAAATTTTTAAATAAAATATGTAGAAATGTTTTAATTAAAAAACAGCAGTATAAACCGACCCAATTTGATAAATATTTGTGGAGACGTGGAAAAAGCATGGAATAATTTAAAATTCTGATCTTCACTCCCATAAAGTTCTTTTTTTTCAAATCATATTTAACTAATTTTAATAAGTGTAAAGTGACCTCAGAATTATTTAAGTTACATCTGCATTCTCGAGTTTATTCTTTATCTCTAATAATGTTATTTATGAAGATTCATCAGGTTGGATAATTATTATTTTTTATCAAGGCTGCGTCCACTGAAAATTATGATAAAGGCTGAATGTAAAATTACATATAATTTCTGATTATAATTTTTCTACCAACGTATGTTCGTAATATAGAAAAAAAAAGTTGAAATTTTGATCAAAAATCCTATTTTTTGAAAAAAATCACAAACTTCGAAATCTTTCTATTTATAGAAAATTACATGTTCCGATAACAATTTCTGTATCTCTTTTAGTTTAAAAAAACTTTAATTAAGTATACCAATAACACGTCTTAATCAAAAAAGATACACAAACATGTAGACTTATATTTAGAGACAGTGTCCTTTTTCCTATCATTTGAAAACGATTTCTACAAAAAACAATGTTTCCAAAATAAATAAAAATTTGGGTGATGAGTTCTATACATATTTTTCTTAATATTAACTAAATACGGCACGGTTTTCGATTCTCTTTTAAATAATTGAAAGATTAATCGATGTAGGTACCTACGTGCATTTCAAGTGTATTTTTTTAAACGTCATTATTTTGCAACACATAATAAGTACCTACATTATTTTGCACGTACTGTTGTACTGTTTGCATAGTAAAATTGTGTGCTTTAGTAAAGAGATATTATTATATAGTTTTGTAAATAAATTAACCAATGAAGCTACTGTTTACACATGGAATCTCTTGACATACATATTAAACAATTGCGCGCACATGGCTGCTCTGTCTCCCTTCCACAATCTTTATTCGACGTCTATAAATTCTGGAAAGAAACTCGCTTTTAAGTATCTTATGTAAACGTATTATTTTCTAATTTAACTGTTATAAAATTCTGTTCTTGCAATTTCTTTGTATTTTCTCTTAAATACACGAGCGTTTACCCGTGCCATCGCTCGCGTTAATATTGATTTTGACTGAAACCTTATCTTAACCTGATCGTAGCCCGGTGAAAAGTACCCTATACTTTAAGAGTAAAACAAACCTATACTGGCAGGTTGCAGGAAAACATTTTGGAAAGATGTTTTCCCGAGGGAAAAAAGCAAATTGTCCAAAAAACAACAAAAAATTAAATTAAAGAGAGACAAAATCGATAAAATATTTCACGAAATTTTAAAATTCACTTTATTCTTTTTAGACACACATAAAAATGTACTATAGCAATTAACAATATAGGTTTGTATTTTGGGTTATTTTGCACTCGATTGATCGAGCCGAGCGAGCAGATTTTTGGTCACGTGACAAGCGAGCAATTCGAGCCATCTAAACAATTCCGAACGTAATTAGCAGATTTTTCCAAACGTCAGAATAAAATGGCGCCATTAAATCAAATTCTTATTACTAAACAACATTGTTATAATAATAAATCATGATTTATATTTTTTTTCATTTTATTCGTTTATTTTACAATTAATAGTACTGCCGGCTGTTGATTTTTTTCGACCCATAGATATAATAAATATTTTCTTTAATCATTTTGTGCAGTATATAGACTTATTGTGGTTATTACTATTCTTCCAATAAATATTATGTGTATTTTTACTTATTGAAAAATTATCTCGTACAAATAAATTTTGAAATTTATCCATTCTCAAACTCATGTTTCCACTCATTTTTAAAATGAATGCTCTGAAGATGGTTAAATCTGCTTGCTCGCTCGCTTTCCTCAGTGCTCATAGTGCGTGCTCGATTTCCACCAGATGTTAAACCCGAACGCTGGATAAAGATTTTTCAGAGCATATAAATGTTAAATTCGAAGGCATTAAAGTACTCAGATCGATCTGAGCGCAAAACTGAACTTACTTTTTAATAGCAAGTTAACAACATTATTATTAATTCATAGTTTGAGCATTTTATAATTAATAACCAACCACTTCAAGCGTAACTCTACCTCTTCTTTGGTTGTAATTACAAAGTGTTCAAAAAAGAAAGAAGTTTTATAAAAAGTTTAAATTCGAAAAAAATTTTAAAAAGGGATGGAAAAATGCAATATTAATTTTTTGTTGTGTTACCTATATAAAAGGATCATTTAAAAATGCAACTAACTTTATTATTTTTAATTTAAGAGTTACAATTGTGCTAACTTTTTTGTATTAAGAACATGATTTTCTTTCGATTTAGCTTAAAATATACAGGATGAAAGAAAGTTTATGTCGTTATCTCGGAAACACGATTTTCATTTGTTTTAAATTTTTCATCATCGTATAATTAGACATGCAACTTTGTCCATTCAACTGATATTGTTGTTTCAAAAATTAAATAGTTAGTAATAGTTAACACTATTAGCTGCAATCTCGTTAAACACGTTCAACTGCTAGATCTGGTGAAAAAAGTACACCCCCCCTGTGAGTTAAAGTACCAATGTTTTTACATTGCTGACAAGGAACTTATGTTCTGTGGCTCTATTATGTAATTTCTCAAACACCCTGTACAACACATAATGTTATTACTCAGTTGTTTAGACAACTACATAAAAGTTATGATTAACCGGATATAAGTATATCTTTATTTTTAAAATACGGATTAACACGATAATTGTAATGATTTGAACTATATGATAGCCCTTAATTTGAACTTGCTGAGATCTAGGTTAAATGAAAATTATATGATTGTACCTACTACACCATTTTTTATATAAAGGAAATATCTTTCTACACTAGTTATTTTTAATGAAATATTAATTATATTTACCTTGCTTGTACCTTTCTTTCACGGACAACAAGATAAAAATTATAATTTAAATTTTAGATGAATGCAGTTTTGTGTTGTTTTTTTTGACTACATGATGTTTCTATCAGAGGAGAAAATGGAATATTTACTTTTAAATTCTTTGTTTTTTCATAATGAGTTTCTGGAGAAAATTTTCGTGCTTGTGATTTTATAGAATAGGTAGATGAACCGACACAATCTGGATGTCTTTACTATTTTAACCTGGAGGTAATATTTCTACAGACATTCACCAGATCAGAACCAAAGATGCTTTCGAGTGCGATATTCGAATTTTTAATAATATGATTTTTGTCGCTTGGTCATCAATAGTTAAGAGATACGTCCTGATCACTGGTAATAAATTTTATTAAATTCATAGTTAAAAAAATTCTCTCTTAATAATTTTACGTTTATAAAACGAGGGAAATATACCAATAATGTACCTGTTATTAGTAAGTAGGTACTTGATATTATTGTGCAAAAAATTGTATTTAAGAGCGAAATTTTTGAAATATTAATTTAAAAACATTTATGACTAATATCTCTTAACACTTGGTGACTAAGAAACAAAAATCAGATTGAATGGTTTTTGTAACTGTAATTACCGAGAATATGTAAAAAACAATTTAATCAGGTAATTAATACAATCTATTGCTAGATTGCACAACGCATTCACAGAAAATCTGACTTGACAATGACCTTAGATTACATATCTTCATTAGAAAAACTTTGTTGAATTTTAAATCAATTTTGCTCAAAAAAAATAACACATCGATTAAAACGATTTTTAAATATTTTTATGCTCTTTTTGATCATTTAGTTTGAAAAACGATTTTTTCCTATGTTGATCAGTTATTGGCTTATCTGCAAGTACAGTCTAAAGCTCTACGACATTACCGTGTTCCTGCATATCTAAAGTGACCAAATCCTGAATATCAAAAAGCGGGACAAGATCTATAAAAACCCGGCGCAGGCAACCGTTGGGTTCCATGCCCAAAAAAGCCTTAAACGCACTAGAAACCCCCAAAAACTTGCTAAAAACCCCCAAAAACTCGCTAGAAACCCCCAAAAACTCGCTAGAAATCCCCAAAAATTCGCTAGAAATCCCCAAAAACTCGCTAGAAACCCCCAAAATCTCGCTAGAAACCCCCAAAAACTCGCTAGAAATCCCCAAAAATTCGCTAAAAACCCCCAAAAACTTGCTAGAAACCTCCAAAAACTCGCCAGAAACCCCCAAAAACTTGTTAGAAATCCCTAAAAACTCGCTAGAAACCCCCAAAAACTTGCTAGAAATCCCCAAATACTCGCTAGAAACCCCCAAAAACTCGCTAATATTTTTATTTTAAATATTATTTATTTTTTAAGGTAGGTATCAATTATATAATATTATTATTGATAAATAAAATACTTTGAGTGGGTAAAAATATCTAATGACAAAAAATAAACATTCTTAATGCATGTGATTTAATGAAAACGGGACAAAAGCGGGACGCTTGTTGAATCGGGACTCGTGGCTTAAAATCGGGACAGTCCCGTCTAAATCGGGACGGATGGTCACTTTATGCATATCATATTGTATGAACTGTAATTTTATTATTACAAGCTAAGGTCATTGTCAACATAAATGATTTGACAATACGTTCTGCAAACCAGCATAAGTGTTAATTATAACAATTAAAATAGCTGTGCTGTTAAATTTGTATCAGTTTATAACAAGCTGGGTATTTTGTAAATTAAAATAAGACCAATTTTGATTTTGGTAAATACCACCATAGGATGATAGTTTGTTAATCTACAACGTACATTCAGTCATCTGCCATACATATTGTTTTATCCTACGTCCTACAAAAATAGCTGCTTTTTATGTATATACAGGGTGCTGAATTGCTTTGCGGGTAATAGGGATTTAACCCGTAAAATCAAACTTTTGCGATTTCCTGTTTCCCTTATTATTTTAGGAAAAATATCTTCGAAAAAAGTCTTAGAACATAAAATTCTGTATCTAAATCATTAAACAGAATTAATTTTGCATGCTTTGTAACGGCAGAAATTTGATATGAAAAAGTCAAAAATACCTCAAAAACAGATAGCGATAACCATGGAACTTGAACAAAATGATGACGTTTTAGCTGTCAGAATAATTTCTAATCATTTTGTTCAAGTTCCATGGCTATCGCTGTCTGTTTTTGAGGTAATTTTGACATTTTCATATCAAATTTCTGCCGTTACAAAGCATGCAAAATTTATTTTGTTTAATGATTTAGATGCAGAATTTTATGTTCTAAAACTTTTATTCGAAGATATTTTTCCTAAAATAATTAGAGAAGCAGGAAATCGCAAAAGTTTGATTTTACGGGTTAAATCCCTATTACCCGAAAAAGCAATTCAGCACCCTGTATATCGGTCGTAAAATGACTCATTTCAGGCCAACGATTAAATAGCTTTACTACCCGCTTATAGCCGGCGCTGAAGTAAACAATAAATAAAAGTAAAATTCAATATTTTTAATATTTTATATTACTCCAGCTAGAGGCGAACCTGCGATCTTGTGAACGGTACACAATACGGATGCCACTGACAGACAGCTGTTACTCACAGAGCCACAGACGCTGTAGCCTGTATGCGTATGACGGCTTAGAGAGGATACAGTAGTTATTAAAGTTAAGTTTACCACAAGCGAAATGTCAAAAATGTTGAAAATACTATAAATGAAGACAAAAACCGCTATTTTATAGCGTATAGGATAAAAAATACAGTGTGTATCTATAGGGCGCAATGCTGTTTTGACTAGTCTGACTGTTATATAAACTCATTGACGCTCGTTTAACATTATAGGTACAATCTACTATTATGTAATGTAGAATTAACTTACATAATGTAACTACTGAATTTCGGTATTGATTGTTATATCGAACAAGAAATATTTATTTGTATATAGCTTAACGGTCTGAACAGACATATTATTTTTATAGTAATTCCATACTCATCGTTAGTACTACGCCTGCGTATTTGACATCTCAAAACTAATATCATACTTCCGGCGTATCACCTTCCTGTCGCGAAATTATATCAATAAGTTAATATTATGTATACACGTTTAACAGACCAATATACTAATATTTAAACGCGTCGTTCTGAAGTGCAATAAAAAAAAGAAATAAAAAATCTACCGATATTTTAACGTAGCCCAATTCCGGTTATGCATCGTACTCCGATTTTTTAACTGAACGAAAGTGAATTTGATGAGCATAAAATAGCGTTTGTAAAGTATAAATAATTAACTACAATCATGATTAAATATAAAATTTATGTCATTTTTAAGTGACTTTTTAGATCGAGTTAAAATACCGATTTTTGTAGACCGTTTCTGTAATCTATAATCTTTTTAAAGTGTTATTTGTTCACATAACTGGTTATAATTATCTCAAATAGGTGTCTTATTTAAACGTAATCTTTAAAACGTTTTTAATAATAAGCTCAGTGTATCTATTTTTTTATAACTGTTTCAATTAAAAATTTTAAATCCGTATAGTTAAGTCCCGATTTTCATATTATAATTTTAACTGTTTGTAACTAAAAGTAATGTGCATGAAAATTACTTTTAACTCTAGTTGATCAGAGAAAATCTAGACCAGCCTCTGTTACAATTAAATACTTATTTTAAAAAAACTAGTTATATTACATTCCTTGTAAGGATATTTAGATTTTTTTCCGATATATATTATTTTCATCGTAAAAGTAGGGTATACAAACGTTTTTTTAATGTATATCCAAAAAAACACACTTTTATAGTTAATTATTTATTTTTATTTTTGCACTATTTTTTTACTGTCAGCTACATTTTAATTTAATCCTCACTTCTAGTGACTTTTGGATCAAAATTTACGTGGATCTAGGGTAAGTTTTTTTTTTTATTTATGTATGAAAACGCGAACGATGCTCTAATACTGTCAACATTTATTTCACTGAATAAAAAACAGCAAAAAATGTGTACCGGTTGTTCGAGATAACAATCAACAGTAGATAAACAAAATACAATCGGCGTGACACGTGACGTATTGTTCTAGAGTAATAGTAAACATGAAAATAAATCCAAAAGAAACCACTAACCAAAATTGACCACGACTTCATAATTGATATCCACTGAGGCAGACCCACCGTTAGTGGTTGGTTTCTGCACTTGTATTAACTGTAAGACACAAGTCTAAACTGAAGATTTAACCAAAAGTTATCTGGTTATATAGTATGTCTCCGGCGATGGTGTATTTACTGGTGGAATTATTACTCCTGTCTCACCTTTGTACGTGGTGGACCCCGTACAACACTACGTTCTCCTCTACCACTTCTTGTACATCGCTTTAATTTGAATTGCATTAAAAGAATAGTCAGACTAACACACATGCATACAGACATAACTATTATAATATGTTACGTATTATACCGGCGTTTCTTAAACTTGCACTGGCGCCGTCCCCTTTCACCTGCTATAATAAGTAAACGCATGGGCATATCCATGAGTAAATTGTTGACTGGTGATGACTAGACTGCAGATAATAATGTCTTCTAAGCTCTCATTTCTTGTATACGCTGGATGTAGGGGAGGCCTGTGTACCTACTTTGGGACATTTTAATTGTAGACATTTTTTTCAACTATTAGAATCAAATTTGTTTTTCAAAAAAAAAATAATCATAAACTTGTTAAGCCTTTTATAACCACACTATACATATCTTAAAAATAATAGCGACATCTAAAGGGAGTCCCCGTACTAGATGTAGGTACATATAAAAAAATTTAATTGTCCCTGTTGTAATACAAAATTATATGTATTATATACCAACTAATTATAAATAAAAAGTTTGCAATAAATTAGGAATGAACAGAAATTCAACTAACTTTTATTTCTGAATCAGAAGAAATAATAAAACGGCTAAAACTCAGCATTTCTAAGGGGAAATATCAATTTATACAGATTTTTCACATTGTACCATCAATTAAAACGTTTGACCCAAAGAACAGTCTATAGCTAGGTTTAAAAAAAATTCCTTGCATTAATACTATAGAATAAAACTCGAGTCGCAGTGCCAAACCCTACCGACAATATAGTGTATTTAGTAATACAGGTCTTGTGGCTTTATTATGTGAACTTAAGTTTGTTTTTGGACAAAATAAAAAAATTAACCTATTAATACATCCCTTTTCTTCTTAATTTCAATATTATTATCAATGCAACCTCGGTACCAAATTAAATACACCCGTCAGCAAATAAATCACTATCCTCAAACTAGTATTTTCATAAAATTTGTAAATCCGGTTCTGTCGTGTCGATTTTCTTAACATTTTAGCAACACATTATAATCTCTACTAAAGGGTTAATTTCCAAGATAAAACAATATTCTAAAATCGTCCCAAGGTACGTAGGTCTTTCCTAATTAAATTTTACTTTGACTATGACTGTCGAAAATTTAGTATATTTGGTGATTTATAACCTAATATTCGTTTGGTGGTGAAAAATAGAGACAATAAAATAACTGATAATAATTAGCATAAGGTAGACTAGTTTGATTGCAAGGGTACGTTAGGCGACTGGCTGTAATCCTGTGTAAAAAATTATCTCCAAAATATGGAAAACTTTAATCAAGTTTACTACTTTTAATTCTGATAGTAGATAGCAGGATAAAATTTCGTATCTTTTTTTCTTTTAAATGAGTGTTTCGGCATCAATGCCCACTAACATTGGTACAGTAGGTATCTTATTTTAAGCCCATCTGCAAGTAGATAGTGAGATTACAGTGTCCTATTTATCAATTCGTTGACTTGTAATGTAGAGAGTCTTATATTTATCATATTGCGATAAATATTGTGAAACCGCCCACACAGCTTTCAAAAATCCGCGCTTATAATAATCAGAGTTATTGTCATGAAGTAAAAAATATATGTACATCTGCGTTTACAATTTGGACACAGTATGTTCGTTAACCTATTACATTGGTTTAATATTATGTATTTTGTACTCATAGACATTGCATTTCTTTGTTTTTTGAATTTGGTTGATATCCTGGGAAAAATCTGCCGCCCTTGTTATATTTCTTAATTGGGGACAAAGAATTGTGTGCGAAAAATGTAAATATGTACCTCTTTGGGCGTTAATATTCAGATTATGTAACTTAAAATAGACTATAGTCGGTGGAAATCGATTTAAGGTTAAAACATCTTTCATTCAGAGAACTTAATTTCAACAGTTTGAGAAATGCTGTAGTAATTAAAGTTAAGTTCTGTATCTGACGCACATATAAGCACCTCTTATTAACAGGTAACATTGTATTACACACAAACAAAAGTAAAGATTATGCCAAATGTACATACATTTTAATTATTTTTATTGCCTTTAACAGGACGCGGTCACAACCGTAAAAAGAAGATACAGAAAAAATGCATACATAAAACATAAATAATTAATATTAAAGATTAATTTTACTTGTCCTGTTTTCACTAAAATATATTGAAAACGTCAATTTGAAGCATCCGCAAAAGTCAAAGTAAAAAATAGCAGTGTTGCAGATTTTTGGTAGGATCACTATATAGTATATCGATGGCGAAGAACATCAAACTCATAAGTCTCCGTTTGCAGCAAAACAATAACCTTCTATGTCAATTTCTGCAGATTTGAAAATTATGAATTAAACGATTTACAAACTAGCCTTCTTTTTGCTGGCAAAATCTCCCATGTCAATGAAGAATAAATACGGACTTATACAACAAAACTCCTATGTCAAGTGAAGAACGACAACCTCCTATGTCAGACATAGGAGTTTGTTACAACGTCCTGTCAGTGTTTTAATTTAATCTAATATGAAAAAAAATGTTAGAACATATCATAGTTCGAAACATTGTTATCTTCCCCCTGAAAAGTGTCTGTTTTTGACATAGAAGCTTGCTGAATTTCTGCAAATCATAACATGGAAGGTTGCCATTCTTCACCATCGATATACAAGTTCAAGAATTTAGTATTATGTGAATACTATAACGATAAGGTAAAAAAACTGTATTTTTTTATTAGAAATGATCTCAAGCTGAGAGCTTTCAATCTGAATGAATGGTAGCAGGTATTCGTTCGGACTGAGGGCTCTCAGAATAAGAAAACAAATTTATATTGTACTCGGAAAAAAAGTTGTTAATTATTTATGTTATAGTGGTTATATTGCTGTTGAATTTGTTAATTTATATTTAATAATTGTTAGAGGTTCAGTAAAACCTACCCTTGTCAAAAGATGTGATCTTTATACAATAAAATTTCTTATTCTTATACTATCTGTGTATAGCAAACCGTTTAAATCGAATTTTTGGTAAAACAAGATTAATGAAAATGGTATAATAATCCAGTTGATAAAATAATCCAATTCTCCATTTTTTTTCTAAAATGCAAAAAACAGCACTGCCTCTATCACACGAAGCATTAGAACAACAGTGCTCTCATTTTTTATTAATGTGAAAAATAATCTCTGGGTGAACACACCCACTAGACCAGGGATGGCGAACCTTTTCACATTTACGTGCCATTTTTTTTCAAAAAATGTCTAATGTGGCCATGATGTGCCAACAAGCAGTTCAAGAAATTTAGTGGACAAAAATTATCCAAACGTAGTTAAAAAAAATTATTTCGATAATGCATTGCGTGCCATGAAACCTTCATCGACTTGTCGTTTCAATCTCATGTTATTTGAATGGTAGTCAATTTTTTTCGACAGTATCTAACATATTTTTAATTATTTCGATTGTATACCAATCAATACTCTGCCGACAATAGTCTGTCGCGTGCCACCTATGGCACGCGTGCCATAGGTTCGCCATCCCTGTATTCGAGAGTTCATAAGTCGTTTTGAAATGCAGTTTTGAACTTATCCATTTTTTTGAGACCGCAGATTTAAATTAAAGTTTATATTAGCAGTATAGGTATTAATTTATTTAGCATCAATGAATCTTACAAATGAATGACTGAGCAGAAAACGAAGACGACAGTTATTATTCGGAATTAATGTGCTACATTGTTTGATGTTTGTAAGCCTTTAAAAATGAAATGTCTTGCACAGTGTCTGGGGCTTTTAGTAAAATTAAATGATTAAACTTAATAAATATCATTTCTGATAAAGCTTTAAGTCAAAACTGTAATAAGAGAAGCATAATACACTACTCCAAAAAATTAACGCACCACTAAAAAGTAAGCAAAAGTTTAAAGTAATTTTTCGCCAAAACTACTCGCTCGATTTGGACGATTTTTTTTTGAACGACATGTTGTCTCTTCCAGAAAGTTAGTGTACTACTGTACTCGCATAGAAACCTATTTTTTATAAATAGCGGGTGTATCAATCATGACGTGTTTTTTTCATAAAATTCGTAACAACCTGTGGAGTCTAACAGTTACAATATCAAATAAAAATTGAAATCAAACTGTAACCTTATCTTTTCATAACATTTTGTTTTTTGATTTACTCTATTATCTTTGCTACTACAGGAGAAAAACAATTTTATAGCATAACATGATTTTATTGAAAATTAAAATCCAAATTTAACAATGAAAAAAATCATTTTACCAACCAGTGGTCACAATCAGGATTCTAACCTGAACCTTTCCACTTTCGCGGCGGAATGAGCTTACAATACTCAATCGTGACAAGATTGCTAAAAATTGTTTAGCAATCTTGTCACGATTGAGTATTGTAAGCTCATTCCGCCGCGAAAGTGGAAAGGTTCAGGTTAGAATCCTGATTGTGACCACTGGTTGGTAAAATGATTTTTTCCTATATGTTTCGAAACAATTATATAATTGGCTGCTCTCCAACAAAAAAATCTTTCAATTGCATTTCAGCCGTATAAAAAAAAAACTATTATTATCTTATTACCAATGTTCCCTCTTATAATTTTTTCGCTGACTGCGTGGTACAAAAGTATATGGGAGCAAAAATGTTCAAAACTCATGTAAAAGTGTGCAAGTGGGGGGGGGGTCCTGTGCCTATGTTTGAAGTCAAAAGAGATTTAGTTTGACGTTTAAATGTTAAAGGCCGTTTCAAAAAAAATTTTGACTTTCTAAATTTTACATTATTTTTTTTGTGAAATTTGGATTTTTGCCATTTTTAGATGCAATTCTTCTATAAAATGAAATTAAAAAATGGTAAAGAAGCCCATTGTGCGCAGAATACAAAAACGGTTGAGCAACTTTCGAAAAATTAGTGTGCCGCCGTGCACCCGCACAGCTTAGAGGGAACTTTGCAGTTATTACTACAAGATCATTTTCATGCACGGAGTCTATTTTGAACTGTATATTCGTATTTTATTTTCATAATGTGTAATTATTTATATTCTAAAATCTAATTGAGAAATAAAGATTAGTAATATTTGTAAGCAACGGTAAGACGGCTAATAATGCAAATGATTTTTTTACATCTATACAACATTTATGCATCCGTGACTATTATTATAATTTTAGTCCATAATATCTTTTTGACATGCGAATACAAGATTGGAAAGGGTTGTTGTTATTTTCATAATCGTTTTTCTTACTGAATGATATATGCGGTACCAGTCATCACAGGAGAAATATTTGATGCCTCTTCTGCATTGTTGCTGCAGTGGAAGTAACTGTGATTATTAATAATGCATTTATTATCAATTCACCTGAGTGATTTCGATGCGCGATCAAGCTACAAGCCTAATTGTTTCCCGTTATGTGTTTTATTTAATTTTTTACATTACTAAGCGAAACATTTTTTTCAGAAAGTAAAAAAACTGAATATTATCATAACGTATAACTTTTCTGTTTAATTGTCCTGCAGTATTTTCATGAAATTTGAATTTTTATTAATAATTTCGGTAGGTATACCTACTTATTACCTACGTGCACGGAATTCTACAAAAAATAAATGAAGACCTGTTAAAAGCTGTGAAATTTTTAAAATTTTTTTTGAACAAACGATTATTCTTACTTTAAAATTTTTGTTATGCAATGTTATATCATCGGGTAATTTATTATTTCTAAAGTGCGATAATCACCTGTTATACTATTTAGTATATTTGCTTATATTCAATATAATATTGCAAATATAAATGACAGATTGTCACTTTATCAGAGATGAAATTATTATTTTCTCGTAACATTTTATGAAGATCGTCATAAGTCATTACTCATACATCTCAGTATTTCCTGTATAATTTGCAAGGAAGCAAAACGAATCTTCTTGATTCCGTATAATAAGAATAGGAAAGTTATTTTTATTAGATTCAATTTGAAATGGAAAATTCATTGAATTTAATATTTTTTTAACATTTGACGGCAAACTCCACATTCAACAGCAGACGAGAGTCGAGACGGTACAATCTTCGACTGCACACATTACGCTGCGAGTAATAGGTAGTGTACTATCAATTTCTTGAAAAATAGAATACAAATCGGTGGTCGCATCAATAACTGTTGCGACCACCGATTTGTGTCTAGTAAGTCCAATAACGGCTACAGTATGAGTATTCGTTCGTTCCCGAAGGAGAGTGCATATTATGTACTATATCGAGCATCTGGCATGTTCGGGTAGGCTCGGCGTTATGTACACTACGAATATCTGTCCCTTTAGACTTCAGAATTGTGGAACGAGATCGGTTCGCTATCCGCCGACTGCACTCATAATATTTTTTTCCTTCAACGAAAAGGCGCCAGTGAAACAGTGGAACGCAATTTTTTCTCCAACATTGTTGAGCCATTATGATTTCGAGAAAATGTGCCATGTTCGTTACGTCTTTGGAACTATTTTGCGCAAGCCTGGTGTGTACAATTCGTATTTTAACATAGGAAAACGTGCCGACTCCGTCATCGAGTTGTCTGTTATTAAAGAGAACATTTGAGAATGGTATCTTAAAGGAGGTGAGAATGACAAAAACATGGAGGAAATTTGTAGGCAACATCTATTCGAAATGATTAAACAAAAGAGGTTAATAATACGGCACACGTGTTCTTTATGCTTTTCATAATATGCTATAGGCATTCTTATGACAGACATTCTTAACTTGTCAACCGCCAGAGCACAAGTACTTATTGCTCGTGTGCTATTATTATTAAAATGTGCTCGTTACCAAAAGTCTACATGCATTGACATACATACATCAACACATCTCTATCTTCTTCCCTACATAGTATAAAATGAAGTCGCTTTCCGCGTCTGTCTGTCTGTCTGTATAACCGCTATCTCCTCCTAAACCACACAACGGATTTTGATGCGGTTTTCACCATCAGTTAGATAATTTTTCACGGAAGGTTTATATATATAGCGAACGAGCGAAGCGAGTGAATAATATAATTATAAAATTCAAGCGAACGAGAGAAGCGAGTGAGTAGTGTATTGCACTCGGCGAAGCCGGACAGGGCCGCTAGTATTAATATAAAAAAACTCGGGTCGCAGTGCCAAACCCTGCCGACAATATAGTGTATTTGCTAATACAGGCATTGTGGCATTATTATGTGAACAGTGAACTTAAGTTTGTTTTTTGACAAAATAAAAAATTTAACCCCTTAATACATCCCTTAAAATAATTAAATTTTTCTAAATTTCAATATTGGACATGGATTTTATCAGTACATCTGCACCAAATTAAATACACCCTTCCATAAGTAAATCCATATCAACAAACTAGTGTTTTCATAAAATTTTAAAGTCCGGTCCTGTCGGGCCGATTTTATTAAAATTTTAACAGCATATTTTAATCTTTACTAAAGAGTTAAATTTCAATTTTGAAACGATTCTGACAAATTTTTCGGTATTTTTGGGCCCAAAAACTTTTTGGAACCCCTAAATACAACCCTGAAAATGGTCCGATCGGGCCCATTTTAAATAGGCTTCGTGCGGTAATAGGTTCCAATGTGTGTACCAAATTTCGTTTCAATCGATTAAGTCTGTCGAGAGTTATCGTGCACACACACACACACACACACACACATATATATATATGTATATATGTATATATATATTTATATTTATTTAATTATATATATATATATAAACATTTTCAAAAATGGTGCCAAATTGTTCAGGAGGCTATGAAACGTCGAGAAATTTTGGTCCGACCCCTAGGTCCCACCATCCGACCGACGCCAATAGTGTATGTGCCATATTATGGCAAATACACTAATTATAAGTTTATAACGGACCTTCTGTCTGCAATTTTGTTTTCTTGTGAATTTTTCGGGTATTTTGTGTAATATACCAAATAGACAGAAGAACATGTTTTCAGAATTTTTCTCTATATGTATATTTTCTTTAAGCGTTATTCTTGTTGCAAATCCAACATAAAGAGAGAAGAAAGATTTTAGCGTGATGAAGTTGGAATTGAAAAATTTGGGAATGGTTGTTCTATACTATGGAAATCATTATTCTATACGTATTTTTAAGTGGTATTGAAGTTTAATCGATTAGAATGAGAATGGGTACTGCCAAACTAGACCGCTAGGGGCGCCCGCTATATTATAACCACCTCGGTGTCGGTCTATGGGCAGTTCATAGTAGTGTGTACAGAATAAGTTTATTTAAAATCATAAATCATTCACAATGCCGATATGCCGTGTTTACCAATGTTCAAATAATAAAGATTTTGTATTTTCAAAGGATCCAGAACTGAAAAGAAGTTGTTGCATGCTATCAGAAAGGTAAAAACATTATATCTCGTCACCTCGTGCGTTTTTCTATGAAAACCAATGATAACTTAGGTGGCTATATACTTGCTGCCATCTATATTACATTTCTCATGCGCCCACCCCCATTAAGAGTGATGAGCTGAGGCCGGAATATACCGAAAATTATGAAATTAGTGCTGGGTTTATGGTACAATTTTAGTTTTTAACCACGCTGTTAATTAATGACGGTTGCTATGGTAACGATCAACAATTTGTCAAAATGAAAACACAGCATCCAATCAACACGTAGCAATCAAACTTTAACAATGTGATTAAAAAAACGGCCTGTTAAAATTGTAGAATAGAATAGAATGGAATAGATATATTTACACACAAAAGTATTAAGTACAGTGTGAAGTCATCAATTAATACAGATACAATATTTAAAATCTAGAATTAAAAAATTCCTCTATGTTATAATAACATTTATTACTAATAAGCAATTTTATTTGTTTGTTAAATTTTTTCGTAGGCATATTAAGTCTTTTTAAATTAATGCATCTTTTAAAAGCAACAATAATCTGGCTTAAATTTTCGTTTGTTTAGTATACCTACTAATATTTGCATGTTGATTACACAATGCCCTGCAGAAACGAATCGCCAAACCTGGTCTTCTCTTTCGTGTGGCATGCAACAGTTTGGCCAGATGTATGTTGACCCGGTAACTGGTTACATCACATGGTATTAAATTATTATTATCTCATTGACTGTTACGTAACATATGACTGCATTAAAACTGTAGGCCGTTCAATGTGCAGTTGAGTTGCGCTCATGTTGACAGTTTGAAGACTAATTGCTGTCCGAGAAACGATTTATATTTCGCTACTTCCGAGTTCCCGATTTACATAGCCTCGGGCAATGTCGATTAAGGATGGACAAACTGCTTAGTAAACAAAATAATTGTGATAGTGTAAACTTAGGTAAATATATATAACTAAAAAAATATATTTTTAGTTTTAAATTCGTGACACTGGAGTTACCACAAAAGTACAGCTTTTTTAAATTGCACGTTGCCTGCATGCACGTTGTCTGAACGGTTTAAGAACTAGTACATTTAAAATTAAATATTTACAAAAAATTTTAAATTATAGATTGTTGAAATTTAAAAATCATTTGACTATGAAATGAGACGTAACCTCACATAACCTAGAAGTCGATGATTTAAATGATTATTAGTGAATTTATTTTAACGTCGTCACGTGCTTTTTCATGTTGATGAAATTGAGTAGGTATACGGTAGTTGTATACTATTTTGTATATTTTTTATACCTGTATTGTCGATATTTCCACCATCGTGGTTATTTGTACTCTTGTTGACACACGTGGATAGTTCAGCACTTGTAGTTGTACTTGCGTCACTATGTGTAGATTTCAAGAGCATCACTCAACGGCTCTCTCCTTATTCCGGATTTCACTCCTCTATATTTTTATTCCCTCTCTACTAGCGGTAAACATATAACGAAAACGTTAAACGGCCCGATCTCGCATAAGAAGTTCCATTTCAAGAAAGAACTACTACTTTTTAGGGTTCCGTACCTCCAAACAGAACCCTATTACTGAGCCTGAGGATCTATGTCAAACGGTAAGAAGTTTTTAGTTTGGGTTCTAATTTGTACTTTTAGATAATTGGGTTTTTGAATGAATTTTTTTTTACTTAAATGGAAAGACCACATACAAGTTTTATAGCAAAACTGTTTTTATTTAATTTTTTTGCTTACTAATTAAAAAGTTATATTTAAATAAATATTAATTTTTAAACTCAGTTCCGATGACGCACCGAAAGAATCCGAACGCGTGTGACGTCACTATGTTATCTATGGTCTTTGTATCCATGGTTACCAAGTTAAAAATTTATTATTTTTGATAGTATGTATAATACACATACACAAATACCAACAAATGCACACAAATTTTAACATAACGATGTCACAAACATTCCTGGCGCGTTTTGAAGTCACGTGTTAATTTTTAAATTTTTAAACATTTTAATTAATTTTTAGTAATTTATCTATGACTTTAAAAAAATGTTCTTTTCGTTTTTCAATATTATTTATGTTAAATTTTTAGAAAAAAATAAAAAAATAATAATTTTTTTAAATTTAAATACCTAATTGTGTATAGTGTCATAAAATATGTTACAAGATCAATAAATTATTGTAGATTATAGACTTTCGAGAATTGAGGTCATTAGCGATAAGGTCAGCTCTTCTTCAACATATGGTTTATATTAATGACATTACAAAGTAATCACACATCCCTCTTATAAATCCATATCATGTAACATAATTATGTAGGCAGGTATATATGCAATATGCATATCAGAGAGACATTACGGTGTTGACTTACAAGCAATCAGGCCAGAAAAGGAAGGAAGTGCAGATTTTATAATGTAATACGTATAAAATTACGAAGAAATGTTTGGTAATTAGTTGTAAGATATATATCTCCGGAGTCAGGTTTGCTATAATCACACAGTACCTACATATCGTGTGAACTGTTGCAGAACTACACAAGTACACTGTTGAAAATTAACAGTGTCGTCCCACATCAAAATTTGATCAGTTTGAACGGTGCACGTCATTATTCCTCATACGTAAACAAATAATATAAACAACATTTTTCGTTCTCATATCCTTCCTCTTAAATCTTAATGTTCGTGCTATCAAGTTTCGCAAACTATTAAAATACAAATGATTGCTTTTTATGTTAGCATTACTGTTAGGAACACTCATCGACTCACGTAACGTTACAATGCAATGCTAGAAAAATTCATTTTAAACCTATATGTCACTGTCGGGACTCAAACCAGATTTCACATTATTATTTTTCTTCATTATAATATCCTATTATATAGCGATGCTATAAGACGTACAGTGTGGTCTAACGGTAACGTCGTAACGTCATACGTAATAGGTCCTGGGTTCAAATCTGAACACAAACATGCATTTTTTTTAATAAATAATTAGATATAAATATATTTAATAAATTAATAATTTATTAAAATAAATTAATTTTGTTCAACACCCGCATGAAATATGTAATTTCGTGACTCTACTCAGGGTGGGCGAAATAATGAATTCCCCGACTGTTGACGTAGAGAGTGGGCGAAATAGCATTTCGCCCACGCTCATTACGGGGAACGTTTACGCAAGTGTTGATAGTTTCGTCAATCAATCAGGTCACTCATTATTTCGCCCACGCTCAGCAGAGCCACGAAATGACATATTTCTTGCGGTAGTTGAATAAAATATTGTGTGCGACTATTGGTCGAAAGAGGAGATTCCATTCGTGTGTTTTACCGCACTCGCTACGCTCGTGAGGCAAAATCCACACTCGAGAAATCTCCTCTTTCTCCTACTAGTCGCACAATATACTATATTTAATATTTTTATTTTATTTTTTATCATCTTTTTTACAAACGTTTAGTACTGGCACGCGGGATAAAATTTATGGAGTTATTTTTGTTTTGTTACGTAAAAGAAGTATAACTTCTGACGTGCGTACATAATACACACACACTCTTTTTTTTATTATTATAACAAAAAACAAAGTGAATCGGCTGATCTGGCCATTATCAAAATCGTCTAGTTCTTCTCCCGGTTAACGCTTATAAGACTGTTATAGGTATGCACTTGAGAAATGGTATTATTATAGCCATATTAAAACAAAGCTATTACTAATATTTTAAACGAACCTCATGTTCTTCAATGCACAATTAGTTTTGGAATATGCTAGTTCTGCACCAAACAATCGCTATGTTTTTGTTTTTGTACTAATACTTGAACGCATGTAACACATTATATATAGGTAAGTGTGTGTATGTAGTTAACATTCCGGTTACGAAGAAAGTGAATTTGTTTTTGATGTTATATATTTTTATTTAATAGTGTTGAACTGTTTAGCATACAAGTTGAAGGTAGTTTATGTATACCTACAACAGGTTACATTTGAATTATTGGTCTGGTCATGAGGCTGCCAAGTGCCATGGTACAGTTAGACGAAATTATTGCAAACCAACTCATTTTAAGTTCAGTTGTTTCCTGTGAAGACAGATTGATTTTTTGCTGAAGATTTTAACTTCAGCAAAAATCAACTTAGGTATCTGTTGGATTAATTTACCGTTCGCAATCTATTTTCATGATAGAATGTATACTGTACTGCGTCCTATCGGAAGGATCGCTGCGACTCTCTTGGGGACAATTTTTAACTTTTGAATTATCAGCGGAAATTTTGTTAAGCTGGTACAAGAATACTTGTATTATATTGTGTGTGTATATTTTGTAAGCGATTGCAACGCAAAATGGTACGTGTAGGACCTGTGCCTGTACTGCCAGCAGGACGAAAGAGTCCTGCTTGAAGGACACGCTTATGAGCGGAAATTGGTCCTTCTAGCAGGACACTGTACCTCTTCAAAAGTTCTTACAGAAGCGCTACTAGCAGAACAAGCGCCTGTACTCTATTATTAAAGATTGAACAGTAAAGTAATCCAACAAGACAGTGACACCTATAATCTATATCAAGCAGGCCATTTCTGATTTATCCACTGTGTCTTTCGCAAAACAGTTTCGGATATTGAACGGATATGGAACGTTTCTTTTGTTTCCTTTGTCCGCGGACATGTTTACGTGTAACGCAAAACGATTTCGTTTCACAGTTCACTAGAACCTTTGCATAGAAGGAAATTATGTCTGTCCGGGGAACACCTCGTTCCACTGTTTCAAATCGAAGCAGGTACGGCCGTTTTGGTCCCGCCGTTTTGGTACCGGACGTTTTGGTCCCGGCCGTTTTGGTCCCAGTTATTAGATTATGACAAATATCAATAAAGTTGGAAAGTTGGCGCATGCGCAGAAGTTTTTATATAATATTGGTATACTTTTCATAACGGTTTATTTTTCAATCTATTTTTACAAGAGTTTTATAATGTTTTTCGAAGGAAAATCGGCGCATGCGTAAAAAAGATATATACCATCGTTGCTTTTTATATAATAATGGTGTACTTTTTATATAATGGTTTTTTATTCCATTTCACAAGAAAGTTTTGTAAAAAAATTTTCGGGGCAAATTGGCGCATGCGTAAAAGCGATATATGCAATCATTGTTTTTTTTATATAATAATGGTGTACTTTTTATAATGGTTTATTATTCTATTTACAAGAAAGTTTGTAACACGTTTTTTGGGGGAAGTCGGCGAATGCGCAGAAGAAATATTATGTGCTATAAAGTTGTTTTTATATAATAATGGTATACTTTTCATAACGGATTTTATTTGTCATAATCTAATAACTGGGACCAAAACGTCCGGTACCAAAACGGCGGGATCAAAACGGCGGGACCAAAACGGCCGTACCAAAACGTCACGTACCGGTTTCAAATAGAATACTCCGTACTACCTAGATACTAAAACGCAGAGTATAACTGAACTTGTCATGTACCTGATATAGTGCATATGCACTTTCATTCGGGTGCGAACTTATACTGGCCGTTGTGCTTGTGAGTATGTGAAATTGGAATATAATATTACGGAGTATGGACATTTTAAATTCAAAAATAGGAAACATCTCCGAGAGAGGACATGGTTCCTGGAGCTATACATATGTCCGGAACTAACCAACTATCAGTTTCTGATACAGATTATAGAGAAGTGTCAATTAATTTATACGGCTGCCTTGCAAAGTTTTTTGATAGTATACCTATGCATAAAAAATTTGCAAGGCGGACGATGATAACTTTAAATAAATTTCATCAAGTAGTGTTGAGTGTTGATCCATCGATTTGATGTTTTTCATCATAATTAGAAGAGTTTGTTTGTGTGCTTCTACGCGCTAATCTCAGGAACTACCAGTCCGATTTGAAAATTTTCTTTTTGTTAGATAGCCCGTTTATTGAAGAAGGTTATAGGCTCTTTGAGTTTTTTTAAATTTAATCCCAAAGTGGGTAAAACGGGGGTGCAGGATTTTTTTACTATTTATGCTAATATGCTATGTAACTATACTATTATTATAAACTGTAGGCAAGTACGCGAAGCGAAAACAACGACAAACGACTTCGCTTCGCAGGGGAGAAATTTCTGGCGAGGGGGAATAACAAATCATAAATTTTTATCTCTGGAACTACTGAACAAATTCTAAAAATTCTTGCACTAATAGAAAACTACACTATCCCTGACTGTTATAATAGGGCAGGCTATATTTTATTTTGATAAATTTCTCGCGAGGGGGGGATAGTAACAAAACGTAACTCTGAAATTCTTTTGCATTTTAGCGTATAGGCGGAATCCTATACTAAGTATAATATTATAAACACCAATAGCCCGACTTTGTTTCGCAGGGGGAGAATTTCTCGTGGGGGGATCATAAATCATAAATTCTTAGCACTCGGGCGAAAGCGGACTGGACCGTTCAATAATAAAATTTTAGTATTGTTGTGAGGCGGACTTGGACCATTATATTTAATTCTATAATAATAAAAATTAAGTTCTTTTTATCAGCGACCTGCTTATTTTAAGCTACAAGTATTATAATTTTACTATGATACAAACTTCTGTTCATATAGGTATTAAATAAATTAATATTTTTCCGCATGTTTTGATATATTTAGTGTTAATGTTGCATTTCGTTACATCAATTTGTTACGTAAGAATTTGTTTGTATTTTTTCCAAATCATTTCCGAATTACAGATGCAAATATTTCAGTACCTACATACCTACAACTCTTTACTTTAAATAACCAGTGGTTTCAGGACTCCCTATCTTTACCATTTTGTTCACACTCCTACTCGAAATATCGTTTCCAGAAACTAAGAGAGTATAACACTAAAAAGTGAAGAAATACAAAAATCGAAAAGTTAACTTTTTTTCGAAAAATATCATTTTCAATGGTAATAAAAAAAATTGAAATAACATTAGAACAAGAGAGAAATAACAAAACTAGAATATTTAACAAAAATACTTAATGCCGGGTTTATCGCACAATTTTATTTTATTGAGGTTTTTAGACGATTCCTCGAGTTTTTTTATTTCCCCCTTACCCCAAATTTAAATAGTTTAGTGATAAGCGGAAATCTAAAATTGCGTTTTTCTCGAAAATGGGTCCGACGATTTTGTTTATATGATTTCATGGATTAATATGTCAATAATGACCTTACAAAATGCCGCCATTCATTTATCTCGTAAAATCCAGAACGAAAACTCGCGATCGACGCCGTACCATTTATTTATTTTTGTACAGCCTATCATACTTCTAACTATAAACTATTTAAAAAGATAATTCTTTTGACAAAAAAATAAACATGGCGGTTCGACCTTTTTGTCATAAAAAAGTAAACTTCTGTATTACTTGGAAATGCTGTCGACCGCTATCAACTTCAGGTGTGAAAGTGGTTTATGAAGATATTGTGACATCTTCTTGTTCGTTATAGCATTTCTTCACCCGAATCAAGGCCAGTACAGGTTGTGTAACGGTCAAGGTGTACCTACTCTTTTCTAATTAATAACGTCTAACACAACCAAAGAGCCTTGAAGTGAATACTAATAAAATATTTCCTGTGAAGACACCACACAAAATTATTACGTTATTACTTTCGTCCATTCATTGCTTTTATTGGTTTACTGCTCCAATACAGTGTTTCTCAATAAAGTAGCGTTTCGGTACTACTGCTAAGAAAGGATGAGTGCTACCAAGGAATTAGTGAATTAAGAAAGAATTAATGACATCCAGTGTATGCAAAATAAAAAAAGTACATTTTTTTGTAAGGTTCCGTATCTCAAAAGGAAAAAAGGGATCACACGTTTGTCCGTCCGTACGATTAGTCTGTCACATATACAAACGACTATGCCCTGCAGTCAGGGTTCATTCTGATTGGTCGAATACCCTATCTTGATATCGTTTGACACACACACAGACACACCTAAACGAACGTAACAACTAACTAGTGAACTCTGTATACAATATGGATAGTTGATAGCGATTAAAAATGCGTTTTGTATGTGGACAACGTTCAAACACATATTCTTCAAGACAGGCATTAATGTTCACAAAATTAGAATAAAAACTTCAGATAAGGCTTGTAATCTAATTCTTTCTATAAAAGTCGATCAATTTTCTGCAACATTTCAAAATAAAACTTAATTAAAATTTATTTTTCTATAATTCCAATTTCTCGAGAACACTGTTATTGTATAAATTTTGGACATCCTAATATCTCAAATAATAATATTAGATTAGGTTTTATTTTGAAATGTCAAAAAATTGATCGACTTTTATAGAAAGAATTAGATTACAAGCCTTATCTGAAGTTTTCATTCTAATTTTGTCAACATTAAATGCCTGTTTTTCAGAATTTTGTGCTAGGTAATAGCTCTCCAGATTTTCCTGAGAATGTATCTCAAAAACTGATCGAAATATGCCTTTATTTTATTCGCATTATTAAATGATTTTAAAGTAAGCTTTTCAATTACCTACATTGTAAAACATTTTATGTAAACACGTTAATATACTATTACTACCTGTAATAATAGTGTCATAAATTATATTATTATATTGTTAATTTATATGCTTTCCATATTTGCCTATTTTAACTTCTATTCTTGTCTTGGCTAAAGCTGTGTCTTGCAGACATAATACAAAGAAAAAGATTATTTTCTACATTAAAAAGAAAAGCTTACTGTTGATGATTTACGACTGCGCTGGTAATTTGTTTAATGTCCATTCACAAAACAATTTATAAACATACAGAAGCTTGCACTAGTAAGTTATACAGTTACATTATTACGCAAGAGCTATTGGTGAATGAATGTACGCACACATGCATAATGTGTACGCGTTTTAAATCCTATTAAAGATGAATACCAATTTGCTGATTGTACCGACTGTTTCATTCATACGCACAAAAACAAACGTAATGTGCTGTGTTATGCATTTACGATAACTTTTTCCCGCGACCTCAATCGCCTGTATATCCATTTTTCACGCAAATTCACTCACATTATTTTCGGTTTTAAAATATTAAAAATTCGATCTAAACGCACGCGACTACAGAAATTAAATTTTGTAATATTGTTTTGAGGCACTCTAAATTGTATTTTGTAAATTGTATTTTAAAGACCACCAACAGCTAAGGTTATTTGGGCCTAGCACCAATTCATATTTTCTAATATACGTACGTAATATGAATGTATCTTCTTTCTATCGTTTTGCCAACAGACATTTCGCGTCGGGAATTATATAATTTCATTTGTACCTCTATTTAGTGAATCACTATTCACATTTCTTAGCACTTCTTAACCTACATAAATGTACAATCTAATTCTTAAAACAAATTATTTCTACGAAGAATAATAACTTATTATTTTTTTTTCTCATTGTACTGACACTTCAACGGACTCCATTACATTCTAAAAAAATAGAAAAGTATATACCTACAGGGTGGTGAACGTAACTGCTGCACATAGGGATTTAACCCGTAAAATCAAACTTTCGCGATTTCCTGCTTCCCTAATTATTTTAGGAAAAATATCTTCAAATAATAGTTTTAGAACATAAAATTCTGCATCTAAATCATTAAACAAAATTAATTTTGTATGCTTTGTAACGGCAGAAATTTGATATGAAAATGTCAAAATTATCTCAAAAACAGATAGCGATAGCCATGGAACAAAATGATAACGTTTTAGCTGTCTGAATAATTTCTAATCATTTTGTTCCATGGCTATCGCTATTTGTTTTTGAGGTAATTTTGACATTTTCATATCAAATTTCTGCCGTTACAAAGTACGCAAAATTAATTTTGTTTAATGATTTAGATGCAGACTTTTATGTTCCAAAACTATTATTTGAAGATATTTTTCCTAAAATAATTAGGGAAGCAGGAAATCGCGAAAGTTTGATTTTACGGGTTAAATCCCTATGTGCAGCAGTTACGTTCACCACCCTGTATACGTAATTCCATTTAAATGTGATCTGAGTTTGCGAATTCAAAGATGTTTTTGTAAGAATTAGACAAGAATAGTAGATTGTATTTCTAGTGTCGTAATGGGGTTTATTACTGACGAGTTGTGACAGTACATAAAAACGAGCGATAGCGAATTTTTACAGTCACACGAGTCATGCTATCATTACGCACGAGCAATATATGGTATTTTTTGCCATACCCACTACAAAATACCTACTTTTCACTTCATTTTCAGTATTTAAAAAAAATTTGACAGTTAATTTGCGTCGCCATCTTTACATTTACAGCAGGCCGTGAGTATACAGGGTGAGTTTGACCACCCGTATCAGTCGTTTTTTTCGAAAACGGTTAGTCGTAGAGAGTTGTGTCAAAAATTTGTATTATAAAAGCCCTAATAAAGAATCGAATGGTGATAATTTTTTTTCCGGGAAGGTCGGCTTCCCTATTAGTTTGCTCCAGAATGTCCAGAACTCCGGAATTATAAATGTAACGATAGGTCGAAAGTGGTATTGTTGAAAAGATCTTTAAAAAATTAGCAAGTTTTGTACGGATTTTTTTTTATTATTGCCACCCCTGTTAAGTAACATTTGTTTGAAATTACTAAATTAAAATGTCATAATAACGAACTTTTTAAAAGTCCGCATTTAAAATCTAGTTATCTATCTATCGATCATTAAACACTGAAGAAGTACACTCACAGTATAACCAGAAGAGCTCAGTAGTATGTATTAAAGAGTAAATGGAAGACAGTTTTAACACTTGTGACAATGTCTAAGGTTGCTAGATTTTTAATGTCGACTTCGATCGTTATTATGAAATTTCGATTTAACAATTTCAAACGATTGTTACTTAACAGGGGTGCCAGTAATTAAATAATTTTTCCTACAAAACTTGCCTATTTTTTAAAGAGCTTTTCAACAGCACCACTTTCAAACTATCATGCTTTCTAAAATTCCGGAGTTTTGAACATATAATAATTTATATTTATACTTATAGAAATTTACAGGGGTGGCAGTAATAAAAAAAATTTTCCTACAAAACTTGCTTATTTTTTAAAGATCTTCTCAACAATATCACTTTCGACCTATCATTACATTTATAATTCCGGAGTTCTGGACATTCTGGGGCAAACTAATAGGGAAGCCGACCTTCCCGGAAAAAAAAATCATTCGATTCTTTATTAGGGCTTTTATAATACAAATTTTTGACACAACTCTCTACGACTAACCGTTTTTGAAAAAAACGACTGATACGGGTGGTCGAACTCACCCTGTATATTAGCTGGCGAATAGAGCGATTAAATATAAGTTACTATGGCAACCGTTTACTTACCGCACTAGTTATTTATTGAAAACACTTTCGATATGCCTGCCTGTTAAATGACCCAATACAGGCCTGTAAACATGCATGGAAAGCAGCTATTTTGTAGTGGGTATGGCAAGAAATAGTTTTTATTTTTTAATAATGCCTTCAGTGTTGTTTCAGCATTTTTGTACTCACCTCGCGATTGTTTAATGGTATTCGTATAATGCTATCTCGGTTATAGTGTATTTACCCCTTGTGACGCCTTAACTCTTAAGCACACTCTTCAACTTCTGCCCGAACGATATAACTTGAAAATTGAAAGAAAAAAACAGGAAACATTTATAGTAATTAGTGAAACAAAAATATATTTAATCGATATGTGAATAATAATGAATCAATACAGAATGAAAAAGAATGATCCTCCATTACTTAAATTATATTATTATTTCAAATAAAAACCAAAATTTTCCCCTTATATTCATAAGTATAGTTATAGATTGTATATCTAGTGGCGTAATGAGAGGTATACCTATTACTGACGAGTAATGACAGTATGATAAAACGAGCTTTTAAGCGAATTTTAAGTCACACAAGTTATAATATCATTACGCATGACATAATATAAGATAATGGTCTTTTTAGCCATACTCACTACTATTATAGCTGCTTTTCACTTCATTTTCAGTATTTTCAAAAAATGTTGACAGTTCATGTTGTGTCGCCAACTTCACTCAATAGGAGACCGAGAATATAGCTGTCTTTATGTAATAGCGGGCGGATCTGCAGGGCGAATAAACATGAATCACTATGGAAATGATTTGCTTTCCCACACCAACGTGGGAAAGATACATTTCCGCACACCGTCCTGTCAAAAGTCAGCTATTTTATAGTGGGTATGGCAAAAATACCGTTACAGCATCTTTGAAAGCAATCCTTCTAGTAAATTTATCATCTATATACCTACAAAAAATCTATTGACGCGTTCTTTCTTCCTACTTTTTATTTTCCAATTTCCAAAGGCTGGTTCAAGATTTGTAATTTATTATATTATTTTTATTTTTTGCCGTTAATAACTTAGAAAAACCATGTAAAAAGCTCAACTGGACATTACATGTGCGCATCTTACCACTACGCTACGCTCGCTGATGCTGTCACACTTGCTGGGTTGCAGAAAGCATATTGTCAGGAAAACTAGCTCGAAAATGACATTAGATTATGACCACACATATTTCTCGATAAGAAAGGCATTGCAGAAATTTAAATCAATTCTGCTCGAAAAATAATCGATCGATTGAAACGATATTTTTTTAAATCTGTGTATACACGTATTTAACATAGTTTTCTGTACATTTTCCACTTCGAAACAACATTTTTCTACGCATTTTGATCAAAATTTAGCTTGATGGAGCAGTCATTTGTTTTTCTGTGTTCTGCATAACAACAAGTGTGACTCTTCCTGCATAAATATAAAATGCGATTATATGGTCACAATCTAAGGTCATTGTCAAATCAGATTGTCTACACCCCAAACTGAGGGCAGTATAGCTTAGTGGTTAGCATGCTTGATGCCGTAACGTCAAGACTGGACTGCCGTGGGTTCGAATCCCACCTGCGCTCATGGATGTTTTGTGATGTTATTTAGTTTTAAGTTAGTTGTTATTTAGTGTAGTTGAAAGACGCTAATGACCTTAGATGTTGACGCGTCTATAATCTACAATAAATAAAAATAAAATACACCCCAAACTGACGCGGTCCCCCTATAGTTTCCAGTTCCTCTCTTAAATGACTAATAAATAAATAAACAAACAAATGAGTGGTTTAAGAATAATAATAAAGTTTGGACGTTGCTAACTGTTCTACGTATAGTAACAAAAGCCAACAAATCATAAAAAAAATGACTAATAGTTTTTTTTCGTTAAAAATGGGATCGCAAATGTTTCAAAAGAGAAATGTACGAAGTCCTGAATTAAAAAGTAACTAAACGGCATCTGTAAATCTTGTTGACATATTATTTTAAGTAAACTTTCATTTTAAACTGGATTATATTCAAGTGTTTCAATGCAGTCATAATCTGAATAAGATATTGTCAATAAAAATATCCGTAATGAATTGTACAATTCTTCTATTTTATTGTCAAGGTTAATTTATTTATTTATGCGAACTACTTTCACATATTACGTGAATCTATTGTTTCTGTGACAGTCGATGCGCATATATGCAGAAGTGTTTTGTTTCTATTTTTGGTTTAGCCAATTTTTCTATGATCTACGCTCTACAGTATAGCCGATTTTTGAATGATACCATTTGGCACGGATCACCTCAAAATACCGTCTGGTACACCCTAGAAACAAGAATTAATAAGGGTCAGTGCACTCATGCTACTTTTTGTATCACGATTGTACGATTCAGTCGCTTGTAGATCGTCAGATCATGCAACAACTAATGGCGTGAGCCCGGTACACTACTCGCTGAAATAATTATAGTAGTACACAACTGATGTATCGCAAACGCGCGATTATCGAAAACACATAGCACACTTCGCGCGACACCATGGAGGCGCGCGAATGAGAAATAAACGCATCTTGCAACTAGATTTTCACCCCCTTCCCGTTAACCGATTGAGTCGAAATTTGGCACTCATGTGTTAATACGAGTAGTTCCGATGACAATACAATATTACGGTAACTAGCTAACCGGCACGTGTGCGTGTGCATACCGCACTTTTGAATTTTCAACCATTTCTCGTTAGCCGATTGAGTTGAAATTTTGCACACGTGTAAATCCAAAGACAATACAGTATTACGGTAACTATAGTTAACCGTATCGGTTTTTGTCCGGGTGCAAATCACAAAAGTTGAAATTTATCAAAGACTAAAGAGTTAAAAATAAAATTTACAGTTTTAAAAATCTAAAAACACGCTTATCTATATATCAACGCACTTAAAAGTAGAAAATAAATTTCTTTCTCTTCTATAACGTTAAGAAGTCTGGGACTCGTCTGGGACGCTCGATGAAAATGAAATATTGGTATAGTGAGTTATAGAAGAGAAAGAAATTTATTTTCTACTTTTAGTGCGTTGAACAAGTGTGTTTTTTAGATTTTTTTAAAACTATAAATTATAGTAATCAGTATCTTCACTCTAAAGGTTCCATCCTTCTTCAAGAGATTCATTGATATTCCGTGAATGTCCCATGCTCCTAGATGTTATAGAAGAGAAAGAAATTTATTTTCTACTTTTTAGTGCGTGGATACAAGTGTGTTTTTTAGATTTTTTTAAAACTATAAATTATAGTAATTAGTATCTTCACTCTAAAGGTTCCATCCTTCTTCAAGAGATTCATTGATATTCCGTGAATGTCCCATGCTCCTAGATGTTATAGAAGAGAAAGAAATTTATTTTCTACTTTTTAGTGCGTTGATACAAGTGTCTTTTTTAGATTTTTTTAAAACTATAAATTATAGTAATTATCTTCACTCTAAAGGTTCCATCCTTCTTCAAGAGATTCATTGATATTCCTTGGCTCAATTCAGACATATTGTTCACAAGCTCCTCCTCTATATTTTTCTTTTTCTGCATCACATCAAATTCATACATTTACAAAATAATTATGATTAGCATTATATGTAAATTTTTCTAATTGAGTCTACAGTCGGTTGTTTATTTTATTAACTCTGACACGCCGATCTTCATAATTACATGTTTAGATAAATGTCGTAAAATTTGCGGCAAACCGCGAATTTTTTTATTGTCTTTAATTAATCATTTAATGAGCTAAATAAACACATCATCACAAGTGACTGCTTAACATTGCTCGTTTCATGTATTGTACTCTTGTGTACAAAATATAGTTAAGATTTGCTTGTTAATATTAGACAGGTATTTCAAATTACGAAACTTAAATGGCAATGAATTTAATGAATACGCTATAAAATTTGTTATTTTCACATTGTTCCTGTCACAGATAACTGACTTTAAAAGTTGTTGACTTTTGAGCTGTTTGAGATGGAAATTTAAATATTGTTTTTTTATTGAAATAGTGTTCTATTTGAGATAATTAGTGTGTTTGCCTATACGAAGTGTATTGCACATACGCGTTGGTCGCATGGCAGGACCTAGAAGGGTTGGTCCATTAAATGAAAACACTATGTAATTCATGGATAGTGAATTACTTACTAAAGGGTGTATAATATATAATTTATATTTTTTAACTTCCCACTGGAAGTTATTGTAATGGGTCCAAAAATCGAAATCAAAAAGGAAAAAAAATTTTTATGTTTCAAGGTCACTACACTATTTTTACACTACTTTTAGAAAGATGTCTGTGTGTGTGTGTGTGTGTACGTACGTACGTATGTGTCCATTTCTTTCTAAAACGAAATCTCGAGAATGAAAAATGATATCGACTACGTTAGGGTGCCAATCGACGCGTATTAACGTAAATATGATCTGAAAGAAATTTTTTCAAAATCGGTTCAGCCGTTCTTTTTTCTTAACCAAATAACCTCCAAAAAAGTAGATTTTACACAATATCTCGCGAATAAAAAATTATATCGACTTCGTAAGGGTGTCAATCGAGGCGTGTTAACGTCATTTTGATCCGACATAAATTTTATAAAAATCGGTTCATCCGTTTTTTTTTTTTTTTAATTATTGATGTTTTAATGATTAAAATGATTACTTTTCTGTGTAATATCTAATTTAATTATTATTATTAAATATTTATCAAACTGGGAAGTTCGTCGTGTGGACCTCAAGGGTCGCACTTTAGTCCTAATAAACGACCCACCTCACGGATTGTTTATATTTTTTATGATGGCTCGATATAATGTATGCTGAATATTGCAATTGGTAAAAATTTTATCATATTTTATTATTTTTATATTAAGGTGTCAAATTTTTTATTTTGTTTAAAACAAGTTTACAATACATATTTTAAATCTCACTATATGCATCTATTCACTGTCGTATTTTGTCCTAGGCCAACCAAACACAGACCTAGGACAGCAAATTTTTAGAGGCGGCAATATTTTTACCCCTGAATTTTTTTTGCAAAATAGTCAATGACAGAATTTCCACGTGACTAGACCGTATACACTATACGTTACCTTACATTACCGTACAACATTTTTAAAATAAGAACTGGAGCACCAAACGCTGAATACGGTCTGCATCTGTTAGTAACCTTGACAGCATTTATCCTTTAATGATAATGACATAGTTTATCCTTCATTTACATTGATAAGATCTGCTCTTCAGTGATATAAATAGTTGCGTTTGAATAACTTTCCATGACATTGATACATTTTTAAATCAAAGACAGTTCAAAACCATTGTCTTCGTTTTTCTTTCTTTGACACAAACTTACGTGTTTAAATTTTTAATTGAAATATTTTATGCAACAGCTGTCGCGAATATAGACGTAACTGTCACATTATTGTTTCAATTAACAATGTTAATTATTAATTAATGTGGACATAAAACAATAACAACAATCGCATATATAGTCGGTACTTGGTTGACTTTTTGACAATGTATACAAAACAATGCGAAGCAATTACTTTCTGTTAAAACGGTAACGCCTTGTATAATAAAATAATATTTCGTAATTATACATAATAATATACTATGTAAATATTTATGATGTAAAAATATTAATTTTATATTTTTCATAATAACATAGCCAAATTAATATATTTTATATGCTATTTTTCTCGTAAATAATGTGTTTTATTTTGCAACCGTATTGTGTTTTAAATTAGATAATTAAAATAACACCCAGATTTTATTAATGTTGAAATTTCTATAAAGTCATAATATTTTAATTTTGCAGATGATAAAGAAAAAAGTTGTTTAATACCTACCAGTTCAAACTTTAAATGCAAAATATAACATATAAAATAATTTGACCATTATAAGTGCATTGACATTCTAAACTCACTAGTGATGCAATAACGGTGTATAATTTTCATTGAGTAATAAAATCGATTGACTTTTTTAAAAGCATTTCTTTCAAATTTATTGCATAATAAAACGAAAAGAATGGAAATAACTTTTTGTCATACACCCTATAAAATAGCTGCTTTGCATGCATGTATACCGACCTATAATTGGTCACTTAACGGGCAGGTGTGTGGGAACGTGTCTTTCCCACACTAGTGTGGAAAAGTAAAATTTAATGTGTAAATTCAATATTAATGTTTTTCAATTTATTGATTTTGATAATAAATAAAGAAAAATTTTAATATTTCATATTACTCTACAAGCTATGGCTCGAACTCTTGTACCATGTAGTTCACAGCGTAACGCCACACGGCTACTCATTACTCAATGACTTGTAAGGCACAGCTTAGCCTTAGCATATGCATGGCTAAATGCGTATACAAACTAGTGACGACTACATAATATCATACGTGCCTATAACAAGTAGAGTTGTTTATACATTGTATGATGTGATTGTGAACTGTAAAATTTTTTTAAAATACTGAAAATGAAGTTAAATTCAGCTATTTCATAGGCACATTAGACTAGAGCTGAAGCCTTTGAAAATGGTAAAAAGTGAAAAAAAATTATAGTAGGATGAAACCCATTGGAAAAGGAAGAGAATAGAATAAAAATGAAAGGAAAAATAATTTACGGGCGATCTGAGGCCGGGAAGTGGTAGGGGGTGAGGTTTTAAGGGTAAAAAACGGTTTATCTCGATTTCCGGCAAAACTACAAGTCCTATGGAAAAAAGTTTAATCGCAAAGTTGTAGGTAAAAAAAAGATCTACAACTTTTGTATCACACTTTTTTCACATAACCTCAAAATTTATGTAAAAAATTCAAATAACCAAGTTTTTGGTTTTTTATTTGTATCTTTTACAAAAAACATTTTTTTTTTACGAAATTTGGTGAAAACGTACCTTTTTATGTCCCAAACACACTGTAATTTTTTTGATTTAAAATATTTATTTTTTCACCTTATTTTGACTTAATATCGAAAAAGCACCCTAATTTTCAATCGAAAATTCTCACGTCAAAATATCTGCTTTTTTAAAAAAGTCGGTGGACTTTTTGTTCGTTGAAATATCTACTTTATGATGGTGTAAAAAAATATACATTACTACGGTAAATGTTCTCAGAAAATGCAAAGAAACGAGAAAAAAACTCGTATCCGAAATTTTTTTTTTTATCATTATGTACAATTTTGAGGTATTTATTAAAATTTACACTTTAATTACTCGTTTATTTGCATTTTCTGAGAACATTTACCGTAGTAATGTATATTTTTTTTTACACCATCATAAAGTAGATATTTCAACGAACAAAAAGCCCACCGACTTTTTTAAAAAAGCAGATATTTTGACGTGAGAATTTTCGATTGAAAATTAGGGTGCTTTTTCGATATTAAGTCAAAATAAGGTGAAAAAATAAATATTTTAATCAAAAAAATTACAGTGTGTTTGGGACATAAAAAGGTAAGTTTTCACCAAATTTCGTGAAAAAAAAATGTTTTTTGTAAAAGATAAAAATAAAAAACCAAAAACTTGGTTATTTGAATTTTTTACATAAATTTTGAGGTTATGTGAAAAAAGTATGATACAAAAGTTGTAGATCTTTTTATTACCTACAACTTTGCGATTAAACTTTTTTCCATAGGACTTGTATTTTTGCCGGAAATCGATATAAACCGTTTTTTACCCTTAAAAACCCACCCCCTACCACTTCCCGACCTCAGATCGCCCGTAAATTATTTTTGCTTTCATTTTTGTTCTATTCTCTTCCTTTTCCAATGGGTTTCATCCTACTATAATTTTTTTTGGTTTCAAAAATTATCGACCCTGGTCTACATGACAAAAAATACCATATAATATCTCGTGCGTAATATCTATAGCTCATTAAACGACATTTATAGATATGCAATCTACTAATTACAGACAAAACCGTTGAAAGGTTCATGTGCAATTATTACCAAATGCAGTACCTTATATTTTATCAATAGTTTTTACGAGATACGGTATGTATGTATAATAATTGGCATAATAATATTATACTGTCTATAGTTGCTTTTAAACGATGAAATAAATCAATCTAATTACTCTTAATTATTTGTCATTAATATTTTGTGATACATAATATTCATTACAGAAACTTGTGAAACTTGTTCAACAAGGCGGAGCTTAAACCGGAACGCTGCTTCAGGAACTTAAAGTTGATTTTAAGTTGCTTTTTTTTGTAAAAAAAACTTCTTAAATAATATAAATTACAGGAAATAAGATCTAATAAAAATTAGGGAAGCAAAACATTATGCATTGTATAATACCTATACATTTTATGTATAGGTGCTTAAAATATTTAATTTTAAAAAATAGTAGGTACACCTAATTACAAGATTTCCTGTATATATTATTTATAAATATAATTTTCTTACACACATCTAATGTATTTTAAGACGTGATTCGACAGAAACTGAAGTTAATAGCATATTGCATGCACAAGGGACGAAACAGCGTTTGCAACCAGTGTGCAGTTTGTTGCCCGAGGTACGAGGGCTGCAAATCACACGCGTTGCATTCGCTGTGTTTCGTTTCGAGTAAATGCATATTATTTTTCACAACAACGCTATTGACAAGTCGATTTGAGGTACCTGCAATCTGAGCGCGCAAAAAAGCCGCAAAAATATTGGATCTGTCATATCTATGTGAAATTTTTATGGGGTTATGTCTGTCATTTTGAAGTTTTGGTGTATAAATGCGAATTGAAGTTGGCACGACACAATCGTTCTATCTCTCTTTCAACGACGTTAAAAAACAGAGAAAACAGACAACTAAAATTTTTCATCCCAAAGGTTGAAACTCTCAGTTTAAACCCGCTAAACAGGTACCGAAAATCGAATTTTCAATAGCGGTGTTGTGAAAAATAACTTCTTTTTGGAAGTGAAAAAATCATAATTCAATTCTATAATTAACTTATTATTCGACATTGGTGCAAGTAGCTATATAGGTCAGCTAAGTAACTTCAAAAGTTTTACGGTAGGGTATCTGTTTCAAATTCAGTGGAAGAAATTCAGTAACTGCACTACAAGGGCATTACTAAGAACAATAATATATTATTACGCGTAAATAAATAAAATCCTGCCTTTTTTAAATTTTAAATATATAACATTAATTTGCATTACATAACGGCCGAATCTATTTATATAACTATAGGTATTTAATTACCCGACTGCGAAGCAAAGGAGTGGTAATGTGTTTAACAGTCTATGTATGTATGTTCCTTTGAAGCACTATACAGACCAAACGCCTAGGCCGATTTTTATGATTCACACGTCAATCAATTCCCCTTAGTCCGGTGAGTGTCACTAAAGACATGACGTTAGTGAAAATTCCATATGGCGACTACAGGACGCCATATTGTGAAAATGAAAAAAATGAAAGTCAACAAACTATGTCAAGTGGGGTATCGTTTAATAGGTATTTAAAAATCATTTTTAGTTTTCCCTCAACATTTTTCGATTCGACTGACCGTTTAGGATCTATATCGATTTATTTTTAACTAAAAACATTTGAAATAAAAATTTTATTAAAAAACAAAAAACCCGACTGCGTAAAAATCGAACTTAAAAGATGGAAACAAGATCAAATGATAACATGCAGTCGGAGGTATTTCTGTTCAATTTGTTACTAGTATGCCTCCGACTGCATGTTATCATTTGATCTTGTTTCCATCTTTTAAGTTCGATTTTTACGCAGTCGGGTTTTTTGTTTTTTAATAAATTTTTTATTTTACCCTCCATTTTACCTTTTTTTAAATTTTATATCAGCATGTTTGGGACATAATGACAAAGATATTATCCTTCAGAAATTTGATCATTACTACCATGCAATAAACAAAAAAAAATAACGCTTAATCTCCCGAAGCACTGCCTTTTCCTTTTATGTCCTCATTATTTCGTATTTTGCATTCGTGTTGCCACTGAGACGAGATTTTCTCGACGAGACGAGATTTTCTCGACGAGACGAGAAGTCTCGACACGTAAGTCGTAAAATCTCATACGAGATGAGAAAGTTTATAAAATTATCATCCCAATGGTAATTGGCTTGAATAGCCTTCGAGCACTGAGCTGTTAGAAACTCGCAAAAGTATCTTAAAATTTTAATGAAATATACGTACATGATTAATACGTAAGTACACCCGCTTTTAGGGTTTCGTACATTTTATGGAAAAACGGAACCCTTATGGCTTTATATAGGATCAGTCTCGTGTCTGTCCGAATCCACTGGACGAGAAAAGTTGACATTTGGTATATATATGAAGTTAGGTGATCCAAACACGGGAATATAGCGTAAATAAACGAATTATGATTTTGGGGGTTAATTTTCGGGGGCAAATTAGAAAATTGAAAAAAAAAAACTTCAAGTGCATCATGTGACGTATCAAGCGAAAGGACTCGTTATGAGAAATACAAATATATTTTTTTATAATTTTAAAATGCATAGTTTAAAAAATATTAAAGAAAATATACGAAAATCGAGCATTCTCCCCTTATTTTCGAAACTACTGAACCAAAAATTATGAAAAAATAGGGAATATAGGGCATTACTCATAGTTTGCAGGAAAACCTAAAAGAAAATCCTAAGTCTTTAAATTCCCACGGGAAACGGAATAGTACGGAACCCTCTCTACGCGAGTCCGACTCACATTTAATCGGTTTTTTTATAGGAATCCAGTAATCCGAATTTTTGATAATCCGAACAAGCTGTGGTTTTTACTAGTGCGAAATATAATATAGAGATTGTACCTACTCTATTGGATTAGAAAAAGAAAGATATATAATGTAGCCAGTTGTTGCTATACCGTTGACAACCCGAGCCCATAGATTGTCGCCATAAAGGAATGCATGCGAATGAGCCATTTTCCTAAGAGTAGTTCCTTCAATTATTCACGAGAGGCAGCACTTGTGGTAGGTACAAACATTATTTATTCTCCATTAGTGTCGTGTCATTTTAGTGGTATAACTTAATTACTTAATTAATTTAATAATAATAATAATTTAATAATTAAGTTATACCACTAAAATGACACGACACTAATGGAGAATAAATAATGTTTGTACCTACCACAAGTGCTGCCTCTCGTGGATAATTATTGAAAGAACTAGTCTCAGGAAAATGGCTTATTGTCAATAGTTGCCCGTAAGGTATTTAAGTACTTGTAGCATTTGCTTATAGCGTTTTTTCGTGTTTTTGACTTTTTTTTACTATATTAAGGAAATACAATTATTTTAATATTAATTACAGTTACAGTTACAGTTTACTATGTAAAATTCGTTTTTAATGTTTGGACATACGCCTTCTGTACTTGTTTTTGTGACAGAGTATTCGTTTGATGTCCTACTTTTTCTTATACTAGAAACACAATAACATGGCAAATCATCATCAGACGATCCCTGCACCCACGAGTGAAAGAATGAAGACGTTAGAAAACCAGTTTCCGCGATTCATCTTAGCACCGCGAAACGCTAATTTGCACTCTGTATTTAAATAAGTTTATATTATATAACAATTTTTACTTACAAGATAATCGGTTTACGGTTACTCACGATTTGCTGTATAAAAAAGGTCTGATTACATGTATGATATAATAGTATAAAATAATGTAGTTGCCAAAATATTCCACTCGAGTTTTCGTTATACCTAATTGTTATCATTTGAATTAGATTAATTGCAGAATTACTTTTGTTATTTTATTAATAAATTCGTTGTTATATAATATATTTCCGTTATGGTTTAACATTGTATTCAAATTAGATTTCAAGAGAGCAATACTTGTTTTAATAAATAGCGGAAATGTTTCTATAGTTTCATTTTAAAACCCTATTTTTAACTTCCCATTGGAAGTTATTGTAATGCTTCCGAAAATCGAAATCAAAATGTATAACAATTTTTTTTTGTTTCAAGGTCACTACACTATTTTTAGAAAGATGTCTGTGTGTGTGTGTGTGTGTATGTATGTGTGTGTGTACGTATGTACGTATGTGTCAATTTCTTTCTAAGACGAAATCTCGAGAATGAAATTGATATCGACTACATTAGGGTGCCAATCGACGCGTATTAACGTAAATATGACCTGAAAGAAATTTTTTCAAAATCGGTTCAGCCGTTCTTTTTTCTTAACCAAATAGACTCCAAAAAAGTAGATTTTACACAATATCTCGCGAATAAAAAATTATATCGACTTCGTAAGGACTTCGAGGCGCGTTAACGTCATTTCGACCCGACATAAATTTTATAAAAATCGTTTCAGCCGTTTTTTTTTTTTTAATTATTGTTAAAAATAAATAATAATAATGTTTTAATGATTAAAATGATTACTTTTCTGTGTAATATCTAATTTAATTATTATTATTAAATATTTATCAAACTGGGAAGTTCGTCGTGTGGACCTCAAGGGTCGCACTTTAGTTCTAATAAACAACCCACCTCACGGCTTGTTATTTAAATGTAGTTTGTTCAAAATACTTTTTTTTTAACTTCAACAATCGCTCGTTCGTGATACATCAGTTATATAATATTTCAGCGAATAGTGTATGCGGCCGTATGTCGTTAGTTATAGTCCTGCATTTGACGATCTCCAAGGGACGTAATCGTACAATCGTGATACAAAAAGTGCTGATCCTTAATGAGTACATACACTAATTATATTTACCAGAAAATTTCTGTCCACAACTGTAACAGTTTCATGTTCGTATCAAGGTGTTAATTTAATTTAAATTCATGTTTATAATTAATCATTTCAACAAATTCATGTATAGGCTGCGCAAATAAAGATTCTCTCCACATCGATTAATATTTATTCATTTCAGCGACTTGTGTTAAAAGTATTTTGAATACAAAAAAGTTCGGAAAGGCATTCTAATTTCTATAAAATCGTGTTTAATGAGGATAAACAAACCATGTCCGCACAAACATGCATCTAATCTTTTGTAGTAGCACAGTATTACTAAATCTAATTTATAGAAGTACACAAATTAATTTCTTAAATATCATTTCTTGATCCGATAGTATATTGAGATTCGATTGCTTGTCGTAAAAAATTGGTAGTATCAATTACACCACATCAATAATATTGTATCCAGTAAACTAGGCAGTGTTTATAATCTATGCAAGTCTTTTCCTTAATTAATGTAAATATAGAAGAAAAAAAACGGTTAAGTGTGAGTCCGACTCGCGCATCGAGGGTTCCGTGCAATAATAATAATAATAAAAATAAGGAGTTGGGTAGAGGTAAGAAATTAACAGATTTGTTTTTAAAAAGTTTTTTACTTATATTTTATTTTGATCTTTTTTTCCCTACTTTTTTCAAAATTTTAGGCTCAGTAGTTTCAGAGATAAGGAGGGGGGTGAAGATCAGACAGACAGCAGACAGACACGAGAGTGATCCTATAAGGGTTCCGTTTTCTCATTCTGAGGTACGGATAAGGTTACCATATGGCCGGAATTTCCAGGAATGTCCCGGAATTCGTTGGTTTGTCCCGTGTCCCGCAATTTAAGTTTTCTATCCCGGAAATGCATAAGTTCAACGAATTCGTGCTCGCGATCGCAAGAAACGACACTAAGTTACATGCTAAGTAGTACTTATTTATTTAGCACTATCTGCAATTTCTTATAATATATATTTTTACTTGTATTTAATTGTATTCTTCGGACTTACTCTATGTCGGTAAAGACAAATTGGGAACAATAAAATGAATTATTAAAGATTCACACGAAATTATGTGTGATTTACACACTCAGAAGCGCGTCCCACTCTCACCGTGTACTGGTGTGTGATAAATGAATAAAATTAGACAAGTCTAATGATAAATACAAAAAATAGTAAAATAATAAAACAATTTTTTTTCAAAATAACTCCTCTCTGAAATAAATTGTCTTCGCCTTAGAAATGTCCCGAAAATCTTGGTTTTTAATCTGGCAACCCTAGGTACGGAACCCTAAAAACTTTAATATATATTAAAATCGGTCGAGTACCAGCTCCATTTGTACACGCGCGCCGAGGGTGTCGTTACATCAACCATAATATTATAACCAAGATATTGTTTACCTTTGAATTTTGAAAACTATATCCCTTGGAAACATCGCAATAGCTTGGGGATGCCAAACGGGAAAATATATTTTAGGTTCTGACTTTTGACTATATTGGAATACTTATGTGCAGTTCAGTCCAGAGAAATTCGACTGTGACAGACATAATATACGTTCAACTCGAACAAACGAGTGATTCCATAAAGGTTCCGTTTTTTCTTTTTGAGTTACGAAACCCTGACAATGGTTTACAAATTCATTTCAAAAATGACACACTTATATGTTGTCAATCTTTTCTTTAACGAACTGTAGTTACCTTATCAATTTTATAATTAATAAGTCTTAATTTTTACATAACCCACATCATACGTGTAATTTATTCACATATAGAGTTTACAAAGAAAGTCAATTATACGGGTATTTATTTAACAACTTAAATTGATATACATAATATACCTATGTATCGATTTTTAATACAGTGTCACTCGACTGTCACTATATATTCAATGTATAATACAATTGATTTATGTCGACATAAGTTTCGATAACAATACGACATATTACCTACAAAGACAGTAACATTAGGTGACTTGCCTTTAAAGAATATTTCTGGATGAAATTCGAATGACTGTTGAGGAACTGATTGATACAACGGCATAAAGAAAAAGATTTATGGAAAAAAATTAATTTAAATCGGTTTAAATATTTATTTATTGCACATTATTTTGACGTTAATTTTTTAACGTTTCTTAGACATAAAATTAGCTAGTTCCAAATAAACCTCAAATCTCTTTCTTGGTTAATTAACTTACGATTAGTCATCAGTAAAACTCAATATTGTACACATGCGATTTCGATATACTCTGGTCTTAAAAGAATCGGGGAAGCCCTTAGTCAAGTCGCCAAACCGTCTTAAGCTCGATTTATATAATCCGGTTATACACGGCGCGAGAACGTAGCGTTTCCGGCAAGACATACATGGAAAGAAATACATCCACTTTTGTTTATCTTATAAAATCAAATGTTCGTAAAATATAATAAACAAAATGATTGTAATTTTATTTTTTTATATTTTAAATTGTTTTCCAATACTTACATAGGTACCTACCTATTTTCTATTAAAAAAATAAAAACCTTCGAGATTCGAACCTGGGCTTGGCTATTGTTACCTGTCGGCAAACTCATACTTTACCATACAGTCACGTTGGCTTATTGTATCTGATACCTTAACACAACTGTACAAGCTGTATTTTTTACATGTCAATCACTTCCCCTGTTTCCGTTGCATCTAATATTTTTAAAATAGGTATGAGACATTATAGACGTTAATTAGGTACGTCAAAATATTTTGGAATATCGACAATGATATTTAGATTTTAATCTAAGTCCAGGCCTGGGACAATTATATAGAATTGAAAAGCACCTGCTACAATTATCTGCTCACAATAGGACAATAATAATCGTATTATTTTCTAAGTAAATTAGCCACAAGCTAATACGATACAATTAAAACATAATACCTAGTGTGAAAGTGTTTTTAACTTTACATTTACGGTTATAAATTACTATAACAAGTCTTTATTCTAATATTAGGCACGGACGATTATTATACTCCTTGTTGCTGAAGGCAGACAAAGATTGTAATTTCCTCATTTTGTTTATTTTTATGCATTTCACATTAATAATAGAAAACGTATAACGCGCCTTATGACCTTAGTTATTGAGTGTCTATAATTTTCATCACCTACTGTTACAAAATGTTACATTTGAAGCATTGGAAAAATTGTAAATAATCAAATTTTAATATTGTAAAAATTATGCAATAATATATCTTGCTATTCCGCGGTTCTTTTAACCCTATTGTGCTATAGCGTAGATTACAAATTAGGAATTTCCGCAGACGCAGACGTCACACTCCATTCCACTCCATCTCCAAAAGAGATACAGAAAGTTCAGTCACTTCAGTCTATTTTTTCGTAATTTATATCCGCCATCAAGTTTAGATATTATTTTTATGTGAGAAAAATATTTTATTCAGAAAGTTTGCTATATTTAAATACCTAATTAATTCATCATTAAATGAATTTTTGAATTACAATAATAAACAACATGTAGCATAATCTCCTATATTTTCCATAATATACGTCATCGGAAAAGAACTAATAGATTTTAAGATGTGATTATGCTTAAAATAATTAAAATTTATACTTACATTGGTATATATATTTTCAAAGTTTATGTTTCATGATGCATAAAATTCCTAGCGAATTTCTTATCTCTTCTTCGTTGCAGAAAAACTATCAACGGTGTAATTTACTGTGACCTACATACTAGACATATTTGTAACTCCATAAATAGAAGACTTTGAAACTGAACTATAGGACTGCAGTTTTCTTCCAAAACGGCGCTCTGCTGTTCATCATGTTTTAAATTCGAGATTTTCAGAACGATAGATTGGAAGAGAAAGACCTATAGCCTGGCCTCATCTAAACCAAGATCTTCTTTTTTTGAGTCATGTGAAAAACTTAGTGCACACAGAGAAAACCAAGGATTTGAGGAATTTGCAGTAGATAATCACAGCCATAACGAGGGTCACTCCATGTGTGCTTAGCCGTACCTACTCGAGAGATTGTAACGAATCAATCGACATCTCGTTCATCAAAATTCATCAAGCTGTAGCTAACTTTGAATTTTTTCGTTCTGAGAATATGACGTCTAGCGTCCGCCATATTGGACGTCATATACGTATACCCAGTAGAGATGTGTCGTTCACGCTGAATTCAGATTCGTTCATAATCGTTCACTTATTGGACCCGTTCACAGTGAACGGATCCAATAAGTGAACGATTATGAACGAATCTGAATTCAGTTCCCAATCGGATCTGGTTCAGTTTGTAGGTAAACGGTTTAACCAACTCCGAGACCGACTGACTGACGAACGATGCGAACGAAATTAATAGGTCCTTATCAGGTAAGAAGTAAGAACAGTCTGTAGGTAAACGGTTTAATGCGTATCAACTCCGAGACCGACTGACTGACGAACGATGAACGAAATTGATAGGTCCTTATCAGGTAAGAAAAAAAGTTTAAAACTACCAATATACATTCTATTCTTACTAGAATCTATTGTTTTATATGTGAATTTTTGAAGTGAATACTTCTTTAGAATCGTTGTGATTTCAAACCGATGCAACGGAAAAAACGACAGGTAAGAGACACAAATACAAAAATGTGTAGGATGAAGCCGGCAAAGAATGAGACAGAAATATACATACTATTTTATATTATCGGTCTCTCCTCTTTGTGCCATGCTTCGTAGCATCCCCACTCCCGTCTTCTAAGCATAGTCGCCTGTAATTAGTGAGCCAGAGCGAGAGAGCAAATGTCGGTGTGTATGTATATTGCACACTGTTTAATACTTGCTTGTATTTGAGCATTTAACGTGTGTTAGTATATGTGAAAAGTACGTGTGCTAATACTACCACTGTATGCGGCTGCGTATTACAGCTTTTTAGTAAGAAGCACGGAATATAGTAAGAAGTCAGCGTGGTGTGTTATTATTTAACAGTGTTTGTGAGTATTTTTATATCTTGTTGTACTAAATAATAAATTTTATAAGATGCCGAAATGTGTCGTCAATATCGACGCAAAAAAAATGAAAATAAAATTAAAATTAAAAAAAATCCAGGAAAAAGTTCAACAGAACGTAGTCGCGAGTTTCGTGCGCGTATTCACTTCTATCGTGTGTGAATCGCACACACACTTTTTTTTTGTTTTTTTCATCTTTATATTGAATTGGAAATTTTAAGTTTTGTGTGTTTTTTTTTATAAATGTGGCATGTATAAGAATGTATCCAGGTCTTTATTTTGTATTGAAAATTTTGAGTTGTTTTTTTTTTAAATAAATGTGACATTAATGTAGGTATCGTTCATTGAATGAATTTTGTTATTACTAATAAATAAACGCGCGTTAAAATTAATAAAATAAATACGGTAATCAAAAATCATCAGTCATCACATTTAGAAGACCGAATCACCGGATTCTGTAATAGGCTGTAACGCAGTGTACGTAAAAGGAATTTCGGTAGCGCATACTCATACACATAGAGATCATGGATCAATGGAGCCACTGGATCACTTGATCCGTTCAATCAGACCCGTTCATTAGGTGAACGAGATCCGGTTGGAACGAATCTTCGTTGTGACCCGGACCGCCCATCTCTAATACCCAGTGTCACTCTTGAGACTAGGACGAATCGATCGACGCCTTATTCATCAAAATTCATCGAGCCGTTGCTGACTTTTAACTTTTGCATTCTTAAAATATGGCGTTTAGCGTCCACCGTTTTGAATTTTACGTGACATCATATACTCAGTGTCACTTGTGGGATTATGATGAATCAATCGACACCTCATTTATCAAAATTCTTCAAGTCATTTGCTTGAAGAATTTTGATAAATGAGGTGTCGATGTCACGTAAAATTCAATACGGTAGACGTTAAACGCCATATTTTAAGAATGCAAAAGTTAAAAGTCAGCACGGCACGATGAATTTTGATGAATAAGGCGTCGATCGATTCAAATTCAAATTTCTACTGACTGCTGACTAAATGAGATACTTATAGTCAGCAGTCAGTAGAAATTTAAAAATTTTACCGACTGCTGACTAGGTCGGTTTTATCAAAATGAGGTCTGTTTTTTTTCATAAATTATATTCAATACATTAACCCTGTGCCAAATTTCAGTTTTTAAAAATCACTAGTTTTTTTACATCTTTTAAAGCGGCACGACGCCAGGTGTCCCGACTCCCGACCCTTGACTTGCTGACTGTAGTATATATTTATTCACACCCTTAATACTTGCTTTTCTCAAAATATTAGCCTTTACAAAAATCTTTCAATTATTGACCACGATCTTTTGACGCACTCGATGTAAAAATGACGCTATTCCGCGCCTCTGCGACAAACATAACGGATACTTCACGTCGTGTTTGATCACTCAAACCATTCGTAATAACGAGGTCTACAATAATAAGAATATTTTTAACTCAAAAGATAGCAGTCATCAGAATTATGATCTTTTCTTCATATACTACCTCATCTAGTTAATTAGTAAAGAATTAAATATTAAATATGTTTAAATTTGAATGTATTATATTATATTATATTTGTTGCCAAGAATAAAGATTTATTCACAAGGAATTAAGAAGCTGTGGCGTCCTTAACTACTGTAAAAATGCACATTAATTTTAAGAATTTGCGCCGTAAAAATGAATTATGTAGGTACTGAAAAAGGGGGGGAGTTTTTAAGTTTGACCACTGTTCCACATAATTGAATACACATTTTTATTATAAGCTTTTATTAGTATGTTAGTACTAATACGACCGATATTTCAACCAATAATACACTCTAAATACAATCCGCTACGGACTCTTACTGTATTTACATTATCAGAGCGTTCGCACGACCGATGCTTCAACATTAACAATACACTTAAACATTTTTTAGAATTAAATTGGAAATTTATTATAGAATATAATATATTAATGTTTTAATAGTAAACATTTTGGAAGACCAAAAAGAACCAAATAAAATATAAGTAAAACAAACTTCTAAAGACAAGCTTTTATTGTAGTGTAATAAGTAAAACGAAAAAAATTGTTTTAATAATGTAGGTTCATAATTATTAATTATAAAAGTCTGGGTTGTAAACTCTATGATAGACCTTAGCTTTTATTATTAAAAGTTATTTTTTCCGTTTTAGTAGGTACATTTCAATAAAAGCTTGCCTTTAAAAAATTTTTTTTTGCTTTTATTTTATTTTAAGACATTGTAGTTTGAATGTCATCAATTATTGTTTGTTTCAAGTCAAAAATTTTTCTTTGTTCTTATAGACCTGGTTTATACCACAGGTATATATCACGCTTCGGTCGCGGTCTGCACACGGTCCGGTCAATTATTCTATAAATAAAATGTATGGTTTAAAAGGAAACATTTAGATATAATATGCGAACGGTGTAGTGTGGAGATGTCGTGTGATTTTTTTTTGCTTTCTATGTCATGTACAAAAAATATCATTCAACATAATCTACACCACGATAGCTATAGTACATAGCTGAACTCTTTAAAAAGTCAACTAGCCCCTTTTTTGAATAAAAAGGTACTTTACTTGAAGTAAAAGTAGCCTGTAGTTAAGGTAGTTTTCTTTTCGATAGAAATTAGTTTAAAAGAAAGAAGAGTAAAATGATCGAGGCAGGGGCGGATCTATATAAGAACTAATAGGGTTAAGGCGCTGGGCCCCAAAGTGTCAAGGGCCCAGAAAAATTGAATCATCAATTTTTAATACTTTTTCACGAGCTTTTTCAGTAACAATGAGTACTTATCATATAGTAAAAAATAAACATATTTTAACTCTGATTTTTATGTTATTAAAAATAAATTTTAAACCTCGATTTAAAGATTATTAATCTAACAAAAATACAACTTAAATAAGCCCTAGGCCTCGAAAAACCTAGATTGGCCCCTGGATCGAGGCACTTTTTCTATTTTCGAAAAAAATTGCCACTTACACCTGCTATAAACTCAATTCGTATTATATTCAAATTTTGAAATTCAAATTATGTTATTTGCATAATATTGCTTTCCATCCCAGCTCTGGTTTAGAAGTTTCAAAACTTAAGATATTAATTTCGTAAATAATACCTCATACCTGCAAACACAAAAGTGATAGGTTACAGGTAATTAAGTAATAAAATGTTGATTATTTATGGAAGATTTTCGAATATTGATGTCGGTCAAGAATTACGTACGTATAGCGATTACGTAAATAAAGAAGATTGTATTTTATGGCTAGTATAGAATGAGAAGAATTAAAATTAATATACAGTTTCTATAAAAAGCTGCAACTAAAAGTTATAGTGAGTATAAATTATAGTTTCTTTGTGACATCAATTGCATAGAAAATAACTTTTAAAGTATTTAAAAGTTGTTGATCCAAAAATATGCAGTTTTAAGTTATTTATAAATTTTATTATGATGCAGAATCGTCTAAATTAATTTTAATAAACTGTACAGTTTTTTCGCAATTTAGTTTATAATTAATTGGTTTTTTCTGCGGCTTCGTTGGCATAACAGTTGATTTTTCCCACAGATTCGTTTGCATTAACTTCGGCAACCATTAGACAAGGATGGACTTACTGAGAGGATGTTAGATTGATAAAATGCTTTTCGATTATTGAAAAAATTTAATCATTTTAAGGGATGTATTAAGGGGTAACACTTTTTACTTTGTACAAAAACAATTAAATACCCAAGCATTTCCTAGCATATACATAATTTTGTGGGCATGGGTTTGCACTGTGTATCATGTTTTAGTATTACGCCAAAAGCTTTTAAGCCTAGTTTTGCTATGTTAAAAAAAGCCGCGTATAATAATTTTATGCGGTTTGTTAAAAAAAGTGCGCCCAAAGCTCTTACTACAATTAATTAAGTCGAGTAAAAAATTAATTGTCGAGGCGTATTTTCAGCGTCATAGCTAGAGCCTCTCTACTGGGGCCCGCGCCGGGGACACTAACCCTGAGAGAGCGCAATCAGTAAAATCAGCGATGCAAATATGATTATTTTCAAGCAAAGAGCGCGAAATCAGAATCTTGCCAGGAACACCAATAATCCTAACTACGACGCTGCGTATTATGTGCAGATGCGATTTGTTTGCTGTTATACCTGTCATTTTTTAACCGACTTCAAAAAAAGGAGGTTTCTCAATTCGACCGTATATATTTTTTATGTGGTTATGTTTTATGTATGTTCGCGGATAACTTCGTCGTTTATGAACCGATTTTGAAAGGATATACTTTCAGATTGGTCCCATAGAAATTTCATCAAAATCGGTTCAGTAGTTCGGCTGATTTTTTAATAAAAGTAAGTGACCAGCGTAGGATTCTTTAAGGTAAATGTTACTTTTTGACACAAAAAAGTAAAAAATAAAAAACTTTTTAACAAAAAAAAAACCTCCTTCAAAAAGGCACTAAAAAGAGGAAAATAATGAAATTTTGAGGTCTGTGCCAATTAAAATATGAAGTCGGTTAAAAAGTATAGTATAGTGATTAATATCTTCTTTTTTTTAACCAACTTCATATTTTAATTGGCACAGACCTCAAAATTTCATTATTTTCCTCTTGTGTTCACAGCAATAAGTCGGTAAAATCTGTTTCCGTATTTATTGAAAAAATGCATTTATATTTACATTACCTTACATTTAGATATTAATATTCTTTTTGCATTTATTTATTATGTGTCCTTCATAAAAATAAATATTATGATATGACATCAACACAACAACCATATAAATGGTGCATTTGTTTAAATTATTCGGCTCATTTTTTTCCGAAGTATTATCTTAAAATTGTACGCGGATTATTTTTAGTCTAGCATATCCGAACTTTAAAGTAAATGACAATGCCTTATTGCATAAACCGAATAGTAAGTAAAAGAATTGGCTGTGCAGTTAAAAAATAAATGATCACACATTATTTTGAAGAAGCACTCCCATATTGCAAAAGAAATTTACATACTTTTGGCAAATCAAAGGTTATACCATATTATGTGCATTTATGCAATAACTTTTAATGAAAGTGTAATACAAAAAAGGTCAAATGCAGTCTTTTAACAGATGACACCAAAACTATTTAATTTAAAATTTTTAATTCAATGTAAAATGATGTCAAAGAATCAAAAAATATATCTAATTGAAATATTACAGTCACAGTCTAGCCACAAAGAAGTCGATCACAAAATTTTATAAAGAAACTGTTGGACAAGAGTCTAGGGATCAAACCATGAGGAGCCCGAAGATGCACGATTGTTTGAGCGATGGTGTCTTGGAATAATTCACTGGATCTTCACCCCGCGTAAGTTTTTGGGGAACTTTTTCCTTTCACCCTCCTCTTTTTCAACCCACTAAAAATGCCATATCGCACCAAAACAGTCCCATATACGTTTTTGGGAAACTCCCTCTTCACTCCGCCCCTTTTCACCCCGCAAAAAACGCCATCGCACAAGCACCCCCTCCCTCAAAATAAACTCTACCCTCCGCGAGGGATCGTCTAAAAAATCAAAGCCCAAAGTGCACACCCTGCTAAGATTGATTGTATGATAAAAAATAGAGAGACCAATAAAGAGAGAAGCAACCAAGCATTTTAAAAAGTCGTCCGGCCACGTCTTCGGCTAAGGCTTACTGTAGATAATTGATGGATTTTGATGCGGTTTTCAGCATCATTTAGAGAATTTCTTGACGATGGTTTTAGTGTATAATACATCAAAATATGAATTACGGGCGCAATGTTTTTCGTAGAACTATGTCTTTTGAAAAAAAATATTTTAATGTAGGTACCTACTATACGTTTTTTCGATGTTTTTTTAAATTTTATACCTACTAAATAAACTAACAAACACATATTAAAATTTTAATTTATAACTGAAGAGGACTTCTTTGGCTTTCAAATGACACCTCAAACATCGTTATACAAAGTTATAGCGATTTTGCGTGCTTCATAAAACAAGACACCTACATGAGTAAGTCGAAGTGAGTGGCCAATACCCGAAAAATTTTATAGACGTCCTAAGTTAGACTTAGAATAGTAAATAGAGTTGCAGGCATACAATTTTCCTTCAGTCTATTTAGTATATTCAATTAAATGACGACACGGAGTTTGTATTTGCCTGTAATATTGGTAATAATTATAAATAATGTGTGTATTTTCTGAGAAACTTTCCATATAACCTAGAAAGATATTAAAACATATTTCATCGCATTTTAAGGCTTGACCCGAAGAAAGATTCGATAATAGTGGTTCTCAATAGATGCCGAATAATAAATTAAATTTTTTTTAAATTATTTATATTGAATGAACCATTGAAGTAATAACCTACAAGTACTGTGATTACAATAATTTAAAACATTTGAATAAAAGAAATATTTTTCCCTAAAAAATAAAATTTATAAACATAATTAAAATGTTTAAATTTTCCAAAAAAAAACAAACGTTGTTTGGTTTAGTTTTAAAAAGTTATCTTTCACAACGCATCTATTGAAACTTCGATTTTCGGTACGTCTTTAGCGGGTTGAAATAGAGTTTCAATCCTAGAATTGAAACTTTTTAGTTGTCGGTTTTCTCTGTTTTTTAACGTTGTTAAAAGAGAGATAGAGCGATTAACTTAAATTCGCATATAACATACTTGAGAACGTCAAATTGACAGTCATAACCCCATATAAATTTCGCATGGATCTGACAGATTCAATATTTTTGAGGCTTTTTTGCGCGCCCAAATTGCAGGTACCTCAAATCGAATTGTCAATAGAGTTATTGTGAAAACTAATATGCTTACTCGTTACAAAACACAGCGAATGCAACGCGTGTGATTTGCACGTTCTTAGAGCAGCAAACTTTACACTATTTGCAAACGCTGTGTTTCGTCCCTTGTAATGCAATATAGGTACACTATTTTTAGATTTATATAATTGTTTCGAAACATATCATAAAAGATATTTTGGTTCAGATGGATCCTATATAATGGCATGAGCTGGAGGGTGGAACTTCCAGTAGGTACCTATGCTATTTCTAACGCCAAATATGATTGTATGTAAAAATTCAGTTTGTACTAATTATTACCTTAATTTGAAAACTTTTTTGTCTGTCTGGACTATATATTATAATATTTAGAAATTACCTTTTTTGTAATGTCTTCATCTGGTGTACCTATATAGACATTTGTCATGAAATGGTCAGTGGCGGACTTTCCATAAGGCCGACTAGACCCAAACCTAGGGTGCCTAAATATTAGGGGCGGCCAATCTGCGCCCGCGGCCGACGGCAAAGAGCGTCCGCCATCTAGCTCAAGCACGTGCGGGGCGCGGCGGCGTGCACTGAGAAAACTCAATATCTTGTTATAACTATCAGAGACAGAATTTGTAGTTCCTCTAGCTATATGAATATGGCTGCCTTACTATGTCTCTAACACTAGAAAAATATAACTATGACAGTCATTTCATATGGCTCTGGGAGACATTCGTTTATAGCCCCGGTTGGAGACCTATAACAAACTATAGTTGTGACCAATTGACTATAGTAAGGTAGGTATATTTACTATTGTACTATAGCCACACCATCTAACCATATTATTATTCTATTCACCAGACTCAGAAATAAAATATTTCTAACGGGTTGAACCGAACGCAGTGCCGATTTTCGTAAACTTCACATTTCTACGCTGATGGCTGGTACTGAACGACCTAGGGCGGCCAAGAGTTAGTCCGCCTCTAGAAATGTCTAGAAATGTCTAGAAATGTCAAGAAATGTCCCATCACACCGTGGCTGTGATATATTATAATATACCAGGTAATATAATGATTTTTGACGTAGAAGCTAATAATTATCCATAAGATTAATTAATTGTGTTTTAAAGACCACCAACAGCTAAGGTTATTTGGACCTAGCACCAATTAAATAATAATCCATAAGGCAAACTATAATAAATTATAGTTAATAATAACCACGAACTCGACGAATTACAGTTCCTTGATAATAATAAACAATAAAAAAAGTTATATTATAGACTGGTTATCAACATCTTATTATGAACCACCTTGCATTATACACATCTGTACATTATGAGATATGTACATTTTTTAAATAACAACACTTTCATCATCATACATAATAATTTAATTTTATTAAATAATTTCACTTTTACGTATTACTATTTATAACAGTGTTCCACTGACCGTTGAAATAACATGCGCTTAATATAATAGTTAATGCTGTTTTTAACGCCAGATTTTAAACAGATATAGGTATAGACAAAACGCGTGATTGTGATTGTATTGTAATTTGTTATGTAATTTCTATTTATTTATGGTCAATAAATCTTCTCAATAAAAAATGGTGGAACCTTTGGTGTAAAGATACGAAATGTTACAATCACCACAAAACACCAAACCATAACAAACACTCTCGACGTACGTTTCGCCAACCAAGTTGGCATCATCAGGAGATGATTAAAACTCCTGATGATGCCAACTTGGTTGGCGAAACGTACGTCGAGAGTGTTTGTTATGGTTTGGTGTTTTGTGGTGATTGTAACATTTCGTAATAAATCTTCTATGGAAAAACGCCTAACGTTTAATAATTTACATTTATTAATTTACTAGTTTTTACCAGCGGCTTATATTTAGCAATCGACCTTTAGAGAAGTATATAGATTACAGGTACTTAAACGTTATTTTTTCCGTCATTTAGCAGCCATCGACTGATGTACTATTATTAAATAATTATTATTACTTAAGTCAATGGATGCCAGATGTCAGGAATAACCTTATCTTAATCCAATTGTAACCGGATAAAAAGTAGTATATATTTCAAGTTTTATCAGTACCAGTAGAAACACAAAAAATTCAAAATCCCGCAAGAAAACGAAATTACAGACAGAGATTCCATTATAATATTTTTGTATTGATGATTTACTAACTGAAATATACCAACAGTACAGTTATAAAAATGACCAAATAAATCACATTAAATATAAAAGTTTAAAACTAAATTCGCTTAAAAATTGAAATTCGCAGACATTATTTCTTAATCGGGATTCTGCACATCGTATAAAATATCTGGATAATCCAGCTCAGTCCTCTACCATTCTGGCCACCCTACTTGTGCAACACGCAGGTGATGTAGTCCTATATCGATGGGTTTGCTGCCTTGGTGGACCTCCGATATTTCTACAAAAACACTATGTTTAAAATTCCAATGTAAATACACACGTTTGGGATTTTCTTATTATAGAAAAAACTTCCGAAAAATGCTTTGTTTGTAATGTAGATTCCAACAAAAAAAATGTAGGATGACCTCATTGTCAGCTATATTTCTTACATAAAAATAAGCTGGGATACCATGCCTATTGCCTATAATGTCATCCATTGACTTGGGTTATTATGTTAATTATGACACTTTAAAAATTGTTACGTATAAGCACGCGCTTCTGCGACAAAAATAATTAAAACGTTTATATTTTCCCCTAAATACTTGAAACTTTGAATATCATGAAATTTTCCTACTTTCAAATTTGCATTAGGTACTATATATTATTATAAGGTGCATAATATTATCTCTTTTTTTTAGTTTGTAAACGAGAATCAGTTTAAATATTTTAATTCAAAATAAATGCATACCTAACTATTTTCCTTTTGAATCAAACTTTTGATAAAATTATGATAAAATTAGTATCTATGTGTTATTATTAAGAATGGTACTATCATTGTATTAACTTCTGGCCCTAATGGGCCCCTAAAAATTAGTCAAATCTGATGCCAAATAAGCAAGCAGATTGATCACAAACTACGCTTTTAGGTCGTTGCTTATAATTAAATTTACATACTAATACTAGGTAACTAATACTAATAACATAAATCTATTAATGTCCTGCATTGTTCATAATTTCGTTATAAGCAAAATTCAACACGTTTAAGATGCGAGTGTCACGAATTTTACTTTAATATCATCAATGGACAAAACTAAAAACATACAATAATAGTATGTTTAGTATTAGTAGGAGAGCCGACCGTGTGACACTCGGCGGTATGTAAAATAATAAGATGAGTGTCATATCAGATGAAAGAGCGTCAAAATCCTTACACAAAAAGTACAGTTTGCCACCCGTCATCCTGGCGAGGGCCGCTGGCTGCCCCTTTGAGAATTGAAATTTTTTGACAAAAGCCACCCGCGGGACAAAATAATAAGATGAGTGTCGTATCAGATGAAAGAGCGTTAAAATACTTACACAAAAAATATAATTTGCAACGCGTCATCCTGGCGGAGGACGTTAGCCGCCCCTTTGAAAATTGAAAATTTTTGACAAAAGCCACCCGGGACAAAATAATAAAATGAGTGTCATATCAGAAGAAAGAGCGTCAAAAACCTTACACAAAAAGTACTATTTGCCACCTGTCATCCTGGCGGGGGCCGCTGGCCGCCCCTTTGAAAATTGAAAATTTTTGACAAAAGCCACCCGGGACAAAATAATAAAATGAGTGTCGTATCAGACGAAAGAGCGTCAAAATCCTTACAAAAAAAGTACAATTTGCCACCCGTCATCCTGGCGGGGGCTGCTGGCCACCCCTTTGAAAATTGAAAATTTTTGACAAAAGCCACCCGGGACAAAATAATAAGATGATACGACACTTATCTTATTATTTTATACCGGCGAGTTTCACACGGTCGGCTCTGGGACTATATTGTCCATTGATGATATTGTACAGTAAAATGATAAATAAATTAACGAGCTCGTGGCACTCGCATCTTTAACGTGTTGAATTTTGCTTATAACGAAATTATGAACAAAGCAGGACATTAATAGATTTATGTTATTAGTATTAGTATTATCTAGTATTAGAATGTAAATTTAATTATAAGCAACGACCTAAAAGCGTAGTTTGTGACCAATCTGCTTGCTTATTTGGCATCAGATTAGGCTAATTTTTAGGGGCCCATTAGGGCCAGAAGTTAATATAATAATAGTACCATTCTTATATATTATAACACATAGATCTACCTACCAATTTTGTCATAATTTTATTATTAAAAAAATAAAAGATAATATTACGCACCTAATAATAATATATAGTAATGCAAATTTGAATCTAGAAAATTTCATGATTTTAATTTTAAACCGACTTCAAAAAAGAACGAGGTTCTCAGTTCTCAATTCGATCAGTATCTATATGTATTTTTTTAATGTATGTCAAGCGATTACTTAAGAATTCGTTTTCTGTTATTCACTTTTCTGCGCTTCAAACAATTTTCAATTGTTTCATAGCACTCTTGTTAATAAAATAGTAAATTATTTATAGACTGCATTAAAATATTGAGAAATTTAAGAAATGAAATTTTTTTGACGAAACTTCATACTTGGGAGGTTTTTGTGATTCTGAACAACTTTTCTTAATAAACGTTAGTGTGCTTGAGAATAGCCGAGCGTGCCGCAATGCTGTTATTTACATGGCGTTGCTATGGTTCCTCTATTACAAGTCCCCAGTTCCCGGGTTCTAGCCCGAGAGCTGGTAAAAGTTTGAATTGGATTTTCAATCTATTATTAAAATAAAATAATGAATTGAAAATATGAATTCGTGCTAGGCCCAAATAACCTTAGCTGTTAGTGGTCTTTAAAACGCACAATAAACGTTAGCTCTTGATCGCACATATTTTGACTTACTTTAAACGCTACTTTTTATTAGTGTATTTGCCATATGGCACATACACTATTGGCGTCGGTCGGATGGCGGGACCTAGGGGTCGGACCAAAATTTCTCGACGTTTCATAGCCTCCTGAACACTTTGGCATCATTTTTGGAAATGTTTATATATATATGTATATATATATATATATATTTATATATTTATTTATTTATATATATATATATGTGTTCGCGGCATAACTCTCGAAAGACTTAATTGATTTGAACGAAATTTGGTACACACGTTGGAATCCATCACCGCACGGAACCTATTTAAAATGGGCCCAATCGGAGTATTTTAAGGGTAGTTTTTAGGGGTTGAAAAAAGTTTTTGCGCCCGAAAATACCGAAAAAAATTTCAGAATTGTTTCAAAATTGAAATTTAACCTTTTAGTAAATATCAAAATGTGCTGCTAAAATTTTAATAAAATCGGCCCGATAGGACCGGACTTACAAATTTTATGAAAACACTAGTTTTGCGGATAGTGATTTACTTACTGAAGGGTGTATTTAATTTGGTACAGAGGTTGCAATGATAATAATATTGAAATTAAGAAAAAAATATTATTTTAAGGGATGTATTAAGGGGTTGAATTTTTTATTTTGTCCAAAAACAAACTTAAGTTCACGTATTAAAGCCACAAGGCCTGTAATAGCAAATACACTATATTGTCGGCAGGGTTTGGCACTGCGACCCGAGTTTTTAGTGTATTTGCCATATGGCACATACACTATTGGCGTCGGTCGGATGGCGGGACCTAGGGGTCGGACCAAAATTTCTCGACGTTTCATAGCCTCCTGAACACTTTGGCACCATTTTTAGAAATGTTTATATATATATATTTATTTATTTATTTATATATATATATATGTGTTCGCGGCATAACTCACGAAAGACTTAATTGATTTGAACGAAATTTGGTACACACGCTGGAATCCATCACCGCACGGAACCTATTTAAAATGGGCCCAATCGGACAATTTTAAGGGTAGTTTTTAGGGGTTGAAAAAAGTTTTTGGGCCCGAAAATACCGAAAAAAATTTCAGAATTGTTTCAAAATTGAAATTTAACCTTTTAGTAAAGATCAAAATGTGCCGCTAAAATTTTAATAAAATCGGCCCGATAGGACCGGACTTACAAATTTTATGAAAACACTAGTTTTGCGGATAGTGATTTACTTACAGAAGGGTGTATTTAATTTGGTACAGAGGTTGCAATGATAATGATATTGAAATTAAGAAAAAAATATTATTTTAAGGGATGTATTAAGGGGTTGAATTTTTTATTTTGTTCAAAAACAAACTTAAGTTCACATAATAAAGCCACAATGCCAGTATTAGCAAATACACTATATTGTCGGCAGGGTTTTGGCACTGCGACCCGAGTTTTTTTTTAATCATATAGTTGGTTAGATTTTGAATATTAAAAAATCTATTCCTACAAAAAGATGTATCTTAATGGCCTGCATACGTGGTAAAATTTTAAGTTCGTAGAGACAACGAGGGGTGAATATTTTTGCTTTGCACTTGCAATTTATAGAAATTAGTTCGTGATAGTGTCAATATCAATCATAGTAAGCAACACTGTTTAACAGTTTGACCTACGAAAAAAGAAAATTCATATTCTACCGGTTTTGTTACCTTCAGAAGTTCAGACAGCTAAGCATTACATAATAAAATATATTTCTGAATTCAAGAGCATCAACCTTTCTCTGAGATGCAACTAGTTTAAAAGCAGAAAACTAGAACTTAAAACTAATACCTAATATTATTATTTACGTAAAAACCATTTTATATTAGATATCTAAACATTTAAATGCAAGACCGGTTTGATGTCATTTAAAAGTTATTGCATTTTTAACATTAAAATATAATTTATTTAACTTTTATTATATATTTTTGATAAGTCAATACCTCGGTCAATACTTTTTGAAAAATGCATCGCATGAACAATACACGGCTTGCCCGATTTTTTTCTGTTTATATTAAAATTTTCGTGGTAAATTATTATTATAAACGGTAAATAGAAATTTTGTAAAATTTCCCTATTGTTGCGTAAAAATAAAGTTTATATTTGTCCCGTTCTATACACAGACTGTATAGTGTTTTATTTTTCTTCTGTGACTTTTTTTACACCGTATATAATCACACTGTATAGTGTATATTGTACAAAAATATTACTGCATTTACTCAAGATTTTATCAATCGGTGACAAGAACAATAATTGTATGCATACTTTGTAAATTATTTGTATACTAGCGGTCCCGTCCGGCTTCGTCCGGGTGCTATGAATTTATGATTTATAGCGGACCCGGGTGGTATGAAATTATGATTTAATAGCGGTCACCCATTGTTCCGCTCACGTATATTTAGTATATTATTATCCCCCACGAGAACGTCCCCCCCTGAGTAGCTTTCTATTAGTGAAAGAATTTTTAGAATCGGTTTAGTAGTTCCAGAGATAAGAATCTATGATTTATTACCCCCGCCCCGCGAGTACTCCCTCGCGAGAATCTCTCCCCCTGCGTAGCTTTGTATTAGTGAAAGAATTTTTAGAATCGGTTTAGTAGTTCCAGAGATAAGAATTTATGACTTATTACCCCCCCCCCCCCCGAGAGTGCCTTCTCGCGAGAATCTCCCCCCTGCGTAGCTTTCTATTAGTGAAAGAATTTTTAGAATCGGTTTAGTAGATCCAGAGATAAGAATTTATAATTCATTACCCCCGCCCCGCGAGTACCCCTCGCGAGAATCTCTCCCCTTGCGTAGTTTTCTATAAGTGAAAGAATTTTTAGAATCGGTTTAGTAGTTCCAGAGATAAGAATTTATGACCTATTACCCCCCCCCCCCCCCGCGAGTACCTCCTCGCGAGAATCTCCCTCCTGCGTAGCTTTCTATTAGTGAAAGAACTTTTAGAATCGGTTTAGTAGTTCCAGAGATAAGAATTTTTGATTTATTACTCCCCTCTAATTTTTTTGAAAATAAAATACAGCCCATGTTACTCGCTGATAATGTAGTTTTCTATAGGTGAAATAATTTTTAAAATCAGCTGAGTAGTTTTTGAGTTTATATCATTACAAACAAACAAAAAATCAAATCTTTTCTCTTTATAATATTCTTAACCCCCCCTTCTAATTTTTTTGAAAATAAAATATAGCCCATGTTACTCGCTGATAATGTAGCTTTCTATAGGTGAAAGAATTTTTAAAATCAGTTAAGTAGTTTTTGAGTTCATCAATTACAAACAAATAAGTATAGATAGTATAGATATAGATTATTACCCCCCCCCCTCTAATTTTTTTGAAAATAAAACACAGCCCATGTTACTCATTAATAATGTAGTTTTCTATAGGTGAAAGAATTTTTAAAATCAGTTAAGTGGTTTTTGAGTTTATCCATTACAAACAAACAAACAAATTTTACCCCTTTATAATATTAGGATAGAAGTATAGATATAGACATAGGTGGGCACAGTTAATCCAAAAGTTAACTTCGTTAATCGTTAATTCGTTAGATAAAAAGTTAACTTCGATAATAGGTAGAGCGTTAAATTTTCGAAAATTTAACGCAAGTTAAAGTTAACCGTTAAAAGTTAACCATTTAAAACTTATACTGCTTTTGGGCTGAGAGAAATAGGTAAATAAAACACTTAAGTGAGGCCAAGGATTTGATTTAATTTCAGTACTAGTGTCCATGATGTAAGTGTAATGAGTTTATGAATGTGAGCGACAATTTGATCAGTTTCACACCTGACACCACTAACCATCCAATCAACACAAATGAAAAAAAAACTAAAAAATACACAATTAGTAGTTTAGTTAAGTAGCTTACAAAAAAGTTAGGTTACAATTTGTCGTATTCACATAATATATGCATCACACTCGCACGCGCACTTCGCATATATGATATCGTTCATCATTCGACTTGCCGACAGTCGCCGAACATACGAGCGTGGCATGGCGCGTAATTCAAACAAACAAAATGACGACAGCATGTCAACAAACGACTAATGTAACGGACTAAAGTTAACGGAAGTTCAATTTAACGGAAGTTAACAAGAGCGTTAACATTTTTTGAAGTTAACTTAAAAGTTAATCCGTTCAGCAGATTGTTAACTTCGTTAATTAACGATTAACGGATTAACGAGTTAATGCCCACCTTTGGATATAGATAATTCAAATCAATAAATACTTAAATTTTAAGTTTAAACAACGAACAAATTTTGAATGTCCAAATTGTTCTAATGCTTCCCTAATTCTAAGTTATTTTTATATTTGACCCCTCCGAAATCTTTTAAATGACCAAAAAAAAAATTTCGAAGTTTACGGAAAAAAATAAAATACTTAATGCAATAGTATTTGGAAAATCAGCCACATAGAAGCTTGTTTACAAAAAGAAAATTTTTGCAAAATTTGTCATTATCTCATAGGAGATTATCTATCTATACTATACAGTCGTAATAAACTCAACTTATAACTTAATGCAATGACAAAAATGTGGTCAAATTCAAATTATAAAACAATTATAAAAATTTAAACCAGCGCGAGCGATGTATTTCAAAACATATAAAGCGATAAATAGTGAAATCTGAACATTCTTTTTATGACCAAAATCAATTTGGAATCACTCTGCGCCTCTCTGAGAATTTTTGATGATTTTTAGATGCATTTTTTATAATTCTTTTTACACGAACAACACTAACGAAGTTCTGCCACAAGAGTTTTTGATAACTTATGTCCAAAGTACCCTTCCGTGTCATAATTTCGATACAATATTATTTTGTTTTGGTTTCATGATCATCCTCCATTACCTTATAAATTCGTGTACCTGAGCTGAAACCTTAACGGGGGTTCCCACGGGGCGTGAATCACGCTAGTTAGGTTAGTTCGTGGCACTCACGAAAATACAAAATCAATTAACCTAAATAGTTTTTCACGACCATGAATGATCTTGTTGTTGAAAGCTATGCTGTTTTGAGATCTGTTTTTGTACCATCTCAGCAAAACAGATTGCTCGCTAACGAGACACGATGACAGGAAAACGAAAAAAAGACGATTTAATTCCAAAATTCCAAAAAACGTGTGGTTTTATTATCATCGAACTTAAAACTCCACGCTGCTGTGACAACATCTTAGCTTCACGAACGGTTTCCCACGACTGAAAATCGAAGACGTTTAATCCGTTCACGCTTGGGTCGTGCTCGGTTACTTACGAAAACAAGTATAACGACTGTGCGTTTACACAGAAACGTATTGCACGAAAGCGTGGCTCACTCCCGTTATTCACGCCTCGCATTATATTACGTGAAATTATCCCGATTATTGTATGAAATTTAGAAGAATATTGGAAAACCCTAATAAAGATGTTTCTTGACGAGAGGAACTAAAAAATAGTTCCTGCCGAGTTCCTGCAGATTCCTCACAAATGCTTAACGCTGTGTAACTAGGACACCCATTCGATAATTTCAGTAAAAGTGCTGGGCAGTATGATCTAACATTCGTACGAAGGAAACAGTTAAGACATTTGAAACATGATTTTCAATTGTTTAATTGCGATAATTTGATTTGAATTAAATGCTTGAACAACAATCATTTACAACTGCTACAGAGTAGAAGTGACCTTGCGTTGTTTTGCGACTGGATTTTGACTAATCTTTAATTCATATCGATGCTGATTTAACATTGAAATACTTAATTATTTTGCCGCTTAGACTGTAGGCGCAATTAACAAGCAGTAATTGGATAATTAGAAGACGTTGGGAATAATAAAAGAAGCTAGTCGGCAAGGAACAATATATTCTAATCGACAAGTTTTTAATGTTTATGTAACAGCCTCGATTATACGGCACTTATAGGGTTTGGACCACCGAATCAACTAAGACTAGTTTTAAGTTATTACAATATTAACTCTAGTGAACTTTCTGATATAATTTGTTTCTTTAATTTAGAGGTCTTAAGGTCATTCCGACTTTGCCCAGGAACTAGTATGCCAGTCCCTGGTATACCTAAAGTGATTTAGGTGTGAAATTTCCTGAATTAATTTAATCTTTTTTTAAATAAGTTTAGTGATTTTTTATTGCAGATTTAAAAATGTTTCTTACATACCTAATAATTAGATAAGACAAGCCGTGAGGTGGGTCGTTTATTAGGACTAAAGTGCGACCCTTGAGGTCCACACGACGAACTTACCAGTTTGATAAATACTTATTTAATAAAAATAATTAAATTAGATATTACACAGAAAAGTAATCATTTTAATCATTAAAACATAATTATTATTTATTTTTAACAATAATTTAAAAAAAAACGACTGAACCGATTTTGAAAAAATTTCTTTCAGATCATATTTACGTTAATACGAGTTCATTGGCACCCTAACGTAGTCGATATCATTTTTCATTCTCGAGATTTCGTCTTAGAAAGAAATGGACACATACGTACGTACGTACGTACGTACATACGTACACACACACACACATACATGTTTCTAAAAATAGTGTAGTGACCTTGAAACATAAAAATTTGTTATACATTTTGATATCGATTTTCGGACCCATTGTACAATAACTTCCAATGGGAAGTTAACAATGCTTCTTTCTTGTTTTAAAAAGACTCTTCGGGTCGTTTTATTAAGACAACTTACATATCTGTTTCAATATCATAGTATATTAGACGATTATGCAATAGGTATATTATACCTACTTACAGTGAGGTCCAGAAAGTGTGCATCATATGGCAAAAAAATGTATTTATGAAATTATTGAAAATTTGATTTCGCCAATCGGTCCTGCTTAACAAACCCTAAAAACAATGCACTTTTTTATTTTTAATTTGGCAGGAAATTTAATTTTTTTTTACTGATTTCCGAAAAATTGAGTTATTTAAATAACAAATAAGCTAACGTTTTTAATTTTTGTACCCCTTATACAGGGTGTCCTCAAAGACACTTAACACACGTCTACCACATGTTCTTGAGACCAAAATAAGCCGATTCAAGCAAACTTACCTTCTTACAAAATTGCTTAGTTTAGGCGCTATACGGTCCTGAAGTTACAATTTTGAAATCGTTTTTTGTTATAAATTTAAAACGGCTTGTGCGATTTTGCTAAAATTTGGCACGTTGACATAGTTTTATGGAACAAAAAAAAACATATCAAAATTATGATTAATATCAATCCACAGGCGTAGAACTCGATATTTTTAATATTTGAACGTTTCAAATTTCTACGCCAATGGAAGAAAAGGGGTTTAAGTATAAAATTTAGATTCAGTAACTTATTTGCTACAAAAAAGTTACTCTTAATAAGACTCGATTACTCTCATGATTTTTGAGAAATTTGTATTTTAATAATAAGTTGATCAATAATAATACGTTGATAATAATAAGTTGATCATTAAACAAATAAGATAGCCATGCTTTTTTCTAAGAATAAAACTGGAGATAATGAAGAACATAAGCAAAGAGTAAATTAATTTTCTTCGTCGTATAAATCTTTGTATGCGTGAAAATGGTGGACACTTTGACCACTTTTTATGACATATTTATTTATTTCTATTCATGTTTTAGTAACTTTACTTCATTTTGTAAAAATTACTGCGAATTATTAAAATTCAAATTTATCAAAAACCATAAGAGTAATCGAATCTTATTAAGAGTAACTTTTTTGTAGCAAATAAGTTACTAAATCTAAATTTTATACTTAAACCCCTTTTCTTCCATTGGCGTAGAAATTTGAAACGCTCAAATATTAAAAATATCGAGTTCTACGCCTATGGATTAATATTAATCATAATTTTGATATGGGTTTTTTTGTTCCATAAAACTATGTCAACGTGCAAAATTTAGCAAAATCGCACAAGCCGTTTTAAATTTATAACAAAAAAAACGATTTCAAAATTGTAACTTCAGGGCCGTATAGCGCCTAAACTAAGCAATTTTGTAAGAAGGTAAGTTTGCTTGAATCGGCTTATTTTGGTCTCAGGAACATGTGGTAGGCGTGTGTTAAGTATCTTTGAGGACACACTGTATATTATTCACTATTGTTATTAAAATAGACCGGTAACTATGGTTGGGATCCGTCAAATGGGTGGAGCTTAAAAAACATGGCGCAAAGGGGTGGAAATTTTATATACGGAGTATACTTTTGCGTGTAATTTTGTGATTTTCAAAGTGATAAGAAATAATAAATATAAGTGCAATCTGCAATTGGGCCGGTACGAATCCTAAACAAAGGAATTTCGTTGAAGGAGAACGGATTCTCAAATCTGGACATATTATCAAATGTGTGAAAAAAAAACAAGATAACTGAGCTGTCAAAAGTAGTAATCTTCACGGCATATTGCTTAAAAACATCAAAATTAAAAGAAAATCTCCACGAAATTAATCATCCGTTCAATGCTTCATTAAGGCAGGGTTAGGTGAATAATGTAAACACATAACTACAACATAATATGTTATATTGTAATAAGTAGGGAAGTTACTAACCTCAAAATATTTGTATACAAAGTTAGTCTATAAATTTGTTAATCTACAAATGATTTTACTATAATAATAAGTACATCTTAATATTAATATAAAATATTTTTTTAAGTCATAAATACAGTTTTTCCACATTTCATTAGAAAATAATTCGCTGTAAAGTAAGTTTTACAAGGCAATAACTGACAGTGTTTAATGCCATGATATTAGAAAACGTCACGAATTCCATTTTCGATAAACTTTTTGTTTATTTTGCTTGTTTTATATTTGTAATAAACAATTTCATGATAAATTTGCACTGTTAGCATGTAAAATTTTCCCTCGTTTTGAGTACAATTTTGTGCCACCAGATGTCATATGCTCATTTGACGGGTCCCAATAGCATAATGATTAGATATGGCTTGTATGTAACTTGAATAAATGTTTAAATGTTGCAAAATTTTGAAAATATTTAAACTTTTTTATAATTAGTTTTTAGATTTATTTTTTCAGTGTATGTTATTTTTTCATTTTATTTCAATTAATGAATATTATTCTGTCTTCAGATTTGTTACCGAAAACAGTGTTTTTCATTTTTTGTTATAAAATATTCCAGTTCTTTAGACTGGTCGTTCAAACCAACAATGTATAAAATAGCAGCGTTCATCCATTATAATAATAATGGTATTCATCCTAAACAAAGCACATAAAAATAAATGACGCTATATTATTTTAATGAATTCAATGTAGTTGCAAATTAAAAAAAAACACAACGGAGAATTGAGTGAATAAGAAACTTTTTTCAGTATGTAAGACTCATCTTGGTAATTTACCTAAAATGATTTTGATCTGATTGCACACTGACTTTTCCTACCTTTCTAATTTCTAACAATCATCCGTCTATTTCAATACACGTGTTTGCCTGACCCCCGATTACTTTTTAAGGAAGGGTCAGAGTATTTTTTTATGTAACATAATTGCTAATCGTAAAAGGTACGTACCGAACGTTTTGTTGTACCTATTTAATAAGATTAGGTTATACGATAGTGAGACAACGGAGAAGTTTTTTATAAACGAAAACGAATTTAAAGTAAAATTATGTCATTTACTGTGAAAGAATTATCTTAGAAAATGACAAAGTTATAAAAGTTACCCTTTGTGATAATATTTTTATAGTGGCGTGGTGTCATTCCTCCCGTCCGTTGCCCGCCACCACGCGCGCGCCACGTGCCAAAAACATTGTGAAATTCTTAGAATTATAGATGTGAAAAAGTATCGGATTGTCTGTAGTTTCGGACTCGGAATCGGAGCTCAGTAACATCCCTAATAATAATTCTAGAAAAATTATTGCTATTGATTTACATACCTACCTATAGATAAATATAAAAAAAATTCGACTGATGACCAGTCCTATACTTCCCACCTAGTAAATATTTGCAAAAAATTAACACTCTTTTTTTTTTTTATTCTTTGACTAGGCCCAAATAACCTTAGCTGTTGGTGGTCTTTAAAACACAATTTAATTTTTATTCTTTGAAAAAAGCATGGCCCTCTTTTTTGTTTGGTGATCTACTGATGGCTAGCTTAATATAGCAAAAATCATGGTTACCTTGATTTACGTACAATTTTTATTTTTTTTAGTAAAATATTTTTTTTCTCGAAAACTATACATTTTAGAGAAAAAAATATTTACATTTTTTTCATATTATAACATCTAGAATTCATTTATATTTTTTTTACCTATGTTAATACGTGACATTGAGGACGTTTTTTTGAATATCTCAGGATCCACTGAACCGATTTGACTCAAAATCTAATCAGATCTAAGTTAAAGGCTGATAAACACAATAGAACAATCGGCCTGCCCGTATGTTGTTCCGTTCTTAAGATATCGAAGGCGAAAAATTGACCACACACACACATACACACACACACACACACACACACACATACAGACATCAGTCAGAAAATGATCTTAAACGATTGCTAGGGTCTCAAAACGTGAAAATCTGTTAAAATCTCGAAATATTTTTTTCGGACTAAATCCATTACTTCCCTACCATAGTAGAGGTGGGAAGTAAAAATGAAAATTAAATGTAGATGCAGGTATGGTTATTACAATATTATCGCTCTAAGCTACCCCACGAAAAGTGCACACGTTTTAGCAAACGTCTTTATTTTAAATTGTGTAATAAAAATAGGTACTTTAGATTGACATAAAACGAGTTAGAAATAAGTTGACACAAAAAATTGATTTAATTATTGCATAATTTTATTTGCCTACATCAAATCATCACAATTTATTTTTGAAGTGTGTATTTAAATTCGACACACTTTTTTTATCCAACAAAAATAAAAAAAGCATAATATTCATCGTCGTGCTAAATAAATCTCTTCTGATTTCTGAATCATACAGTTGCAAAGAAAGACCGATACATTCATTCAATTGAAATATCAATATAAATTACTTATCTCTCGCATGTGAGAAGGTTCATATCTAAAAACACCCTAATTACGAATCAATGGAAACAATTAATTATTTAGTCATGGCACTGCCTGTAGAGTGTAGAGTAAATGATAAGTCAGTCACCGCTTAGGTGGAAGTGTCGGGTTTGACTTTGAATCCCGACGGAGACAGTTTCTATTTTTTTTTTCTATATTGCGTCATACAATGGGTGTTCGCTAATAGTAATTTAACGACGGTTCGGTTTGTTTTTAAATATAATATAAATATAGGATCATGAGGCTATTTGCTTTTTTTGAGCTCTTTAGGGGTTCGCTAAGTTTAAAAGGTTGACAAAAGATGATCTAGATATCATACAAACCCGAAAAGCACTAAGAACCCATAAGAAAACGAAATTACAGTAAAGGTTCCATTCCAATTTTACATTTTGTGTACAATATTATTTTATGGACATATACGAAAAAAATATCATTATCATAATATGATAATGATAATTTATTCGTATATGATAAAATAATATATCGTAATATTATATATTATATTTATTATTTTTATTTCAAAAAAAGAATTCAAAACAAAACAAATTAGATTGCATTGAGTGTCCATCGACTACAAGGTCATTAGCACAAAAAGAGAGGAAAAAAATAACAAATTCTGGTAAGTATAATATTACTATATTGTTATAGCTGATAGTACTGCATTGTTGTAGTATGATAAGTATTTATATTTCTTTTTCCAAATCTATTATTTTAAGGTAGTACATTAATTTGTTGACATTTTCATTATTATTTAAAATTTATTTTAGGTCGGTGACTAGGTCTGCGATTTTCTTTGCTGGTCGTATAGAGGACATTCGATAAAAATGTGCTTCACTGTTATTATATTCTGATTACATGAATTACACCTAGGCGGCTATTCCTTCTTTAATAAGATGTATGTGTAATTTTTGTATGACCAGTTCTTAATCTTTGAGTTGTATATTTGCTGCTTTCTGCTTAGTTGGCTGTTGTAATCCTGTGGTAATGGATTTTCTTTTATATGCCTTAGTATATTGTTTGTTAAAAACGACCCCAGTTTTTTTAAATTTTATTTTTAGTAGGTATATGCCTTCAATTCTAAATGCGTTATTGTGAGCTCTTGTGGTATTAATCCTGACTGTATTCCTTCTTTGGCACTTTCGTCAGCTGTCTCATTTCCATCGATTCCAGTGTGTGAGGGATCAAAAAAAATGTATCTATGTAGGTATATTCATTGATAATAGATGTAGTGAATAATTTGTGATATCTAATAGCCATGTTTACACTAGTTTTTGCCCGCGGCTTTGCTCATAGTAAGATAAGTTTTGATGAAACCATATATCTTAATCCGACAAGATAAAAGTACCTACCCTATACTTTAGAGTTAAGAGTTTAAGACTCAGTGGTTTCCAATTTGTGAAAATAGACTATGTTAAATTTTTTTTGAAAAATATCGACTCCGGTTGGTATTCGATTCTTTTATTAAAGCATTTATAATGAACGATGACCTATATGACGTCATTTGAGGACTCTGGAGAAAGTGTTTCTGCTGTGAAGATTATATTATGCGATCAGGTACATCAGTCAAATATAATGTGAATGTAATCTCTCTGATGGGACTCTTGAACAATGCAAACACTAATGCGAATCTGCCAATCGGCCATTGAGTATTAAATTAAATTTCTATATTAATAATTATAATTAATTAGTGTATTTGCCTATATACAGGCTGCTGAATCGTTTTGCGGGTTATAGGGATTTAACCCGTAAAAGCAAACTTTTGCGATTTCTTGCTCTCCTAATTATTTTAGGAAAAATATCTTCGAATAAAAGTTTTAGAACATAAAATTTTGCATCTAAATCATTAAACAAAATTAATTTTGCATGCTTTGTATCGGCAAAAATTTGATATGAAAATGTCAAAATTACCTCAAAAACAGATAGCTATAGCCATGGAACTTGAACAAAACGATGCGTTTTAAGTGCCGTGTAGACGATCAAATCTGTTTGTCAAATTTTACGTTCGCTCTGCCGCTTTGTTATTTATTTTATATATATATATATATTATATATATATATATTTTTTAAAAATTTAAAAATTTTAAAAGTCTTAAAACATCCTAAAACGTTAAGAAAATCATGTAAAAAATTTTTAAAATTTTAATAATTTTTATGAATTTTAAAACTTAGAAAAATTTTTTTAAAAAAATGTTTAAAATTTTAAAAGTCTTAAAACATCCTAAAACGTTGAGAAAATCATGTAAAAATTTTTTAAAATTTTTAATAATTTTTATGAATTTTTAAAAACTTAGAAAAATTTTAAAAAAAAATTTTAAAAACAACAGTCGCGTACACGTTCAACATGTTTGTCAAACACGCTTCAAACACGCCTTCAATCAAAATTTCCGACCAACACGTCAAACACCTAGTTTGTTTGACAAACACGTCAAACAAAACCGTAGACTATGAAATATATTTGACAACACGTAAAATTTGACAAACAGATTTGATCGTCTACGCAGGGCCCTTTAGCTGTCAGAATAATTTCTAATCATTTTGTTCAAGTTCCATGGCTATCGCTATTTGTTTTTGAGGTAATTTTGACATTTTCATGTCAAATTTCTGCCGTTACAAAGCATGCAAATTAATTTTGTTTAATGATTTAGATGCAAAAGTTTGATTTTACGGGTTAAATCCCTATTACCCGCAAAGCAATTCAGCACCCTGTATAGAATTATTATTTGTTCAACACCCGCAAGAAATAAATCATTTCGTGGCCCTGCTGAGCGTGGGCGAAATAATGAGTTCCCTGATTGTTGACGTGCAGAGGGGGCGAAATAGCATTTCGTTCACGCTCATTACGGGGAACGTTTACGCAAGTGTTGGAGATTTTACGACCCAAAAATCACTTCCACCATAATTGTTCCTGTTCATTAATTGTTCACAATTCGTTTTTACACTGTTTCAATAACCTTAAGTTTATTTTATTCATCACCAAAAACAGAGATTCTTCCTTTTAAAAATTTAAGTTCACGATATAGGGGGAGGAGGGTGGCCACCCTTGAACCCACGGTCAGGGGCTTCGCCAGCTGTACCCCGATAAGGGCTTTACCTCTGAATCCGCCTCTCTTGGACCTGACCCTTAACCTCTTTCTATAACTAGTATTTCATGACAACTCTGAGGGCGATAGTTTCGTCAATCAATCAGGTCACCCATTATTTCGCCCACGCTCAGCAGAGCCACGAAATGACATATTTCTTGCGGTAGTTGAACAAAATAATGAGTGCGACTATTGGTCGAAAGAGGAGATTCCACTCGTGTGTTTTACCGCACTCGCTACGCTCGTGCGGCAAAATCCACACTCGAAGATTCTCCTCTTTCTCCTACTAGTCGCACAATATACTATTAATTAGCTTTACGGCAATATTTATCTTTTTGTCACAGCTCCATTATTTACTGACTGAGATATATGTCGGCCGCGAACGCAGATTAGCCGCCCCTAATATTTGGCCGCCATAGGCCTGGGCCTATTGTCGGCCATATAGAATTAGTCCGCCACTGGCTACGCAGGTTATTTTTCGTTATGTGAGAAACTATAATATTTAAGAGACAGTGTTCAATGTTTTTGAAACATTTAATATTTCTTTTGTGTTGCAGTGCGATCTCATATTTGTACAACAAAAATGCTGCATCACCTTTTATTTACTAATGCCGATACTCTCAAAATAATTAAATAGCTTTGTGTTTATTGTTAAACATTTCAAATCACAGTGATTTGACAGTTTTTATTTTTTTACTATAAAATATGGATTTTGCTATAAATTAGCTTCAGAAAATCCAATGTTCGATTGACGTTTTTGAATTAATAATAAATACAAAAGAAATCTAAACAGTGGCGTCCTTTATTGAAATAACAGTTATAGAACAGCTCTTATACCTACATCTCGATATTATCTGTTATTCTATGAATGAATTGTGAATTATAGACGCTCGATAACAGAGGTCATTAGCGTCTCTATTATTCTAAATGCCAGCGAATGTACACATGCACTTTTTGTATCACGATCATGCGATTCAGTCGCTTTAAGATAGTCAGATGCAGCAACCAACAACGTAATCCACAACTGTTGTATCGCAAACGCGCGATTGTCAAAAACTCATAGCAAACTAGATCGCATGTTCGGTGACATAGGTTGATTAAAAAATGATTTTCTCTAATAATGCAAAATAATATTATGTAATTAGCTGCTTTTCCAATAAAAAACCCTATATTTAACAATGCTTAACAAACATAAAATCTTATTTGCATGCACGATTGGATACATCTTATTAGCACGCCACTGAACCAAAACGCGTTTTGCTATTTCGAGATAATAGTATGTGGTTTCGCCTATTACAGTACTATTTCTATCTTATATACAATACTTTCTATAAATTGCCTATTACAGAATATCAATAAATTAATGAATTAAATATTCTATCAATAATCGACCGTTAGAAGTTTCTTAAAAAAGTATTTAATTTTCTATTCACGGTACGATAATAAAAAAATATTTCGAAAATGTTTAAAATGGAAGATGTTGTTTAATGTAAATATATTATACTTATAAAGAAAAAAAATTTATAGCCATGCCAATAAAATTTGCTCTGATGAAACAGTTAAAGGCTTGAATATTAAAATATCGCATCCTGAAGAATAAAAGAAAACGAGTTTGTGACATATTATGTCAAAGTTGACTCGATTTTATTTGAAAGTATAAATTTGATTTGTGAATTAAATTCTTTAACATGAAATATGTAATGATATTAGAGTCACAATAAATCGATTATTTAGCCTTGCTTGTATGGCCTTCATTGAAGATATGGAACTATATTATATTATATTATAATATTATACTAAAACACTCTATGTTATTTTCGTTTTTAAATATGTCTAATGAACTTGCTTTTTGTTTAGGTACTCTAAGGGTAAGTTCGGTTTTGCACTCGATTGATCGAGCCGAGCGAACAGATATTTCGTCACATGATAAGCGAGCAAATCGAGCCATCTAAACAATTCCGAACGTGATTTAGCAGATTTTTCCAAACGTCAGAATAAAATGGCGCCAATAAATTAAATTCTTATTACTAAAGCCGAAATATATTCCTATTGCTCCTCATTTTGATTTAATTCAACATTGTTATAATAATAAATCATGATTCACAATTTTTTTCGTTTTATTCCTTTATTTTAAAATTAATAGTACTACCGGTTGTTGATTTTTTCGACCCATAGATATAATAAATATTTTATTTAATAATTCTGTGCGATATAGACTTATTGGTTATTACTATTCTTTGAATAAATATTATTCGTGTATTTTTACCTATTGAAAAATTACCTCATATAAATAAACTTCGAAATTTATCCTTTCTCACAACAAGTGTTTCCGCTCATTTTTAAAATGAATGCTCTGAAGATGGTTAAATCTGCTTGCTCGACGCTTTCCTCGGAGCTCATAGAGCGTGCTCGATCTCCTCCAGATTTTAAATCCGAACGCAGGATAAAGATCTTTCAGAGCATATAAATGTTAAATTCGAACGCATTGGAGCACTCAGATCGATCTGAGCTCAAAACCGAACTTACCCTAAGATACTTTAGAATCACTGTTTGCTGGACGGTGTTCATACCGTTCGGACGTCGCCGGTCGAACTGTATAACTTTGCCCACTTACACCAGAGATGAGTTCGTGAACCTCTTCGGATATATTATGTACTTACGGATTCCAGTTTAGGAAACACTGCTCTAGGACATAGATAAAGGTTTGAAGAATAGCGGAAAATATCACAGAATGAATAATATTAATATATTGCTAAGTAAGAAGCTCGGTAAGGAGACAGTGAAAAAAAAAATCTTATTTCTAAAGTTCGGGTTTGAATCACTACTGTGACAATGGTTGATAAAATGATTTTTTCCTAATAGTGCAGAGTCCATTATGTAATTTGGCTGAAACACCAGTATAAACTCTACTTATTTCTAAAATTACGTCAAAACGAAATTCTGTACAATTCGTGGAAGAATTAAAAAGATGTGATTTATACTAAAAATTACCAACAAATCTGTTTTTGACTCAAATATTTGAGTATACCACTAGGTAATCTAAATAACACATTTTTATGATTACTTTTTGCTTATGTTAAGTTAAAGTCATATTTCCTGTTTTTAACAAAAATTTTACCTATTAGAAAAAAATTATATAGAATTGAAATATTTCCTTTTTATGGCATTTTAGAAAGATTATTTAATTCAACTTAATTCAACTTTGCTTCAAGTGTTAATTTTATTAATTTTGAGGTGCATTCAACAATTCAAACATAAGCCATATTAAGAAGATTTGAAAACTATTTGTCTAATTTTAATAAAAGACTTATGCCGGGTTTATCGTACATTTGACACGATGTTTTATTAATCGCTGTTAAATTTTTACAGCGAATAACACATAAAACATACAAAACAGCGTGGAAATATGTACGAGAAACCCGGCAATAATACAAAGATTTAGTGATTTAAGTTTTGTTATTAGAAGTTTTGATTATAAGAGATTCAGCTGTATACAACTGGCAAAAATAAAGTTATATAAAATAAATACGTTCACTTCTAAAGAAAAATTGTCGATAATTGCTATTGCAATTAGGTATATTAAATTGAATAATATACAAAAAAATTACGTATTAAAAAATATAAATGAAAATCTTCAGTTAATGAATTTAACTTTTTTAATTTAAAGTAGTTGTAATAATTATACATGCTTCAAACATTTCGGTTGTTTTGTAACATTTAAGAAAAAAATGGCCTACTTCTAATTTATTTTATTTTTACACAAGAAAAAAATATTTGTGAAATCTTTTAAAATATTTTGTATGTACAATACCTTCTACAACGCAGTATTTTGAACGTATTACATGATATGGTAAAGAGAGTTGCATAAATTAATACAATAATTCAACAAGTCAGAAGTAATGGAAAGCTATTAAATTAAAATATAAAAGAATCATTTCCACGACCTCTCTCAACCTAAAATGCCATGAGTTACACCCCTGTACAATAAAATACAAAATATCTTCATGTAACATTCACCGTACAAAATGATATTGTCATCGATGATAATAATAATTAGCATTTTACCAGAGTCTGACTAGCTATTTAAAGTAGTTTTTCATATCAAACGATTAATCACACAAAATTATAAATAAGAAATATTTTGAATCTTATAATATATAATTTAAATAATTCTTTATATGCAACTAGCTGTCCGGCCCGGTTTCGCCCGGAGCGTATACAGAGTGTCCCGATAGAAAACTGCCATACGTCAAGCGAAGATAGAAAATTCGATGCTGAGGAAAAAATGCTTATTGAACTAGTGTCCTATTTGATGTTTTTTTTTAAGTTTATATTACCTATTATTAATTATTGTTTATGTTATGTTGTTTTACATTTTGGTATTTATCTTCTAAACCGTGGCAAATAGACATTAGTTCATTAAACATTTTTTAATCAGCATTAAATTTTCTATCTATATGGCGGTTTACTTTCGAGACACCCTGTGTATAAGCTTAATCGCTCGAGCTAACTTATTCTAACATAAATCGGGAAGGGAACGACGCGACACAGCGAGCTGAATGGTAGTCGGATTTTTTCAATTTTTTTTGCTTTCCTAAAATGTTCGACTTGACTGGATTTTATTTTGTTTTAAAACTGTTTATAACTAGATTAACGGACAATAATTGACTTCTCAATTTATTCAAACGATTTTGTAGAGACTGAAATCCCTTTCAAGTAATGTGCAACATGACCCCCTCACTATTTTACTATTTTGACTTGATAGTAACCCTGGTGCCATCTTTGAATCTCCAAAAACAAATGTGTCTTCAAAAGATAGTTTATGTTATAACATTTTACCTCGATTTTGTCCAAACTCTTTAACTCGATTCATTCAAGATTGTAGATTATAGACGCTCGACAACAAAGGTCATGAGCTTCTTATCAATTCGTTCAAAATTTAATATGAGGAGGAGACTTTAGGCGCGTATTGTATAAAAGATTGTTTAAATTATGCCTTGAGCCATCCCTGTATTATAAGTTCGACCTATGTATAGTATGTACAGTGTAGTACATCATCATAATAATATAACCATCATTGTTATTAAACTGCCGACACTTGCAGTGTTTGATTTATGCATGGAGTGTGATTTATAGACAGAACTTCATAGACAAATAGATAGACAGAAAGAGACAGTAATGCAATGTTTGTGTTTCGTCTCACTGTTACAACAATTTATATTGCAGATATAAACTACTGTGTCCTCAGTAAAAAGAGAAAGCAGATTGAAGTGCGCGAATCCGTTATTATTGTTCTAAATGCGTTTATTCTTATCGATCACTTGCATTGCATTTTGCAACAACGTTTAGAATACCTATATTCACAGACTAGATGCAAATCATATACAGACTGTCCCCGTTTTCCTGCACAGTTCTCTCCTCTAAAGTCTAAACCGTTATAAAATTCAAATGTGGGATATTCCATACGAGGTCTTGTGACTTACAAGGCCTGTCGCCAATGCACGTTTTTTAGGGTACCGTATCTCAGAATGAAAAAACGGAGTTCTCTTATATAGGATCTCTTTGTTGTTCATCGTCTGTCGGTCTGTCCGTCAAGACTTTTTTTCTCAGGAACTGCTAGAAGTATCAAGTTGAAATGCACATCAAATACTGTAAAAAATTCAAGCTACTAACTCAATTCAATAAAAAGTTTAAAACAATTAAAAATGTATTTTTTTTATACTGACTAACTCATCCAAACTCAAGATCCTAGGTCAACGGGAAGTATCCTTCATTTATTTCTAATTCTGTGTGGAATTATCACGTGACAAACTTAATTTTTATTAATTGTTTTAATGATATGAAACCCTCATAGCCCGAGTTTTATTCGCACTTTACCAGTTTTTTTTTTAGCATAATGTCACTACTCGTCAGTAATATACCTCATTTCGACACTAGAAATACAATATACTTATAATTAGCTACCTACTCAGTTTTTGTGTTAAATATGTCACGCGTTTGAATTGCAACTGTTACATTTTTGTGTAAACGAAGCCTCTATACACTAACGAATAGAAAAATCGACCCACATTATCAATATGCCTTTTGAAACTAATAAACCAGGAAATCGTTTTTATTTGGATTTCAAAAATTAAAATATTGTCAACTCTCAGACTGTCGTAACACACGAAACAGAGACAATATTTACTAGACTCGTCACAACCATGCGAGGTTTGAAAAAAGTCCATACTATACTTCTGCTCATATTCGCTCCCTGAGTCTATTAAACATATCACACCCTTTAATAAGTAAAAAAAAAAGAATATTTGTGCGATAAACCACTGTACACTTTAAATGATTTTTTACTTCCCACCTCTACTATGGTAGGGAAGTAATGGATTTAGTCCGAAAAAAATATTTCGAGATTTTAACAGATTTTCACGTTTTGAGACCCTAGCAATCGTTTAAGATCATTTTCTGACTGATGTCTGTATGTGTGTGTGTGTGTATGTGGTCAATTTTTCGCCTTCGATATCTTAAGAACGGAACAACATACGGGCATGCCGATTGTTCTATTGTGTTTATTAGTCTTTAACTTAAATCTGATTAGATTTTGAGTCAAATCGGTTCAGTGGATCCTGAGATATTCAAAAAAACGTCCTCAATGCACGTATTAACATAGGTAAAAAAAAATATAAATGAATTCTAGATATTATAATATGAAAAAAATGTAAATATTTTTTTTCTCTAAAATGTATAGTTTTCGAGAAAAAAAATATTTTACTAAAAAAAATAAAATTGTACGTAAATCAAGGTAACCATGATTTTTGCTATATGTTAGCCATCAGTAGATCACCAAACAAAAAAGAGGGCCATGCTTTTTTCAAAGAATAAAAATTAAATTGTGTTTTAAAGACACCAACAGCTAAGGTTATTTGGACCTAGTCAAAGAATAAAAAAAGTGTTTATTTTTTGCAAATATTTACTAGGTGGGAAGTATAGGACTGGTCATCAGTCGAATTTTTTAGCTAGTTCCTAATTATTCTTACCATGCATGTACAAACAATTGTTTATACGTACAATAAATTTTATCTATCTATCTATCTTATCTATACGAAGATTTTTTGTAAAAAAATGCTGGATCTGAAAAATGCACTTAAAGCTACAAAAATATGTTGAGTCGATTTCTTTGCTCCCTATCAAATTTATAGAGAATAAAAACAAAACTGTTATCTGCATTTCAACAATTTAAATGTAGACTTTATTAATTTAAGAACATAATAATATAAGTGCGGTTTTTGAATCTGGCCAACATATGACCCATATTACACAATAAATTTACATGCCAATGCTGAATAAAAAGTTGTAACAGGTATACATATGATGTCTTTTAAGAAAGGTCAAAGGCAGCAATGAACAATTCATTAAGAGATGACACAAAAAAATACTTTTTAATTCACAAAATATTTCGCAAGTAAACAATATGCTTAATATTTGGTTTAGGTCAAACTTTAAAGGAAATAAAGGTCAGAAAATAACAGGCCCAATACTAGTTTTTTTTACTTTAACTGCATTTATAATAATAAACTGAAAAATTAAATTAATACTTCGAGATTAGGGCCTGGGCATAAACGGCATATCGGTTGTAAAGAAGTTACACACGTTGCTAGACTTTTTAGGGTTCCGTACCTCAGTATGGAACCCTATTAGTCTGCCTATGATGTCTATCCGTCCGTTCGTGTGTCCGTCTGTCTGTCACAGGGATTTACCTCACAAACGGTAAGAGGTAACTAATTGACATTTTTGCAGATTGTGTGTTTATATTATGGCATGAATACCGGCAAATAATAATTATAGTTAAATAAATAATCAATTAATTTTTAAAAATTATTGTTGTTATACGTTCACAGTACATTCAGAGTATAGAGAATAGAACATTATTAGTAACTCTCTACTATGACTGCTCTGTACACTGTATACTTGTATTAAGCGCGCGTATAGTAAGATAACCCGGCTAGCTTATTGGTAATAGCGTTAGACTGAAGATAGAAATGTCCCTGGTTCGATCCTGGGTTTCGGATCGCATTTTTTTTATCAAAAATTCTGTTAATACTCGTGTTAATATATTTTTTTTACTTTAAAAATATAGGTACATACGTAGATACTTTATTTAAATTTGATACGGAAAAAGTTTGAAACACTAAAAAGAACAAAATAAAATAAAAGTAAAAATTAAAAAAAAAACAAATCTGTTAATTTTTTTACCCCTATCTAATTCCTTATTTTAATTATTGTACGAAACCCTCGTTGCGCAAATCTGACTCGTTTTTACTGTACTAAAATAGTTTGATTTTAAATACGGCTCCATGGTCGATCCATTTCATGGAATAAAAGTATTATTGACTATGTATATCTTCTATTAATTATCCTTATACAAAATATATACCGCTGAGAAAGTCTTTACATTTGCCAGATACATGCTGATAAAATAAAATAAACACAATCGATGTCTCAAGTGAAGTAATCTGTACAGTGTACCCCAAATAAAAATACTACGTTCTAAAATGCGATTTAATTGCTATATTCTATAGAATAAAATAAGCAAGTAACTCAACACTACTCTAGCTAGCTCTTTTTTAACATAGTAAGAGGCTCATAAACGAAAAAAAATTATAAAAACGCGACAGGAAATAGTGAGAAATTTTGAAAACAGTTTCCTCAAAAATGCTATTTTAATTGTAAAATATCGAGTTACATAATTTCTTTTGATTGTAGAAACTATGTAGGGTATACCAAAGATGTAAGTACATAATTTTATCATTGTTTAACATATTACTAGAAGATTTTGATCCTTATGAGCGTAAATGAGGCCACTTTTAATAGAGGCAGCTAGACGTCGCACTATTGGCCATCTGTTGACTAGCATCCTAAGTTTTATTATTTAATCTTTGAGTACAGAATAATTGTAGAGTTTACAGAAGTGAGTTGTGTTGACAATCGTTAGGCCATCTGGTGACTAGCATCTTAATTTTATTTAAGACAATCTTGCGTCATTGGTTCATATTGCATAATATTTCGCGGTGACTATTAATAGACAACCCCTAACGTTCTTTCGAAACGCCTCTTTTTTGAGATGTTTATATTCACGAGGAATATTATTATAAGTATATAGAGGCAGAACCATAAGTAAAAAATTTTTTATAAAAATTTGTTTCATGCAAGTTTATTGACAATGTTGTATCCTGTGACATCGTATTTTTATTATTATTATGATAATCTAATAAATATTTTAAATTGCAATTTAAATAATCTGGCTGCCCGGTTGTGATCAAGTTGTCTACGAAGTATGCGATATGTAAATTTATGTTGTATACAATATATCTGAAGCATATATTTTAAAATTTTTGGATAAGCTGCGATGTTGACTGGTTTATACATGGTCCGTACACAATATCACAATAATAATTAGATGATAAAATGAGCGATTCCACTAAGTATTTGTCTATGTATAATCCTAAATTTTTGCAGTAGTCTACAGAATTAGTTTGATGACCAGACAGCGTTACGGCACTTTAGCCAACTGATTCCGGCTTTCTATAGACATTATATTGAATTTAATTGGATTTAACATTAGGGCAAGACTTTTGGACCATTCTGATATTTTATTTAATTTTAAACTTAATAATGTTAATCATTATTATGTCAAACTAAAAATATTCATACATAAGAAAATTAGATAATCAAATTCATTAAAGGGGCCTACACACGATCAGTTTAACTGCGCAGTTTAACCCTTGTGGCGCCATGTCTGAGCGATAAACTGAGATAACTGCATAGTTCCGACAAATTTTAACGCAGGCTTTTGGCCTGCGCATTTGACTCTACTTTGCACCGATAAACTGCGAAGTCAGCTCAGTTAATTGAACAGTTGGCACAGTCATGTGTAGTCTTTGGGTAAGTTCGGTTTTGCGCTCAGATCAATCTGAGCGCAAAACCGAACTTCCCTTTCTAGTCGTGTCTAGCCACGCACGTCAGCTCTTCAAACTGAGAACAATTGAGGAGCAAACTGAAATAGCCCACACACCGTACAGTTCACACAACTGTGCAGTTTGACTGCACAGATAAACTGCGAAGTTAAACTGATCGTGTGTAGGCCCCTAACGATTGGAAAAATTGTGAAAGATTTATTTTAAATTCTTTTATTTAACAACAAATTTTACAATCTTAATGAATTTGATTATCTAATTCTCTTAAACTGCTTGCTTTTGTTAACTAATTAGTATAAGTTGCTATGATAGACTAAGAGCGGATAACACTTTTTTATGTGTTTTTAGAAGACTTGGAACTTTTTTTAAAAGATAACTTTTAAATATCTCTACAAGGGGTAAATAGTCTGTCATTCCAAACGCGGGGCAAAACTTTTTCTAGACTTTACTAATGATAAACACACATAAGTCTTTTTTCGCAAGAGTGAACAAAAAAATATGGGGTGGTTTTGCCCCGCGGTTGGAATGACAGACTATATACCCCTTGTAGAGATATATAAAATTCATCTTTTAAAAAAGTTCCAAGTCTTATAAAAACACATGAAAAAAGTGTTATCAGCTCTTACCCTATGAATACATCAAAATATATTTTACGAGTGTTTGAACAATTTTTATTCAGAGACAAAGAAATATAAAATCAGATAGCGTTTACAGACAAATTATGTAACTAAACTAAGTTCACTTTATATAAGTTTTATACAGTCTCAACAAATTTCAAAACATTAAAATAATGTCAGCTGCGGCAGTGATGTAAATATCTTATATCATTATTTAGGATCAGTTAGAGGTAGCATTGACAATATCTGAGCTGTTAGTTCAACAATAATATAGGTGGAAGCACAAGTCAACATTGAGTTTGTGGGCCAGGGGAATGAAACGTAAGCGGGCAGCTATAGTATATTTTCCAGTACATGGAATCACTATCTTCCCATATAATATGTTAATCAATGATTTTATCATATTTTTCCTCTTCTGTTGTTCATAATATACACGCAGTATTTAAGTACTTTTACACTTAGTTTGTAAAAATATTACATAACATGCTTTTCTTACTAAAAACTATGTGAAACTTTCTCTAATGATTTTCGAATTCCTGTTATTTTTTTGTTTGTTTAATTTTTATTCACTTTAGATATAATGAACCATCATTACATAAAAATGTAATTTATGTAGGTACCTAGTATTTCTAGGTTGTAGTAAATTGACGGGAAATGAATTATTTTTATTTTGATAAAAAACAGATTATCATTAACAATATAGACATTATATTTGAGGAATAAAATTTTCATCTTTGGTCGAATACTGATATTTAGAAAATGACCCTGACAATGTCGATCTGCTGTTTCGATTTTTAAAAGAAACCGGTATTGAACGGTTTATTTGATTATATTTATTTGTATACATTTAGGCCCCTTAACAGCCTAAATGTTTTTGTTTTTTTTCTTTATATCACTGCATTATATTATATGACACATTTTATTTGTACCTATTATGATTTTATTTTGTTGTGTGTCAACTTTTGATTTTGTATTGATTTTGCTTTGGTTTTATTGTTTTTGCTTTTCTTTTGTTTACTTTTTTATTTTTAGACGCTAATGACCTCTTTTGTCGAGCGTCTATAATCTACAATTCAATTCAATTCGAATACTGATAAATTTTATATCGTACCTATATATATTAAATAAAAATTCATTAATATTTATTGATCTGACAATATTATTGAGGTGGCTTAGGGAAATTACCGTTACCTGGTGGATAAAAGCACCAAATTTGGTATGAAGGTACATTAGGGTATACTAATAAATGTTAGCCTAGGAGCCCTCTGGAATTTCTAAAAAATAACTTTTGGCGGCAGAAAAACCACGAAATTTTGCCACGTTTTTTGCTTTTTCCGAAATATCTCAGAAATGGTCAACTTAAGAGATTCTTCTACTATGTAATGTTTTAAAGATGATTAAATTTCCTACATAACAATTTTCATTCCCACTTTTTTTGTGGTACTTATAATTGTGGTAAGCGCACTACAGCTTCTTACGTACTTTTTGTAAGCTTGGTAATCAATAGTTAAAACGTAATAGTATCCTTTTCAGTAGCTTTATATATTGTGTTCTTTATCCAATTTTAAATTGAAGGTACATATATGTTCTTAAAACAAGGTACGCCCTAAATCGTGCTTTTTGTCCCATATCGATATCTTTAAAAATTGAGAAGTTATAGGCAGTCAAAGTTGAAATCATCACAGAGTTTTACGTGTTTTTTTAACACGCGTTACGAGTACCTTCCATGCCGAATAAAAAAAATTGTTTAAGAATCCATAGGAAATTTAATGCCCTAAACCAGGTATGGGCAACCTTTCGAAAGTTGCGGGCTAAACTTTAGGATATTAATGAAGTCGAGGGTCGTAGATAATAGCTAGTTGCGAAAAAATAATAATGATACGGTTTATATTTTTCTTCTTCGGGATATGTAGTGTTGCCGCCTAGACAAGAAAAGACTTTCAAAGTCTTGTCTTGTCTTGAAATATCAAAACTTCACTAAGTCTAAGTCTAGATTAAAAAGCTCTTGTCTTGTCTAATATGAAGACTCTAGATTATTTTCAAGAGTCTAGATTAACCGAGTGGTTTACTTTACCTACTACTACTTAGTTTTTATCTAGACTCTTGAAAATTGTCTAGAGTTTTTGCAAGAGTCTTGATCTAGATGAAGCAAGTCTTTTTTTACTTCCCACCTCTACTATGGTAGGGAAGTAATGGATTCAGTCCGAAAACAATATTTCGAGATTTTAACAGATTTTCACGTTTTGAGACCCTAGCAATCGTTTTAAAGATCATTTTCTGACTGATGTCTGTATGTGTGTGTGTGTGTATGTGTGTGTGTGTGTATGTGTGTGTGTGTGTATGTGTGTGTGTGTGTATGTGTGTATGTGTGTGTGTGTGTGTGTGTGTGTGTGTATGTGTATGTGTATGTGTGTGTGTGTGTGTGTGTGTGTGTGTGTGTGTATGTGTGTGTGTGTATGTGTGTGTGTGTGTGTATGTGTGTGTGTATGTGTGTGTGTATGTGGTCAATTTTTCGCCTTCGATATCTTAAGAACGGAACAACATACGGGCATGCCGATTGTTCTATTGTGTTTATCAGCCTTTAACTTAGATCTGATTAGATTTTGAGTCAAATCGGTTCAGTGGATCCTGAGATATTCAAAAAAACGTCCTCAATGTCACGTATTAACATAGGTAAAAAAAATATAAATGAATTCTAGATGTTATAATATGAAAAAATGTAAATATTTTTTTCTCTAAAATGTATAGTTTTCGAGAAAAAAAATATTTTACTAAAAAAAATAAAAATTGTACGTAAATCAAGGTAACCATGATTTTTGCTATATTAAGTTAGCCATCAGTAGATCACCAAACAAAAAAGAGGGCCATGCTTTTTTCAAAGAATAAAAATTAAATTGTGTTTTAAAGACCACCAACAGCTAAGGTTATTTGGGTCTAGTCAAGGAATAAAAAAAAAGAATGTTTATTTTTTGCAAATATTTACTAGGTGGGAAGTATAGGACTGGTCATTAGTCGAATTTTTTTAATATAGGTTTTATTGGCCTCTATATCTTCTGATATATAATCAGCCATGTCATTATGTTCGGTAGAATGCTTAAAATAAGAGAAAAAATAATAAAGAAGCAAATCTTGTCTTGTCTTGAAAATTTCTAGACAAGACTTTTGCTAGTCTTGTCTTGAAAATTTGAAAATCTAGACAAGACAACACAAGAGTCTAGAAAGTCTAGATCTAGACGGCAACACTAAAAATATGAATTGGTGCTAGGCCCAAATAACCTTAGCTGTTGGTGGTCTTTAAAACACAATTTAACAAGGATAGGATTATTGCTTTTAGTTATGTAGATACCAAATCGGTACTTACACCTATTATAAGAATGAGTTTGTTTTTAATGTATTTGCCATATGGCACATACACTATTGGCGTCGGTCGGATGGCGGGACCTAGGGGTCGGACTAAAATTTCTCGACGTTTCATAGCCTCCTGAACAATTTGGCACCATTTTTGGAAATGTCTGTTTATATATGTATATATATATGTACAGTGTGTCCACAGACTCATCCTCAACATGGGGATCTCCGTTGTTATGGGAGATAGAGATTTGGTTAAATGAGACAAAATGTGCAGAATCTCCAGTACTACTACCCTGCGTAGTCAAACTTTCCATATTTTGCTTGGTTCGCGACCGACAGTTGAAAAACGAGATTTACCCATTTTCGTTTTTTGTTTATAACTCGCTTATTAAGTAAGTTAGAAAAAAAATATTTTCACTTTCTTAAGGCCCTTTTTTATGAAGATTTCAAATTTCTTTTCATATTTTTATTTACTTTTATAGTTTTAGAGATACTTGTATTAAATTTGTTTTTTTAAATACACGTCAATGATGGCCATGACACCATTGGAAAGAGATTTTTTTTCTCTTTAATTTGATATGAGGGTTGATGGTTTTATTTTCAAAAATAACAGAGTTATACGTAAAATACTGATTTTTAATAGTAGGCTATGCTAAATTAATTGATAAAACAACAGAAGGCTTAGCAAACAGTTGAAATTCGCGTTGGCTTAGTAAACGGCTGTTTTGTTTTAGCTGTCAAAGTGTAGTTTGTTGCTAATTTGTCAGTTTACTAAGTGATTTATTAAATTTACTTTTGTTATCATGGAACCATTTTGTAACAATGAAAAATAAGCGATTTTCAACAATTGATCGTAAAACAGTAGTTTTGTCTTCTTCACTTATTCGCGTTGACTTAGTAAACGGCTTTTTAAATGATCCATAGTTTATTAAATTTACTCGTAAGTTTCTGTAAATAGACGAATGAGGTTGTCTTCGTTCTGGATACTGATCGAAGTACATTTCTGCAGCTCTGGTTGAATTTTTGTGACATAGAATGTAACAAGATAACATATCAAATTTTTCATTGTTACAAAATGGTTCCATGATAACAAAAATAAATTTAATAAATCACTTAATAAACTGACAAATTAGCAACAAACTACACTTTGACAGCTAAAACAAAATAGCCGTTTACTAAGCCAACGCGAATTTCAACTGTTTGCTAAGCCTTCTGTTGTTTTATCAATTAATTTAGCATAGCCTACTATTAAAAATCAGTGTTTTACGTATAACTCTGTTATTTTTGAAAATAAATCCATCAACCCTTATATCAAATTAAAGAGAAAAAAATCTCTTTCCAATGGTGTCATGGCCATCTTTGACGTGTATTTAAAAAAACAAAGTTAATACAAGTATCTCTAAAACTATAAAAGTAAATAAAAATATGAAAAGAGATTTGAAATCTTCATAAAAAACAGCCTTAAGAAAGTGAAAATATTTTTTTTCTAACTTACTTAATATGCGAGTTATAAACAAAAAACGAAAATGGGTAAATCTCGTTTTTCAACTGTCGGTCGCGAGCCAAGCAAAATATGGAAAGTTTGACTACGCAGGGTAGTAGTACTAGAGATTCTGCACATTTTGTCTCATTTAACCAAATCTCTATCTCCCATAACAACGGAGATCCCCATGTTGAGGATGAGTCTGTGGACACACTGTATATATTTATATATTTATATATATACATATATATATGTGTGTGTGCGGGCAATAACTTTCGAAAGAGTTAATTGATTTTTACGAAATTTGGTAGGCACGTTGAAATCCATCACCGCACGAAGCCTATTTAAAATGGGCCCAATCGGACTATTTTAAGGGTGTTTTTTAGGGGTTGAAAAATGTTTTTGGGCCCAAAAATGCCGAAAAAATTCTCAGAATCGTTTCAAAATTGAAATTTAACCCTTTAGTAACGATTATAATGTACTGCTTAAATTTTAATAAAATCGGCTCGACAGGACCGGACTTACAAATTTTATGAAAACACTAGTTTGCAGATAGTACTTTACTTACTGAAGGGTGTATTTAATTTGGTACCGAGGTTGCATTGATAAAAATATTGAAATTAAGAAAAAAAAATATTATTTTAAGGGATGTATTAAGGGGTTAAATTTTTTATTTTGTCCAAAAACAAACTTGAGTTCACATAATAAAGCCACAATGCCAGTATTAGCAAATACACTATATTGTCGGCAGGGTTTTGGCACTGCGACCCGAGTTTTTTTTATATTAAAATTATGCATTAAAGTGGTTTTGTTTTTAAAATATTACCTAAATAAATGCAGAAAGATGATTTAAATGAATTGACGGGCGGTGACAGGACGACTGTCGACTGCCGCCATATATAAAAAACTAGCGGTCCCGTCCGGCTTCGCCCGGTGCAGAGAATTTATGATTTATTATCCCCCCCCGCGAGAAATTCTCCCCCTGCGAAGTAAAGTCAGACTGGTGGTGTTTATAATATAAGTAGGATTGAACTTCGAATATCTGGTAACACGGACGCACGATTTTAATCTTTTTAACGTTTATTTTTTAGAGATCAGAAACGGCTACGCCATTACCCATCTCACTATAAATATTAGATGAATTATTCAACTTCACTATCTTCTCTACATATAGTATAAAATGAAGTCGTTTTCCGTGTCTGTCTGTATAACCGCTAACTCCTCCTCAACCACGCAACGGATTTTAATGCGGTTTTCACCATCAGTTAGATAATTTTTCACGGAAGGTTTATATATATATAGTGAACGAGCGTAGCGAGTGAGAAAGCCAACGAGCGAAGCGAGTGAATAATGCAATTCCTAAATCACGCAACGGATTTTGATGCGGTTTTCACCATCAGTTAGATAATTTTTCACGGAAGGTTTATATACAGTGTGTCCCCGGATTGAGTTCACAATAGGTGAGATTGACCAAAAATTTTCGAATTGGAATTTCATATTTTGGGATTCCGCCCTGCTTGGTCTGAAACTTATTTTTAGTTTGCTTTCGATTTTTTTAAATCAAGTAGGCCTTTACAGTTGAGCAAAATCTCTTTTCGTTTCAGGTAAAGTACCTTTTCCGTTCATAGTACGCAAAAGTGTCACTAAGAAAAGTTATTCACAATGAAAAGTTATGGCGTTGTGCAAATTTTCAGAATGATCGGCCTACTTTGATAAAATCCGCTTTTGTTTTGTTTTGTTTGAAAAACAATCACGTCGTAGTAAAGCAAACAATAATTTTACTGTCATTATCTTAGATACACGTCAAAACTTTGAAGTATTTGTTCTAAATTGATTACTTATCTCAGTAAGTTGCAAATTACTTGTTCATTTATTTTTACTTGTTTTGCATTAAAAACAAAAGCGGATTTTATCAAAGTAGGCCGATCATTCTGAAAATTTGCACAACGCCATAACTTTTCATTGTGAACAACTTTTCTTAGTGACGCTTTTGCGTACTATGAACGGAAAAGGTACTTTACCTGAAACGAAAAGAGGTTTTGCTCAACTGTAAAGGTCTACTTGATTTAAAAAATCGAAAGTAAACTAAAAATAAGTTTCAGACCAAGCAGGGCGGAATCCCAAAATATGAAATTCCAATTCGAAAATTTTTGGTCAATCTCACCTATTGTGAACTCAATCCGGGGATACACTGTATATAGCGAACGAACGAAGCGAGTGAGTAATGTAATTCCTAAACCACGCAACGGATTTTGATGCGGTTTTCACCATCAGTTAGATAATTGTTCACGGAAGGTTTATATATATAGCGAAGGAGTGAAGCGAGTGAGTAATGTAATTATAATATTCAAGCGAACGAGCGAAGCGAGTGAGTAGTGTATTGCACCCGGGCTTTCTTAGCACCCGGGCGAAGCCGGGCAGGGCCGCTAGTAATATTATAAATGCGAAAGTTTGGGTGTTTGGATGGATGTTTGTTACTCAATCACGCCTCAACGGCGCAACCAGAACTGAATGAAATTTTGCATGCAGGCCGTTACTTATGACCCGTACTAATACATATTATACTACTTTTTATCCCCGTCAATTCAGTAGATAATACCAGAGGGATAAGACGAAACTTTATTTTCTGTTTGTTACTTCATCACGCCTAACAGTTTGAATGAAATGTTACGTACAGAGTAATTCATAATCTCAATTTCATTAACTCGCCTATATAATAAGTTCTATTAAGGCGCTCCTATGCCCACGCTACATACCTATAAATGGCAAAGTCTAGGTCTGCTGTTTGCCTATCTCAACGCAATAAACTCGGAAACTATTCAACCGATTTTCAGGAATACCGAGATAAAATATGTGAGAATGATTCTCGGGCAACGCCGGGTAAATACGGCTAGTATTGTAATAGCTCAGATTATTTTTAACAACGTCAGAATATTAGAGTTCTACACCTAACGCCAATTATTTGAGAACATTGTGTATTTTATGTGACGCCTTTTTATTTAAATATGTATTATGCAACAAAAGAAAAAGTCTAAATAACAATTAAATTTATTAAAGATCGGGCAACAAAATGGTAAACTTTGGGTTTACCATTTTGTTGTCTACGTCGTGGGTGTGACTAGTAAATCATTAGCATTTTTATATCATTAAAAAGGCGAAACATAAAACATTCTCTACAGTTTAAAAAGTTCTTATTATTGAAATAATAAATTGCTTTAAAATGAAATTAAACAGATTCGTCTTCTTAATTCAATATTTTTTTAAACACAATATTTTCGTGTACAGGTACTTATAACTGTTTATATTAAAAATATAGTTTTTCCAACATTTATAGATAAGAGTATTCGATAATCGATACCTAAAATTTTCCTCTGCACTCTTCATCTCAAATCCTTCCCCTCGTTTAAAAACGATTCTGGTTCTCCCGACGCTAGTTTTAAAACTAAAGGGTTTCAGTAAACGCCAAATGAAGGACCAAAAATCATATGACAAATCCATCAAACGAAAAATTGAAAAATATTTTCCTGGAAAACCTTATGTAATCTTTCACAAGTAGGTATTAACTTTTTTTTTAAATTCGCCTGAGGGATCTGTAGTCTGTTAACCCTTATAGTAGCGTATCTATTATACATCAAAATTATATATAAAATGTTTTATTAATTATTTTAATCAATGTACGTCGATTCAAAATGAAGAAATAATTTTTTTAATGAATAAAATGTATGCGCATTATTATAGTTTTTAAGTGAAATGGACTGTTAAATAGAGTAAACAAAATCGGTCGGTTGATTTTTTTAGCTAAAATTTTATGTCGCGCCCGAAACAACTAAATTCACGATTTTAAATATTAGAATAATATTACTTGTTCAATTCAATATAGAATACTCATGTATTGGATTGTATCAACACATTAGGAGCAGAAAGAAACTCCCCAAGAGATAAAATCTTCAATCAAGTACAAAAATGTAGATTATAGTTTCTTGAAAAATAAACACCTACCTTATAGGTCCTTATTTGATATTATTATTTTCATACCAATCTAAATTTTTTTTTGAAATCTTTAATAATTGATTTTTTTCTAATTTGTCACGATTTTTACGCCTATATCCATATTTTTTTATTTCATATGCTGAAATACCCGATCTGATGAAATAATTCTCTAGCAACGATGCCCGTGATCGACTATAGACTCGTTGAAGTTTTTTAATCTTTTCTTCAATTATTATATTCCTGACAAATGACGAATTAATTCCTTACTCGAAATCAGCTATAAGAATATTCTTCAAATGTCACTACAATTAGACCCATACGACCTTAACAATCGATGGACATAACAAAAAAAAGAAAATCTGTACTGAAAATTACGAGAGTTAAATGACTAAAGTTTGGTTTAAATGTAATAAATTGTCGTGGCGGCCTCTATTCGATATTCACTTAAGTTACAAACATACCATTTATTCCGCGGTGTGTTTTGTAAAATAGAAAGTTCTTTATATTACTACGTACGCGAACCATCTGTAAATATACGTTTATTCTGATACACGTGTAGTATAGACAGATGGCGGTCCTAATAATGTGTTAAAAACTATAAATTATTTATAATTGTGCTTATTCTGTATCGTAAATGTAAAATGATTGGATTTTTAATTGATAATTTATTATATTATAAAGGGTCAAAATCAAAAGGTCCTAAATAATTTTTTGTTGCATTTTAGGAGACTCAATGTCTCAACAGGGTAAGTAAAAAAAATTGAGTACACTCTCAACTCTATGGGAGGGAGTCCAAAAAATATTTGTCCAAAAATTTCATCATTTCTCTTTTGTTGACTTCAGTGGCCGTTGCCATAGAAAATTGGCTTAGATTGTTTACATATTTAGGTCTAAAATAATATTTTTCAACAGTCTGTTTTTTAGTTTTTAGTGGTTTTTAGATAGTATAGGTACCTACTTTTTATTAAGTTAAAAGGTTAAAATATATGGTTCCCGTCAAAACTGACCTTAACTAGAGTTAATCTGTGGACAAGGTCGATATTTACGCGGTTTATTTATTTATTTGTCGTAGATTTTATATAGACTATCTACAACTAAAGTCATTAGCGTCTAATGAACAAATTACACCGAATTGAAACGACATCACAAAACATCCATGAGCAGAGGTGGTATTCGAACCCACGGCAGTCTGATCCAAAAGCCAGCATGCTAACAATTACACCAAGCTGTCCCCCGTTTACGCTGTTTAAGCCCCGAGCAAAAGCTATAGTCTCCTCTCAGTTGTTAATGCGTTCTTTTAAATTTGATTAAGACCAGTATCTATATATATATATATCTTAGTTTTTAATGTGTTTGTAAATTGTATGACGTATTGTTATTTTTCTGGCTAACAATAAAACATACAGGGTGTATCACAGAAAACCGAACATAGGGAAAAGTACACAGTACAAATTAGTTAAGATCAGAGATTGCTTTGCCCTCTATTCATGTAAAAAAACCATGATAATTAATTTAGTTAAGTTAGCCATGTGTATTCTATCTTTGTCACGCTAATTTTTCTTATGTTTTCCTTGTTGCACTCATTACTTTTCTGTGTATTCAATCCTGTGATACACCCTGTATATCATATCATATCATATATCATAAGAATTATGGACCTACGAGTAGTACCTTCCAATTTGCTATTATTTTACAAATAATCTGAAAAAAATCATATTTTCAAAAAAAATCTAAAAAATACGCATACATTAGCGCACTACAACTAAACCGTTATAGAAGAGAAAGAAATGTATTTTTACTTTTTGGTCCGCTACGTGCTTTTTAGATGTTTTTGAAACTAGAAAAGTTAAAATGTTCATACTATCAAAGTATCGCAACTTATTAAAAACAAATATTAGCTTAACTTAGCATTAGTGTTTGGAACATCCACCGAATGAAGATTCGGGTTTCAGTCCCGACGGTGACATATACAGCGTGTCCCAAAAAGAATGGGACGTAAAGTAACAGCTGATTCCTTATAAAAAAATTCGACTGATGACCAGTCCTATACTTCCCACCTAGTAAATATTTGCAAAAAATAAACACTCTTTTTTTTATTCTTTGACTAGGCCCAAATAACCTTAGCTGTTGGTGGTCTTTAAAACACAATTTAATTTTTATTCTTTGAAAAAAGCATGGCCCTCTTTTTTGTTTGGTGATCTATTGATGGCTAGCTTAATATAGCAAAAATCATGGTTACCTTGATTTACGTACAATTTTTTATTTTTTTACTAAAATATTTTTTTTCTCGAAAACTATACATTTTAGAGAAAAAAAATATTTACATTTTTTTCATATTATAACATCTAGAATTCATTTATATTTTTTTTTACCTATGTTAATACGTGACATTGAGGACGTTTTTTTGAATATCTCAGGATCCACTGAACCGATTTGACTCAAAATCTAATCAGATCTAAGTTAAAGGCTGATAAACACAATAGAACAATCGGCATGCCCGTATGTTGTTCCGTTCTTAAGATATCGAAGGCGAAAAATTGACCACATACACACACACACACATACACACATACACACATACACACACACATACAGACATCAGTCAGAAAATGATCTTAAACGATTGCTAGGGTCTCAAAACGTGAAAATCTGTTAAAATCTCGAAATATTGTTTTCGGACTGAATCCATTACTTCCCTACCATAGTAGAGGTGGGAAGTAAAAATATTGCGATAGAAAGAGATACCTACAGGGTATCAAAGTTTAATTTTTATTTTTGATTTTCTTAAATATTTTTTAAAATAATTTAGGCATTTTAATGAAATTTGGTAAATGGGGATTTTTTGACATGAGAAATTCAAATCTGACTTTGGTATGGCTATTACTTGTAGGGAGCGCCACTTACACACCTTTTCACTCATTCAAATAGTCATAACTTTTTTGTACGCACTCGTACTATTTTTTTGAATTAAAAAATTGATTTTTCCGTCATTTTTACGTAAAAAAGGTATACTTTGTAAAAGTGGCTAGGAGTAACCTTTTTCAAGATATTAATTGCACTTAAAGTAATCGATGCAATGTGGTTTTAAATATCAAATTTTAGTTAAATAATATTACTTCTTATTTTAATTAATATTTTATTTTCAATAGCGAATCAAAAACATTTATTTTATTGTAGAAGGTTTTCAAAATGACAACCATGAACTTCCACATTTTTCAAAGCTCATTTTCAAAATTTGCCATTTAAAACCACATTGGATCGATTACTTTAAGTGCAAATATCTTGAAAAAGGTTACTCCTAGCCATTTTTACAAAGTACACCTTTTTTACGTAAAAATGACGGAAAAATCAATTTAATTAAAAAAAATAGTACGAGTGCGTACAAAAAAGTTATGACTATTTGAATGAGTGAAAAGGTGTGTAAGTGGCGCTTTCTACAAGTAATAGCCATACCAAAGTCAGATTTGAATTTCTCATGTCAAAAAATCCCCATTTACCAAATTTCATTAAAATGCCTAAATTATTTTAAAAAATATTTAAGAAAATTAAAAATTAAAATTAAACTTTGACACCCTGTATCTCTTTTAATATCAATTTTCGGAATAGACAAGTTGGGGTCTATCGCAATATTTTTTGTAGGAATCCGCTGTTACTTTATGTCTCATTCTTTTTGGGACACGCTGTATAGGTTTAAAATGAATTTTTCTAGTGTTGCATTGTAAAGTTACGTCATTCCTAACACTAATACTAACCTAAGTAACTATAAATTTTATTTTCAAATTTTTAGTCAATATATGATAGATATATTATTATTTTAATTTTTAAACGACTGGAGATACGTTCTCCACCATCAGTACCGTCACTTCCACCACTTGCTTTTTTATTTTCATCTTTAAACTTGCTATAATCATTGATTAACATATTATATGGGAAGATAGTGATTCCATGTACTGGAAAATATACTATAGCTGCCCGCTTACGTTTCATTCCCCTGGCCCACAAACTCAATGTTGACTTGTGCTTCCACCTATATTATTGTTGAACTAACAGCTCAGATATTGTCAATGCTACCTCTAACTGATCCTAAATAATGATATAAGATATTTACATCACTGCCGCAGCTGACATTATTTTAATGTTTTGAAATTTGTTGAGACTGTATAAAACTTATATAAAGTGAACTTAGTTTAGTTACATAATTTGTCTGTAAACGCTATCTGATTTTATATTTCTTTGTCTCTGAATAAAAATTGTTCAAACACTCGTAAAATATATTTTGATGTATTCATAGGGTAAGAGCTGATAACACTTTTTTCATGTGTTTTTATAAGACTTGGAACTTTTTTAAAAGATGAATTTTATATATCTCTACAAGGGGTATATAGTCTGTCATTCCAACCGCGGGGCAAAACCACCCCATATTTTTTTGTTCACTCTTGCGAAAAAAGACTTATGTGTGTTTATCATTAGTAAAGTCTAGAAAAAGTTTTGCCCCGCGTTTGGAATGACAGACTATTTACCCCTTGTAGAGATATTTAAAAGTTATCTTTTAAAAAAAGTTCCAAGTCTTCTAAAAACACATAAAAAAGTGTTATCCGCTCTTAGTCTATCATAGCAACTTATACTAATTAGTTAACAAAAGCAAGCAGTTTAAGAGAATTAGATAATCAAATTCATTAAGATTGTAAAATTTGTTGTTAAATAAAAGAATTTAAAATAAATCTTTCACAATTTTTCCAATCGTTAGGGGCCTACACACGATCAGTTTAACTTCGCAGTTTATCTGTGCAGTCAAACTGCACAGTTGTGTGAACTGTACGGTGTGTGGGCTATTTCAGTTTGCTCCTCAATTGTTCTCAGTTTGAAGAGCTGACGTGCGTGGCTAGACACGACTAGAAAGGGAAGTTCGGTTTTGCGCTCAGATTGATCTGAGCGCAAAACCGAACTTACCCAAAGACTACACATGACTGTGCCAACTGTTCAATTAACTGAGCTGACTTCGCAGTTTATCGGTGCAAAGTAGAGTCAAATGCGCAGGCCAAAAGCCTGCGTTAAAATTTGTCGGAACTATGCAGTTATCTCAGTTTATCGCTCAGACATGGCGCCACAAGGGTTAAACTGCGCAGTTAAACTGATCGTGTGTAGGCCCCTTTAATGAATTTGATTATCTAATTTTCTTATGTATGAATATTTTTAGTTTGACATAATAATGATTAACATTATTAAGTTTAAAATTAAATAAAATATCAGAATGGTCCAAAAGTCTTGCCCTAATGTTAAATCCAATTAAATTCAATATAATGTCTATAGAAAGCCGGAATCAGTTGGCTAAAGTGCCGTAACGCTGTCTGGTCATCAAACTAATTCTGTAGACTACTGCAAAAATTTAGGATTATACATAGACAAATACTTAGTGGAATCGCTCATTTTATCATCTAATTATTATTGTGATATTGTGTACGGACCATGTATAAACCAGTCAACATCGCAGCTTATCCAAAAATTTTAAAATATATGCTTCAGATATATTGTATACAACATAAATTTACATATCGCATACTTCGTAGACAACTTGATCACAACCGGGCAGCCAGATTATTTAAATTGCAATTTAAAATATTTATTAGATTATCATAATAATAATAAAAATACGATGTCACAGGATACAACATTGTCAATAAACTTGCATGAAACAAATTTTTATAAAAAATTTTTTACTTATGGTTCTGCCTCTATATACTTATAATAATATTCCTCGTGAATATAAACATCTCAAAAAAGAGGCGTTTCGAAAGAACGTTAGGGGTTGTCTATTAATAGTCACCGCGAAATATTATGCAATATGAACCAATGACGCAAGATTGTCTTAAATAAAATTAAGATGCTAGTCACCAGATGGCCTAACGATTGTCAACACAACTCACTTCTGTAAACTCTACAATTATTCTGTACTCAAAGATTAAATAATAAAACTTAGGATGCTAGTCAACAGATGGCCAATAGTGCGACGTCTAGCTGCCTCTATTAAAAGTGGCCTCATTTACGCTCATAAGGATCAAAATCTTCTAGTAATATGTTAAACAATGCTATAATATTATTATAGCCAATCATGTGTAAATAACGTTTTATTAAACTCAAAATCACTAATTATAATTATGACAAAAAGCGGGATATCTAGTATATTATACATTTATAGCAATAGTGAAAATTGGTTGTAGTAGAATCAAGGAGTCAGGATTTTGGCTCAAAATCCGAACATTTTGCTAGAGTTACAAGAGCACCAACTCCCCCCGTTTTTAAGGGTTCTGAATACGGTAAAAATAGTGAAAAAAGTTTTTAGCCATTCGCTACCCCTAAAACTGCTAAAAACCATCCCTTTTTGCAATACTATTTCTGCACAGACGCCCGGCAGCGCGGGTTATTCTTTTACTTTTCGTTACATTGAGGTGAATGGTGAAGGTTAGCATCGGATAGGACACCGTGATCACCCTCGGGGGTGGATTCTACCCTCCCAGGGGGTTGAAATTTCAACTTTTTCTTCTCGCGCTAAAAGTTATGAACCTACTCCCCCGTTTTCGAGCATGCTGATCACGAAAAAAATACTTTTAGCCGGGTTCAACCTTTCCTACCCTCACAAAAGGCCAAAAACACCCCGATTTACGGTGTTCCTGCACAGATGTTTGAGGGGTTAGGAAGAGTTTAACTCGGCTAAAAGTAATTTTTTCGTGATCAGCATCCTCGAAAACGTGGGATTAGGTACATAAATTTTAGCGCGAGAGGAAAAAGTTGAAATTTCAACTCGAGAGGAAAAAGTTGAAATTTCAACCCCCTGGGAGGGTAGAATCAACCCCCAAGGGTGTTCACAGTGTCGACCTTCACCATTCACCTCAAACTAACGAAAAGTAAAAGAATAACCCGCGCTGCCGGGCGTCTGTGCAGAAATACTGCAAAGAGGGGTAGTTTTTTGCCGTTTTAGGGGTAGCGAATTGCAAAAAACTTTTTTCACTATTTTTACCGTGTGCAGCATCCTCAAAAACGAGGGAGTCCAACTCCTTGATTCCACTATTTTAATAATTCTCCTAACAGTTAATCAAAATTACCCAATTTGAATATTATAACAAAATAAAAAAAAATATATTACCTCTTAAATTGCTATTGAATTAATATTTTATCCATTTTCTTAATATTAAGAATTTGTTTCTAATACAAGAGTAGTCTAGAAGTGTGTCGTTTTTGACTTAAAATGTTAAATATACTACGTACTAAAAATTGTTATGTTTCTAATTTTTTGCCATATCCTTAACCTCTACAAAATCGCTACTTTTCATGCATGCATACCGGCCTGTATTGGGTCATTTAACAGACAGCCGTGCCGAAAGTGTTTTCAATTCAAAACTAGTGCGGTAAGTAAACGGTTGTCATAGAAACTTATGTTTATTCGCTCTATCCGCCTGCTCATACTCAGGGCCAGCTGTAATTAATGTAAAGATGACGACGCAAATGAACTCTCAAAAATTTTTGAAAATACTAAAAATGAAGTGAAAAGCATTTTTGTAATAGGTATGGCAAAAAATGCGCTTAGACATTAATAGTTTTCTTTTTATTTATTATGAACTTTTTTCTGTAGGATTTCTAGATCCTAAGAAAATTCTGCAATATTATAACTTTTAGGAATATTAAAAACAAAGAATCTATAAAATTATTAGCCTTATGCTGGATTTCTGGTATGACTTTCAACGCTAAATCCCCGATTTAAGTAGCGCTAAATCTACTTTCAAAGTAGATTTAGCGTACCAGAAACCGAAAATTAAATAGTTATTTTAATAGTTATTTAGTCAATATAGTTGAAAAATACTGTATTAGCTTTTCACAGTGCATTCATTTATGCAACTTGGATAGTTTTCTTCGATGCCCAAAAAAATGCAAAACTATATTGAATTTTTTCAATTTGTCTTTGAGGAATTTCTTATTCCCGTTACCATAAGAAACATTTATTGAAATTAAAACACATTGCATTAAAGTAATCTTGTTTTATTATACAAGTAATTCACACGAAATGTTACAAATAACAAAAACAAACAAACGATAATATACATTAAAATAATTATTGTACTATAAAATTAACTTCTGAGCAAACAATATGTAAGACTACTATAACGGCTATGTAATGTTCAGCTAACAATATAAATTCCGCTATATTTAGTCCCCATTTAGCAGAAGGATAACATTATTCTATGGATAATTTTTGTTTAGAGTTCTTAAAAAAATGATCTATTACTAGTTGAACAGACTTAGACTTCGATCAGAATTATTTAACGAAAATTATAATAGCTAACATTTTGTTTATAAATATGCAATCATAATCTACAAACTATTTCTATAATTTTTTCGAAAAATAGTCTGATCATCAAAAGTACAAAAAGAATATTTTTTCTTAAAAACTTCGTTCTGCCAAAACAGGCAAGTTAAAATAAGAAACCACTAACAAAAAATTATTTGCTTTTTGTTTTTAATTTAAAAGGTACATACAGTTGTCTCACCAAAAAAATATTCTACAATCAAATTTTTGAAAACTTGGAGCATTATTTTGTTATCTCGATACTCAATGTGTTCTACTCAAAAGTCCGCAGTGAAGCGTTGGCGATATGTGAAGGTATTTATTCATTGGTGATTTGGTGATAGTTGGTTAATGGTTCTTTGTGATTATATAAACAAGATGGCAGGCGAAGAGATGATTGATGACACATGCTGAAAAAACAAAAAACGGTAATCTATTAGAAATAAATATAACCAATAATCTTAATATATTTCTCCCATAGTCTTCAATGTCTAGTTTTTATTGTATTTATTTATAAATAATTTTTTAAAGTTTTGAGTGTGTATACAGAGTGTACCTAATTAAAATCATAAGAAATAGAGTATCCTTGAAAATACAGTATATTCAAAAAATAAGTTGTAATTAGTAAAAAAAAATTAATGGTTCAGTGAAACATTCCCGAATTCAGTGACTAATAGATAATGAATTAATATTAGATGATTTCAAAATGATTTGATACATTAAAACTTTTAATGCTGGCCTCCTGAAGAAATGTTTTCCTATTGTTTAAAATCAAACTGCATTGATAAAAAAATATAGGAAAAATTTTGCTCGCTTAGTATTTAAAATTTATATCTTATAACTTTTCAATTGAAAATATTTTCAACTGCGCTATGCCTTTCACTTTGTTAATTTTTTGTTAATTTATTGATTTCGTATCTAGGTATAGTACTTATAACATGTACATTGTACAATTAAAATTTCGAAGTAAAAATAAAAAAGTGGCTATATTAGAAGATACATAATTTTTTATTCGCTTTAACTTCCGAAAAACAATTAAAACATTATTCGTTTCGTAATTTGGTGAATTCTGAAACTCATTTTACAAGCTGTTGTTCATACACAACGTCTTATTCAAACAAATTAAAGATTTTAGTGAAAATAAAGTTTAAAAGTTTTATAAAATGTCTTAAAATTATTCTCACAACAGACCAATGAAAGTAAGGCATTTTTAAAGAATATAACAACATATCGAAAAACTCTTCTTATCAGTTATAAGTATTTGTTTTTTTAATTTTTTTATAAAAGCATGAACAAACATTAGTTATAAAGTTTTTTAAATTTTGTTATTCTTTAAAAATACTTACATTATTTTCAATCCTAGATTTTACTCTAGACCTCAGGGAATAAATTTTGAGACATTCTATATACTACAAGAAGATTACATTGAATTGTCTAAAAAGTGTATGGTAAAACCATTTTTAGATTTAAATAATATCATTTAGTTCTGAGATAAAAATTAGCACTACACTTTTACTTATGGACAGTTTAGCATTCCCAATTATTCTGATGAGGAATTATCTTGCATCGACAATCACTAAAAGTAACCATGCCTTTATTATTATTTAACTATAATAATTGCACCTTACATTCACCTTCAAATGCTGCAAGTAGTCACGCTATTAACCAGGGTGTAACAAAGAGTTTCTTTACGAATTTGCACAATGGTAAGACTAAATAATAATAATTAAATTCGAAAAACTAAATTTGTACGTAGTTCAAATTTTATATACAGGGATATTGTGGTTTTCAAAAGAATAAAAGATAAAGAAAATTTCGAAGTGAAAACTTAAAAAAAATATTAAAAAAATAAAATCGTTTTTGTTGTTCATTTTAATAAATATTTACAATAAAAAAGGGTATCTAGTTTATCTATTACTAGTCCTAGAGTTCGAGGTTAAAAATTGCAAAAATTTTGTAAAGGCTAATAATTTGGTACAGTGTTAAATTATTTAATATAATTTATGAAAAAAAAATAGTCAGTAGAAGTTTGGAGCTCTAGAACTCTATAGGTACCAATAACTCTATAGGTACTGTTTCGTTTTTCATTTCCCTATACTAATACATGTCCTGCAGATTAAATAAAAAAATTTATAAAATTTAAAGTATTATTATTTTCATTTTTTTTGAAGTTGCAAACAACAATCTATTTTTTAAAAATTCGACTGATGACCAGTCCTATACTTCCCACCTAGTAAATATTTGCAAAAAATAAACACTCTTTTTTTTATTCTTTGACTAGGCCCAAATAACCTTAGCTGTTGGTGGTCTTTAAAACACAATTTAATTTTTATTCTTTGAAAAAAGCATGGCCCTCTTTTTTGTTTGGTGATCTATTGATGGCTAGCTTAATATAGCAAAAATCATGGTTACCTTGATTTACGTACAATTTTTATTTTTTTTAGTAAAATATTTTTTTTCTCGAAAACTATACATTTTAGAGAAAAAAAATATTTACATTTTTTTCATATTATAACATCTAGAATTCATTTATATTTTTTTTTACCTATGTTAATACGTGACATTGAGGACGTTTTTTTGAATATCTCAGGATCCACTGAACCGATTTGACTCAAAATCTAATCAGATCTAAGTTAAAGGCTGATAAACACAATAGAACAATCGGCATGCCCGTATGTTGTTCCGTTCTTAAGATATCGAAGGCGAAAAATTGACCACATACACACACACACACATACACACATACACACACACATACAGACATCAGTCAGAAAATGATCTTAAACGATTGCTAGGGTCTCAAAACGTGAAAATCTGTTAAAATCTCGAAATATTGTTTTCGGACTGAATCCATTACTTCCCTACCATAGTAGAGGTGGGAAGTAAAAAGGTTACTTATTCACGATAATCGGAGTATTGCTGTACTTTATATGAATTTAGGATGTGAAACAAATGTTACTTATTGTTAACATGTACGGAAATAGACAGAAATCTACATTTTATATAATAGGCATGATTAAATATTCAAGTTAAGAAAGAAATATTAATTTTAATATTGAGGCCAGAAGTCGTTATGCAATATAGTCGTCATTAATTTGATTTATTGAGATAAGCCAATAGAATTCATATGAATAAGAATGCGTACAATTGACAATAATTTTAAAATACAGAAAAAGTTATAATGTGTAGGTATTTATGCCGAGTTTATTTATTTACACTGGGTGCTAACTGCTAAACCACTAAATCTTATTCAATTATTTATAATCTTCTTAATAATCAAATTTTGAGTTCAAAAATTATACTTTCAGGGTGAGAATAATTTTTTATTTTTCATTTAAAACGTTTTGAGGATCACCTACATGGAGCCCATTTTACATAGACTCAATTACTCATTTTCTAAATGTTTACCCAGAGACTTTCTTTTTTACCTCGTATAATCTTCCAAACAGCTAACCATTTATTAAATATAATATTTGTATATCGTGCATCTTTCTAATTTTCGCTACTTTATTTTTGTTGCTTTGCAATCATTTTAACACTTATTCGAAAGTGAAAATTGAAAAAAGTACTCGTATGTCAGTTTAATAACTACTCTATAATAACGGTGGTAATGGCCTTATATTGTGAAGGTTGATATAATTGCAAAATTATGTGAAAAATGTGTTCTTTTTGAACGCTTTCCATTAGTTATGACTGTCGTCTGATTGCAAATTGTACACTTCTACCAGTTTTATATTGTATATTTTATTTGTTAAATATTTTATGACATCAAAATTAGCTTTAATTGCATATTATATGCATTTTATTATGCAGTCTTAAAAAGCTTCTCATCGTTGAGATTTTATTTTATAACATTTCTCTCTATAAAAAAATGGTCGCACATAATTTAACACCGCTCACATCGGGATTGTTTTTATTATTAAGTTGAAAAGATTTCGGTTTTAACAACAAAGTTAATTGAAAAAATCAATTTTTACTGACAGCACTCATTTCAAATCCAACGCATTGTTTTATGCTGCCTTCAGATGATAAATATTTATTTATTATATATTAAAGGTATATGTGCTATTCCCAACCAAAAAAATTAAAATTGTGTCATATTTATTGTAAATTTATAGTAAATTGTATATCTAGATGCCGAAGCGTAATGGGGTATATTACTGACGAGTGGTGACAATATGTAAAACGAGCGAGAGCAAATTTTTACAGTCACATGAGTCATAATAGCAAGCCGCGCGAGATATATATGGTATTTTTTGCCATACCCACTGCAAAATAGCTACTTTTCACTTCATTTTCAAGAAAATTTGACAGTTCATTTGCGTCGCCATCTTTACATTTACAACAACAAACTGTTTTTGAGCATTTAATTAGTTTCAAAGTGTAGACGGTGAATATTTTTTGTTTTACTTTGCATTCCCGACGTTCGTATAACTATAGTAGAAAGGTACAACTTCATGTTATATGACCGGCCACGACATTAGAATTTCTACTATTAATGAGCCTTTTCGAAATCTGGTTTAAATTTTACTTAGAATTTGTGTAGAAATAAAACGTTTTTACACATTATAGGATTAAAAAAATATATTTGAAGGTCACTATTCTAGCCTATTCGTATCCATTCAAAACCGGCAAACATCGTTTTCCGTACTTTTATATTATACAAAGTGTCGGTATTGATCCGCTTTGTAAAAACATTCGCGATGCAAATGCATTATACAACAATATTTGTCTGATCAATGTTGAAGCTAATACTTGTCGTGTTTGTGCGGATGTGGTATGGATAATCTTAATATACAAGGTGCTGAATCGTTTTGCGGGTAATAGGGATTTAACCCGTAAAATCAAACTTTTGCGATTTCCTGCTTCTCTAAATGTTTTAGGAAAAATATCTTCGAATAAAAGTTTTAGAACATAAAATTCTGCATCTAAATCATTAAACAAAATTAATTTTGCATGCTTTGTAACGGCAGAAATTTGATATGAAAATGTCAAAGTTACCTCAAAAACAGATAGCGATAGCCATGGAACTTGAACAAAATGATGACGTTTTAGCTGTCAGAATAATTTCTAATCATTTTATTCAAGTTCCATGGCTATCGCTATCTGTTTTTGAGGTAATTTTGACTTTTTCATATCAAATTTCAGTCGTCACAAAGCATGCAAAATTAATTTTGTTTAATGATTTAGATGCAGAATTTTATATTCTAAAACTTTTATTCGAAGATATTTTTCCTAAAATAATTAGGGAAACAGGAAATCGCAAAAGTTTGATTTTACGGGTTAAATCCCTATTAGCCGCAAAACGATTCAGTACCCTGTATAATAATTTATAATAAATATAATAAATCTAATGGTCCCAGAGCCGACCGTGGGATTCCCTATGTATCGAATACACAGACAAATTATGGCTTTGTGAGTTAACCCTGGGGCAGAGAAATAAGGAGCCACAATTATTATTATTTTTTATCGGAAAAATTAGAAATGCCAAGGAGCTGCGGCAAGATGAACTCTGACACCCCATGATGATATAAAAGTATTAGTTGAGATCGATATTTTGACATCTATTTTATTTATATGTTGTCGATGATACAAGAAGAGAATCCAAAAAAATGAGTGGAAGTGCGTCATTATCTCATGATCCGGCAGAATAAAAATAATAATTATTGTGGCTGCCTATTTGTCTGTCGCCATGCTAACTCACATTTGTCTGTGTATTTGATACATAGAAAATCTGACGGTGGTCTCTCCGTCTACAAAAGTTCAACTTAAACAACTTTAGCTAGTGACTAAACAAAAAAAAGCCCTTAATTACTAATACTCACCATTTATAAACAAATACTGTACAGGGTTGGCTTCTTATGACTGATCAACGCTCACCACCAGGGTTCATGGTGATCATAGTGATCATGATGATCATCATGATGATGGATGTGTTTGTAGATAATCTTCTCTTTGTACACGGGCACCGGGACATGAACCTTTTTTACGTGCGTGTGGTGTACGGTGTGTACATGATATGGTACGTGGATTATGTAATGTTCACTGGAAAAAGATAAAGACATTTCATTTTTTTTAAATTCGATTATGAGCTTGAGAATAACCGAGATCATTGGAATTTTATTGTTTTTGTGGTGTCATTATGACTCAGCTATTACAAATCCTCAGTTTTTTAGATTCTCAAAATCACTTAGATTGCTAATTTAAGTATTATAATAATTTATTCCTAAGTAGGTATAAAAACAATAATTAAAGAAATGCATATACTAGGCTTCGAGAATCTTGCGAGTTGACTGACAAGTAAGTAACTAAATTATAATTATTTATCGGTAATAAAATTTCCGAATTTATGATTCCTAATATTTCAAAGTTTTGAGATCCTCAATGTAATTATTTATTCGAATTCAATGTTCTTCACATTTATGATTTAAAGTTTAAACAATTATTTACTGAATGAAGATAATTAGTAATTCTTAAATTATTATTGTTTACTGACAAATAACAATTTTAAAGGTATTAATTTGAAATATAGGGTGATTATCTAATAACATCAAAGGAACTGCGTTCAAATCAAATCCCTTAATTTTTAAACGTTTTATATCAACTGCGGTTATACATATAATACAGATTATAAAGCTTAAAAAAGATCGAGTTTTCCAAATTTAAACATCCCGATTCCTGCGGTATTATTTAACTCAAGTCACTTGAAACAATTGAAAATAAACGTGCGCCGTATTATACATTAATGTCCATCTCAGATAAGTAACTTCGTGACGGTGCGATACCCGTGCTGTTACCATAGTTTTATGAATGGTAACTATGGTAATGGCATGGGTTCCGTCTCAAAGTTACGTATCTGTCCTTTCAGAAAATCGTCATAAGTGGTATAAGCGGTCGCGCAAGGCTCGGATTTCGAACTAAGGACCCGACACCCATAAAAAATTGAAAGACAGACATTAAAATTCAAAATCTCAAATTACTAATATATTTAGCATTCTCGTACTGGCCGCGGCGAATGACAACATATAGTGTTCCTGGGAAGCCCGATAAAGTTTTCCGCTTATGTTTAGCAAACTCCTAAAATCGGTGCAGCATATATGGATTGATATCAGTTATAAAATTTGAGATAATTATTCTTATTTTCACAGTAGATATTGGTAATTAATAAATATACTTACTGTTTACCCCCCCAACCACCTGGTTCAGGAATGGGAACGCTTGCGACTAACGCCACCATTAGTGTGACAAAGAGTAACTATAAACAAAAACAAAACACAAAAAAAAAATTAAAAAGATGTAACAACGCAACTAGGATGTTACTGAAAAAAATACGAGGTACACATATTTGGAGTATATTTTAATTTATGAATTAAGTCAAAAGAATTGTGTTTGAATTTTTTGAATAACAGCTGTCTACTGTCATAACTGCAGACGTTACGAAAACGTCGATCCTCTTGCCCTTTGCATTTTAAAAGGTAAGTGCTTTTTTATTTATTATAATAAATTATTGAAAATGAATAAAAAACAGCATTTTAGAGTAAACAGAAACTTAATATTTGGAATTTAGTTTTTTTGTATCAAGTATATTTAGTAAGACGGCGAAGTTTATTTCAGTAAATAATTCAGTTCAATTAATTCTATTCTTTAGAAATACACCTTATTCTTTTTTCTCTTCGGTAATGAATAGACTGATTAAAATAAAATTATGTGCATTTTTTATGAAGCAGAATAAATATTCATTTCGTTCATTTTTGAACTTTGAACACTAAATTACTAGTACCTACAATTAAACCTAAACTTGACACAAGTTTAAAAAATAACATTCTACCGTTTATATTCTAAATACGGTATGGAGTATGGTCCTATCGACCTTCCAGTGGACATATAAGTCACAGTAATTTATTTTTCGCTGCAATGAAAAGAGACAGCACTGTCAGTCACATTCCATGAGGCATCTTCCTTCTTGAAACAAAAACACAAGCTTTTAAGTTATAAAAACGGTGACCTCCTCGGAGGGATGTACGCCTATACTGTTTCAAGTTTAAATTTCATTTAGCTCGTTGTTCAAGAAGTTCGTGTATAATAGAAAGATATCACATGGCCTTTAGCCGGCAGTGCTGTCGCTTTCCATTGAAAATGTACCACTAAATTGCCAATGCAAATCATGCGATTATTGGGAGGTTAATGACGCATAACGATATAATAATTTATCACCACAAAAACGAAAACTTGATAGCTAATAATTAACTGGTACTTACAATTGTTCTAAGACCAGCCATTATTGTTTACTAAGAAGAAGCACTTCACATTCACAACAAGACACTTTGTTTTATGTTTATTTTTGATGTCCAGTCCAGTTTATATACAGTTTTACATTTAGGGATTGTCAACCCCACTCCCCGTATTAATAGAGTCTCCCCGGTGACTTAAGTTGAGGTAAGATGAGTGCCGTACAGGTCGGCCTGTTGGACAGCATCGGCTGAAGAAAGGTGCCTGAAGAAAGACTTGCTACGAACGATCTAGGAAATGGCATTTAACAAGCTAGGGATGGCGAAAATGCTCTCTGAATGATCAATTCTTTTTCCAAGAAGTATTGTGATTCATTGATGTAATTACATAGAGCGCATGGATTTCCAAAATGCCAGGAACATTTAGCCTCGAGCTATAGCTAGCAGTAAGTATTCAATTGCAGCCTCAAAAATATGCCAGGACTCGACATTAATAATTGTAGTTAATCCTCACTGCTGTAGTCCAAAATTAAGTAATAATTTGTACCAAAGTTTAGAAAAGTGAAGTAAAAAAAAAATAATCATCCAGTCACCAGTGATGATTATTTTGGCGGATGCCGCTGAAAATCTGAAAACCTAACTCACTGTTCTCTTATGAAATTAGCGTAAGTAAAAGATAATTATAATAATTCATACTTTTTGGATAACTAATTCTAACTTTACTAGCGTCAAAAATTTAAATCGTATCCTCGAAGAAGATTATATTATCTTCTTCGAGGATGCGAATTTTGTTAGCGTAGCGTGCATTTTGATTTAAGCTTACTGTGGTCACTGGTCAAGAAGATGATTTATTAGATAGATATTGTAAATTATAAACGCTCGACAACAGTGGTCACGAACGTCTAAAGATGAATTTTTTTAAAGGTATTTTTTAAGACTATGATACTTATTTAAAAAGTCTGAAAATATTGATACTATTAAGACTATTAATTGATTTTCAGATTTGTTGTGAGATTTTTGCAGAATGTAATAATAAAATAATAAAACTAATAACCCATTACCAATAAACTTAATTATTCGGTTGGCGAAATCACTACTAATTTGTATTATTATGAAATAATTAATGAAATAAAATTTAATTTAAATAGGTACATTTTTTCGTTAGTTAGTTTTACCGTTTACGGAACCTTTGACGCGCGAGTTATACTCACATTTGACCGGTCTTGTTTCGGGGTAGGAACTTCGATAAAATGGCATTGGAAAAGCCAATAATAATATACTAGCAAATCAGCAGAAGATAATTTAAGCTTTTAGTTCACGTAATTTTGTATCTGAAAAAAATATAATGGTAAACAGATAAGGAAAATAAAATTAAGATATGGATTTGCAAGGTACTTGTGGGCTGTGATTAGCAAAAATTCTTAATGTGCGTGCGATTGACACATCCCTTCAATAGACACATATAAATTATTTGATTCGCTGCATCGGTCTACATTATATATTGCACAAACAACATCGATGTAACTTAACAGTGTACCAGTACACTATACAATACAAGGTGGAAGAGTGTAGTGTGGAGCGACCACACCGAATTTTCACATTCATCGCGGCTTGGGTTACATGACTCTCTGCTTCGACGCGTTATTGTCTTACAAACCGCTTTTACTCTCCGTTGTCACAAATCCAGTTATTAGCTCATTTGAAACAATGTAATATGTTGGATTACATGAATGCTGATTAAGATGCTAATTGGTGATTAAGAATTTCTATACATAATATCTTCTGTAATTGGGGCTGTTTCATCATTCAGATGCATCCTCTGCTTCGTAAAGCCTGGTACCAAACTGGAACGTCAATACAGATAAAAAATATAATAATGGAACCTAGAGTATATTATTTTATTATCATGTTAATGTTTCGGGTATTTTGTATGACATCTAGATGGGACAACTCAAGTGTTTTAATGCTATGTCCAAGTTGGATGGCTGACAGCAGACTCCATTGTGCCAAGGATGAAGAAAATTGGAGAGCAGTACCGCTTATGCTGTAGTCCATCCTCAAGCGAAAGATGAGTGAAGACTCTGTTAACGTGAAACCAAAAAGGGACCAGTGTCGACCCGAAGTAACGCACAAGTAGTCCTGAGCCGGCAAGACGGAAAAGGAGACGTTTTAATGGGTATTACTGCGACAGAGTCTCACACTGCCCGCAAATGCGCGTGTCCATATTATATGGATTTCCACCTCAATAAAAAATTGATGGGAGGACCCGCTTCCTAAATTTATTGCTTATTTACCTATTTTGTACTGGCATCACTCGAGCCTGGAGCGATTTTTATTGAACTTGGTACACCATCAATTAGTATTCCCTTTCACATTGGATGAATTTACAGTTTTTCTATATTGTCAATGCAACCAGTAACTGACACTATTTTTAGAAATTTATTAGTGTATTTGCCATATGGCACATACACTATTGGCGTCGGTCGGACCAAAATTTCTCGACGTTTCACAGCCTCCTGAACAATTTGGCACCATATTTAGAAATGTTTATATATATATATATGTTCGCGGCATAACACTCGAAAGACTTAATTGATTTCACCGAAATTTGGTAGACACGTTGGAATCCATCACCGTACGGAACCTATTTAAAATGGGCCCAATCGGACTATTTTAAAGGTAGTTTTTAGGGGTTGAAAAAAGTTTTTGGGCCCAAAAATACAGAAAAAAATATCAGAATTATTTCAAAATTAGAATTTAACCCTTTAGTAGAGATTAAAATGTGTTGCTAAAATTTTAACAAAATCGGCACAACAGGACCGGACTTACAAATTTTATGAAAACACTAGTTTACGGATAGTGATTTATTTGCTGACGGGTGTATTTAATTTGGAACAGAGGTTGCATTGAGAATAATATTGAAATTAGGAAAAAAAATATTATTTTAAGGGATGTATTATGGGGTTAAATTTTTCATTTTGTCCAAAAACAAACTTAAGTTCACATAATAAAGCCACAAGGCCTGTATTAGCAAATACACTATATTGTCGGCAGGGTTTTGGCACTGCGACCCGAGTTTTTTTATTTTGTTAACATTATTTTCGCAATTTTTGGAATAATTAATTAATTACGCGCTGACACTAATTTTATTATCAAGAAAACGTTACCGAAGAATTAAAAAAAGACAATAATTGTTTTATAAGTAGGGTTGGAAAATTCCACTAACATATCATTTTCTTTATTTTTGTATTTTTGTAATACAATATAAAGATTCCTGTCGTATCACGTATAAGTTATTAACTTTTGCCAACAGCTTCACTTAGAATCTTTCACGTTAACGTCGGTTTTCATGGGAACCATAAATAAGAAATATCATATACCTAGGTACCTACTTTAAATTCGGGAACCAATTCATAATAGGATCCCTTGAACAGTGTAAGATATTTTCATACATAAACAAATAATGTAAACCAACTTTTTTGTTCTTATATTATACTTCCTCTTAATTGCAAACAATAATTAAAAAAATGTGTTCATTTCAAACGGATCAGCTTAACCGCCATATGATGACGTAAAAGCCAAAGCAATGAATCCAGACATACGTCCACGCATATGTAGATAAAGAGAGGTATGTCTATGGAAAGAGAGAAATACTACCAATCATAGAAGGCTGTTTGTAGGACGTATTTCGTGGCGATATAACTCTATCTTTAAAATTACATTGAAAAATACGCACCTTTAGAAATTTTTTTTCTTGTAGAAAAAGCTTCCGAAAAATTCTCAAAAATATTACCAATTTGTTGTTGTCAATATTGAATATAATATCCTTAATTTGCGACGTTTCGCAAATAAAAAAAATTAGTAATATTATGTGGTCCAATATCCCTTACTAAATCAATCTGATATATATGGACGATAACGTTTATAATAATTCTCAAAAAATTTGTTTTATTATCTATTTGTAACATAGATTCCACCCCAAAAAAAATGTGGAACGACCCTATACTTATACATATAGTATATCGAGTTTATAATATTCAAGCGAACGAGCGAAGCGAGTGAGTAGTGTATTTATAATATTCAAGCGAACGAGCGAATCGAGTGAATAGTGTATTGCACCCAGGCTTTCTTAGCACCCGGGCGAAGCCGGACGGGGCCGCTAGTATAATATAAACAGTGACAGGTTGATGGTAGGTCTCGCTTTAGGTGAGAGTTGAGGATTTTGCAACTGTCTTTATTGATATGCATATCGTAACGTATTATTTAATGATGGCATATGCGTGCGAAATGGCCAAAATCGTATTGTCAAGAGTCAAGACTACAGTCCGGAATTTAAGGTGGAATCATTTATGTACTCATAAATTAGAGAACCTGTACATGACTGGTTTTTTTAAAACCCGCTTGAAAATTTTCGCTGTTGTAAAATTGAAAACCATTTAGGTTTTTTTTCAAAATTATAATCGCGGTGGACATAAAATTTGCATTAAAAATCTATATGATTATTTCAACTTTGATTCCTTATAACTTCCGAATTTTTAATGATACCAATATGGGATAAAAAGCATGATTTGGAACGCTATGTTTTCTTTATAAAAATATGTTTTTTTAATTTAAAATTCCATAAATAAATTCATCGGTTGAAAAAAACATTAGGTGCGTTTCAGTCATGGGTTTTCAAGGCGACGCCGGAGGTTATTTTTTCTCGCGCTCGGGTTCAGTAACCATTAAAGATATTTTTTGAAATAGGTACTTCATTTTACAGAATATCTGTAGGTTTTTTTTACGGTATTATAATTAATCAAGAAATTATTAGTCCTATCCGTAAATAAATTCACATATTAGTGAATATCACAATATATCAATACTTATTATTGCCCTGATATTTAATAGAAGGCTATAATATAAGAAAAATGTAAATGCCACTGTCGGGACTTGAACCCGAAACTCCCGATTACGCGTAAGGCCAGTTTCCGTTTACTCCACAGTGCCAACAATAGACAATTTTAATTTCTCTTATATATGCACAGTGTACCGCAGAAAAGCACATACTGCGAGAGCTATTTTTATTAATGGTTGGACGCCTTATTAAATCAAATTACAGAATATCTGTAACTAGATATATTGTGTTATTCACTAATATGTGAATTTATTTACGGATAGGACTAATAATTTTTTGATTAATACTTCAATCTGTTCGAAATTTTATCACCTTTGAGATTGATAATGACCTTTTTTGTCATAAAAAATATAGTTCTCTAGATTTTTGCAGAAAATACACTTTTGGGGGTACTTTTTTCCCCATAAAAAATTAAGCAGAGGGAGTGAAGGGTGGAATTTCTGGTATGTTAGTAAGGGGACCATCCTCGACAATTTTTCGTAAAATCCCCTTTGTTAATACATTTTTCCTTTGAATGCCACTTTTATGTCTAATTCTAAATTTTAGAGTGATTGTACGTGCCATCAAATTCTAAAACGCCGCGCGAACGAAGTCGCGGATACAGTTAGTATAATAATATTTTATACGATATTTATGTAAAGTATACACGGTTTTCGAAAAAAAAATCACTTCCATTACTTTTCATCGACACTGATAAATTGAGATTGTTCATAGTTTCTCAGCCATTAACTTTTTTACCTCCCACCTCTACTATGGTAATGGATTTAGTTCGAAAAAAATATTTCGAGATTTTAACAGATCTTCACGTTTTGAGACCCTAGCAATCGTTTAAGATCATTTTCTGACTGATATCTGTATGTGTGTATGCGTGTGTGTGTGTGTGTGTGTGTGTATGTGGTCAATTTTTCGCCTTCGATATCGTAAGAACGGAACAACATACGGCCATGCCGATTGTTCTATTGTGTTTATCAGCCTTTAACTTAGATCTGATTAGATTTTGAGTCAAATCGGTTCAGTGGATCCTGAGATATTAAAAAAAACGTTCTCAAAGTCACGTATTAACATAGGTAAAAAAAAATATAAATGAATTCTAGATGTTATAATATGAAAAAATATTTTTTTTCTCTAAAATGCACAGTTTTCGAGAAAAAAAATATTTTACTAAAAAAATTAAAAATTGTACGTAAATCAAGGTAACCATGATTTTTGCTATATTAAGCTAGCCATCAGTAGATCACCAAACAAAAAAGAGGGCCATGCTTTTTTTCAAAGAATAAAAAAAGAGTGTTTATTTTTTGCAAATATTTACTAGGTGGGAAGTATAGGACTGGTCATCAGTCTAATTTTTCATATTTACAATGGGATTGATTTGTAATGCAATAAAGTTCTCTTTTCCTCAATAAACTTCTCATAAGTACAGTAGATTTTTATCAATGAACTTTACAATAAAACATTAATGGCTTTAGCTTTTGTACACGGTGCATTGAGCTAACTAAAAATATGAAATAGAAATAATAATTAGACTATAAAAAAAGGAATAGAAAAATTTCGTGAAATTCTAGGGTAGAATAATAACACTGGATTAGCATATAATATAATATGCTTTAACTTCTGTTTTTAATGGTGTTATCTTTATGCAAGGTGTCAAATTATTATGATTTTAATATACATAATTATTTATATTAGAAATCGTGTCCATCGTGATTATAATAAAATTAAGAAAAATCGCAGGATAGTGGACAAAATATTTAATAAATCAAATATTTTGTCCACTATCCTGCGATTTTTCTTAATTTTATACATAATTATGTTGTAAAATGATAGTTTATACATAGTTTATTTCCATTGGATAATCAATTAAAACTCAAAGAATTACTGTATAGTGTATAATAATAAGTCCTTAATTCGATACATACAGTTCATTTTGTGCATTATCTATGATCTATCAATTTATTTTCATGTTGTTTACATTTTACGCATTCAAGTCGTCAACTTTGCATCGCTAAGTACCTTTTGTAGGTTACTTGAATATGTTATTTTTTAACTTCCTATGTCTGGTTACAGCACATTACATACTATTCATACCAATATTTTATTTATACCGAACTCTCGCTTTCATAATCCATCTTTACCCATTTGTTTCCTAGCATTATTACAAGAATTTTTTACATCAAATTTAGTCGGTATATTTTTGATTTGTTTGTGTTTTAAAGGCCACCAACAGTTAAGGTTATTTGGGCCTAGCACCAATTCATATTTTTAATTTATTATTTTTTAATAATAAATTGAAAATCTAATTGACACTTTTACCAGCTCTCGGGCTAGAACCCAGGAACTGGGGACTTGGTATATTTTGGAAACAAATCCATTCTCAATATAACTTTTCTTATGCGAAGGAAGAGAAATAAAGATAAATTAATCCAGTTAATAACGATGCTCAAATTTAGTTGTTAAAAAGTTAATTATAGACCTTATAAATACATAATTAACTGACATAATTCGCTATGTTTAGCGTCTATAATCTACAATCAACAGACATAAGTCATATCAAATAAGTTTTATAGCAAAAAATTCCTATAATTTATTTTAAAAGAAATCAACTTTGTGAGTTGAAATTTGGCATATTTATAGATGGTGGCTCTAGAATGTGAAATAGAAATTAATAGAAACCATGCGAGGAATCGTGTTTTTGGCAGCGAATTTATAAAAATAAACATGTCTTAAAATTGAAAAGAACATTTTTGCCTATAATCATAATTTCTGACTATACTTTGCCATAATTTTATGTATTTTGCTCGAACATTAATGGGTTAAATCGGAAAGGTATATCATCTTGCAACGGTTTGTTTGTAATGTTCATATAATGTGGTAATAATTGGTGCAAGTTAGTTATGTATAAATAATTTATATTCGTTTTGCAGAGCAAATTCTTCATTTTAAATAAATTAACCAGTTGCGACGTGTACGTAGTTAATTATTATCTATATTTTAATTTTACAAATATACCTACTCGCACATACCACTTAATTTTTTTGAAAATTATTTAGAAAGTGTCAGGGAAGTTTAATTATGGCGTAGGACTTTTTTCAAAATTATAGGTTTAAGAAAATTATTCATCATATAAATATAAAATGTTAGTTTCCTTCTCGGATCTGGAAAGAAACATTGGTAAAATGTTAAAAAAATAAGTTGCATTTTAGTTTAAAAAAATTAATTTCTCTATATTTAATTACATTTTTATAATACTTAGGTACTTCATTAATTTGAAAGATGATATTACATAGACTGTAGGTTATAGACGTCATTAGCTTCTGCATACGTATAATAATAGTAAATCAAATAAAAACAAAAATAATAACAAAACAATAAATAAAAAACTCGGGTCGCAGTGCCAAAACCCTGCCGACAATATAGTGTATTTGCTAATACTGGCATCGTGGCTTTATTATGTAAACTTAAGTTTGTTTTTGAACAAAATAAAAAATTTAACCCCTTAATACATCCCTTAAAATAATATTTTTTTTCTTAATTTCAATATTTTTATCAATGCAACCTCGGTACCAAATTAAATACACCCTTCAGCTTCAGTAAGTAAAGCACTATCCACAAATTCCACAAATAAGTGTTTTCATAAAATTTGTAAGTCCGGTCCTGTCGGGCCGATTTTATTAAAATTTTAGCAGCACAATTTGATCGTCACTAAAGGGTTAAATTTCAATTTTGAAACGATTCTAAGAATTTTTTCGGCATTTTTGGGCCCAAAAACATTTTTCAATCCCTAAAAACCACCCTTAAAATAGTCCGATTGGGCCCATTTTAAATAGGCTTCGTGCGGTGATGGATTTCAACGTGCCTACCAAATTTCGTCAAAATCAATTAACTCTTTCGAAAGTTATTGCCCGTACACACACACACACACATATATATTGTAGTACTTCAGTGGAAGGTTCCGCAAATGATCGTTTATCTGAAAATGTAACTACAAAAGTACACGGAAATATTTAGAGATTAAGTTCTGACTGGAAAAGATGTTAGTAGTGGGCCCATTAATTGTTGGAGGAACAACCCCAGAGGAATTCTTCAGTAGGAACGCATCTCTAAATATTTTTGAAAAAAAAGGAAAATAAATAAACATTATATACTTATTTAATTATCAGGAGAAATTTATCAACAATATTTTATAAGTGGGATCGTTATAATTCCACATGAAACCAATATTGTGGACTTAAACTGGTAACAGTAATTCATTTACAAGCGATAAATGTAACAGCTGTTTTTTAATAAACAACAACAGATTCTTATAATAGCGAAATCAAAATTTAACACCTTAAGGGTGGAACAAGGCTTAAAATTAATCGAACGAGAAGCTTACCAAATACAAACAGTATTAATTAATAATTAAATTGATAATTAAGGAAAAAGGTTACGTGGTCGATACGTTATGTCCAGGATATAACAATTCGGAGGTTAGTTCTTGAGATGAGTTTTATATTTAGTAATATTTTGAAAATTATTCTGAGCGAGCTTAAAAAATACGTCTGAGTCTGAACACGTCCAAATTTTTTCTTTTCTTTGAATCAATCAGAAAAAACCGTTTCTTTTATTTTTGTAGTCAAGCATTTTCAATAATGTATTTGCCGCCCGGACTACCACACAAATCACTTTGATCACTGCAGTTACCTAATATCTCCGTCTAATATTAAGACTGATTCAAATGAACAGAATATCAATTTTTTAAATATTTTTACAATAACTAATAGTAAATAAGAATATTATAATAGCAACATGTCAGAGTACAAGGTACTTCATGACAATCACTCCCTGCTTGATGAGCGAAGGCATGCGTTCTTTTAATATAATAAAGTTTTATTTCAACAATGTTAGACACCAACAACCGAAATACTTATTATTGCAATGACCTTAATCACCTCAAATCTATCCCATAATAGATTATTTTAGTCTGAAGCTAAAACTCACAGATCTCAATATTTTAAGGCAATATATTAACTACTAATAACTAACAAATAAAACTCTAAAGAGACAGTAAGGACCAACAAGTGGAATTGAATAAGTCCAAACCTTAATCCAAATACTACGGAAAGTACAGAACTCTAGAATCGTGAACTAAGGAGAAAAGTTCGGGAATTAAATAATAGAAATAAGACAGAACTTAAACCATTAAAATCAGGAAACTTAACCTAATATAGTGGAAATTATTAGAGTCCAAAATAAACATCACTTTATTTTAAAAAATATTACTGAAGAAATCAGATATGAAGTAACCTAGGAAACTAACTAGCTTAAAAATAATTCCCCATGACAGAAATGTCAAAACGCTCAAATATACATCAAAATAAGGAAATCAGGTACCTTTTTTTTATTATTACTATTTTATTGTTCATTATTATTATTATTAATATTTTTTTTTATAGATTAAGCACTTTTCAAATGTTCGATATGGGTCTTGAAAATCTTTCCAGAAACCGGATCTTGAACGTCACAACTTACTGGGCTGGTAAATTTAATAATAATTCGAGGAGTAGAATATCGGGGTAGAAATTTCAAGTGGAACCCTGGTTGCATTTTCTGGTAGTGCAATCGTTGGACCACGCGATCACCAACCACAAACTTAGTATGTAAATTTCGGCCTTTATTATAATTTTTGGCCCGTTGATCTTGTGATTGTTGTAATATTTGACGAAGTTGAAGTTCCGACGGAGGTCCTTCTTGTTCCCAAATCGAAGATAGATTCCAACGACGATCGATAGGAAAATTGATCTCGCGTGAGAGGAAAATCTTGCAAGGTACCTCTTTAATACTTTGATGATAACTAGTATTATTGCTGAACGTAATTTGATTTAATAACAAATCCCAGTTAAGGTGATCGTCAAAAGTTTGTTGTAACATGATGGATAATGCAGATCTAACATTTCTGATCACTCTCTCAACAGAATTTGATGCGGGATGATAGGGGGAAATATGAATAAGTTTCGAACCCCAAGACAAACAAAATTCTTCGAACTGTTTAGACGAAAACATAGTAGCGTTGTCGGATACAATATTTATTGGCGAACCGTACGTAGTGAAAGTTTTATGTAAACATTTAATGATTGTAGCTGAAGAAGAATCAGGAACAGCGTAAGTAATTAGCCATTTACTGTAGCTATCTAAAATTAGCAGGACATATTTATTGCCGGAATGCGTTTTAATTAGAGGTCCCATAAGGTATATGTAGATTTTATCCCAAATTTTGATGGGAGTTTGAGAGGACATCACCACTTTATCGGGACGTTGATTCGATTTATGACGTAGACAGAACTCACACTTCTTAACAAAATCTTGTACTTCAATAAACATTCGAGGCCACCAAAAGCGTCGCGATATCAAACGAAAGGTTTTAGATATTCCAGGATGATTGGCCATAGATGACGTATGAAACTGATTAAATATTTCATTTTTTAAAACTGGTGGAATCACAATCCGACGTTTATTTTTCTTGCCAACTAAGCGAATTAGGAAGTTCTCACGAACAGAAAAGTTTTTGTGATTAAGGCCGTTTATTATTTCAGTTTTTATTTTATTTAAAAATGGATCTTGATCTTGTAACTTAGGAATGTCATTTATTGGATTAATAAATTCAACAATTTGATTTAGTTGATCGGGAAGAAAAGAATACTCATCAGATTCGGGAATAGAAGAATCAGAGAAAGGACGTGATAAGCAATCTGCAGTACAATTATCTTTACCTCTTATATGTTCGACACGAAACTTGTAGCGACTAATTCTCAGTAGCCACCGTCCCACTCGTCCCAAGTTGCGCGGATGTTGAATCAACCACTTCAGACAAGAGCTGTCGGTTTGTAGTAAGAACGGACGATGTAATAAATACGATTTAAGCTTCTCCATGGCCCAAATACAAGCCAAGGCTTCTTGCTCGTACGTGCTAAATTTCCTTTCAGCCGAGGTTAGTCGCCTACTTGCGTATTGAATTGGGTGAATACCATCTTCACATTCTTGTAGCAACACGCAACCAATATGACTTTGACTCGCATCAGTTTGTAGTATAAATTCACGTTGAAAATCAGGGAAACGAAGTACCGGTGAACTGATGAGAGCTTCCTTAAGTGTCTGGATCGATCGGAAATGAACTTCAGAAAGTTGAAACTTGACATTCTTTTTTCTTAAATCATTTAAAGGAACCATTATTTGCGCATAATTAGAAATAAATTTGGCATAGTATCCTACCATGCCGATAAAGGTCTGTAATTGTTTTATATTTTTAGGTGGTGATAAATTCTTGATCACTTCGACTTTATCGGGATCCATTGAAAGTCCACTGGACGAGACATGATGTCCAAGAAATCGGAGTTCCGACTGTGCGAAGTTAATTTTCTTTGGATTAACAGTGAGATTTGCAGCACGTAATCTTTTTAATGTTTCTTTAACATGTTTAATATGTGAATTTATATCCGGACTGTATATTAACAGATCATCGAAGAAAACAATAATAAATTTATACCTGAGGTCGGCAAAGATTTCGAACATTAATCGGTTTAAAGCACTAGGGGAAATCGACAAGCCGAACGGAGCTTTGTGGAATTTCCATTGTCCCTCCGGAGTCACGAAAGAGGTAAGATCTTTAGATTTCTCTGACAACTCGACCTGATAAAAGGCACTGTTGAGATCAAGATTTGAAAAGACTCTAGCATTTTTCAGACATTGGAAAATATTCTGAATATTTGGTACCGGAAATGAATCCATTACTACCTTTTTATTCAGTTGTCTGTAGTCCACACATAGACGATGACCGCCATTGGATTTCTTAACTAAAAAGGCTGGTGAAGCATAAGCCGATTTACAAGGCGAAATAATACCCTTTTCTAATAAATCTTTTATGTGTTCTCTCATTATCTTAGCTTGTGGAGGTGCTAAAGGATACGGGGCCTTTCTGACTGGAATAGAATCCGTTAAATGCACAGCGTATTTATAATTGATGGCTTGACCCAATTCCTCTGTAAGGACATCAGGAAATTCGAGTAAAATTTGATTGAATAGCTCGGTGGTTTCATTAACTTCGGTGATATGACCGATCGGTGAGACGGAATTCGGATATGGTAAGGTTACAAAGGGAACGGAAATTGACGAATTGAAGGCGAAGGCTAGGATATTTTTATTACAATCTACATTTGCGTTCATTTGCCGTAAAGACTGATAACCTATTATAACTGGATATGATAAGGTATTCAAAATATGAAAATTAAGTTTCCACGTAAAAATATTTATTCTAACGACAATAGAAAGACTGGACAGTGACTTACAAATACTACCATCAGCTAACTGAACATTAGAAACATTGTCGATCAAAGAACCTAACCTATTGGAAACCAGATAATTAGCTAAATTATTATTTATGTAATTTTGCGTAGATCCAGTATCTAAAAGAGCAGATGCACGAAGTTGTTGAAAGAAAATATGAACAACAGGTAGAGAGGGGAGACTTAAACTAGAGACGGACTGAGGTGGTGATTTTTTACAGACGGAACTTAAAACTACGTTGCTGGAAGAAGGAGGCGGGGAGTTGGTCATCGTATTTTGTTCTAGATGATATTTATTACAAAAAATTTTGGGGGGAATGGTCATCGTATTTTGTTCTAGATGACATTTATTACAAACAATTTTGGGGGGAATGGTCATCGTATTTTGTTCTAGATGACATTTATTACAAAAATTTTTTGGGGGTTCTGGATGTCATTGAGTTATCGACCTATGTACCGGAGATTCGGTAATTGGAGGACGTGCAGGTCGAACCGGACATTGAAATAGGCTATGACCAGCCTGTTTACAATAGCGACAAAACTGTGGTAAGGGGTTTTGCGGAGTATGGGGCGAACTATTATGATATGTTACTCTCTGACGTTCTACAGCTCTTAATTGTTTAATAAGATTGTACAAGCTGGGTAGGTTAGTCGGTGGATCTCTAAATTGTAGATAGTTAAAGGAATGTTCACTCTGATTGAGCCAAACGCGAGCAACAATTTCGGACTCCGACAAAGTAGGTCCCAATATGGAAACATACTTTAAGATGTTTTCAGCATAATCCGGAAAATTTTCATTATTGTTTTGGCGTCGATTCAAATATTGTTGTGATAAGATAGCTCGATCGATCGGGGTAGTGAAATGATCAATTATAAGTGGTTTCAGTTCTGACCACTTTAAATTCATAGAAATGTGATCTCGCCACCATTGATAGAGTAATCCTTCTGTTTTACTAAGTAAAGCTTTAAAAATAAGTAAGGTAGAAGCCGAGGGAAACTGTAAAACGCGATCTACTTCTAGTAAAAACTGTAACAAAATATCAAGATCTGTGCCGTTTGAATTTGGAACTTTTACTAATAATTCCCTAATGTCCGCCATTGATACGGGCGTGATACTCTGTTCAATATTTAAATCAGTCTTACCTAGGGGTGGCACTATAGAATTGTTTTTCTCGGAATCCGGAAGATCAGAAGTCGGGACCGAGTGTTCTGGAGAATCAGGAGGAAGCGGAGCTGCAGGCGCAGATCGCAGACGGCGGGTCTTGTGGTGAGGCATTACAGGAAGAGGAACAGGAACTGGAGCTGGATCTGGAGGCAGGAATCTAGGCGTTGACCAGGAGAACAACTACGCTCTGCTACCATTGTAGTACTTCAGTGGAAGGTTCCGCAAATGATCGTTTATCTGAAAATGTAACTACAAAAGTACACGGAAATATTTAGAGATTAAGTTCTGACTGGAAAAGATGTTAGTAGTGGGCCCATTAATTGTTGGAGGAACAACCCCAGAGGAATTCTTCAGTAGGAACGCATCTCTAAATATTTTTGAAAAAAAAGGAAAATAAATAAACATTATATACTTATTTAATTATCAGGAGAAATTTATCAACAATATTTTATAAGTGGGATCGTTATAATTCCACATGAAACCAATATTGTGGACTTAAACTGGTAACAGTAATTCATTTACAAGCGATAAATGTAACAGCTGTTTTTTAATAAACAACAACAGATTCTTATAATAGCGAAATCAAAATTTAACACCTTAAGGGTGGAACAAGGCTTAAAATTAATCGAACGAGAAGCTTACCAAATACAAACAGTATTAATTAATAATTAAATTGATAATTAAGGAAAAAGGTTACGTGGTCGATACGTTATGTCCAGGATATAACAATTCGGAGGTTAGTTCTTGAGATGAGTTTTATATTTAGTAATATTTTGAAAATTATTCTGAGCGAGCTTAAAAAATACGTCTGAGTCTGAACACGTCCAAATTTTTTCTTTTCTTTGAATCAATCAGAAAAAACCGTTTCTTTTATTTTTGTAGTCAAGCATTTTCAATAATGTATTTGCCGCCCGGACTACCACACAAATCACTTTGATCACTGCAGTTACCTAATATCTCCGTCTAATATTAAGACTGATTCAAATGAACAGAATATCAATTTTTTAAATATTTTTACAATAACTAATAGTAAATAAGAATATTATAATAGCAACATGTCAGAGTACAAGGTACTTCATGACAATATATATATATTTATATATATATATATATATATATTATATATATATATATATATATATACAGACATTTCCAAAAATGGTGCCAAATTGTTCAGGAGGCTATGAAACGTCGAGAAATTTTGGTCCGACCCCTAGGTCTCGCCATCCGACCGACGCCAATAGTGTATGTGCCATATGGCAAATACACTAATAAAGCAATAAAAATAAACAAGCGCAAACTGCATAAAAGTGCTATATAAATAAAAAAAACAAAAAACTCTAATAAACATACTTAAATAAATAAAATAGACCGGCCAAGACTTACTTCTTTTAAAAATAATTTCCCAAAATATCTGACAGATCACCTGAATCCCTAAATTGGACGTACTCAAAAATATGAGACTGTGACACGAGTACCACACGTCTCACAAAGATGATAATGACATGATATAGTTAATTTGACACTAATATTAAAATATCTAGAATATGTTTAATCGTACCTATGTATCAATGTCATTTAATTTACATACTACACCTCCAGGTCAAAGAAAGCAGATGCTTCACGTTATATAACTTAAATATTGTTTACGCATCATTTGTGTCACCGACAATATTATGGAAAATAGTTGTTTGTAATTTCCTTTACTTGTAGTTTTTTTAGATATTTTATATAGGATACCTTCCAGTCAAATAGTACTTTTAAATTGCGTTAATTAGAAGTTTGATGAAATTTTAATGGTAGATAGGGGGTGCCAATAGAACACTCGATCCAAGTTTCCCCCTCGGATTCCGCAAGGTGTGCCCGCCATCTTGAATTTAAGGGATGAAATCATGTATCTTGGTAAATACTGCTCGTACGTGAAAAATTACTATTACAAAAATTATTAAGGAGGATGCATCCAACAACTTTTGTTTGGAAAATTTTTTGAAATTTCTTATTATTCAAAAGTTATAAATTCTCAAAAATGACACTGTTGGGGGTGGAAACGGTTTTTTCGATTTTACAACAAAACGGTCAATCGGGCGCAAAAAATGGATATGACATGTATTTGGTGAAAATGCGATGACTTGAATTAATTTGTTATGTGCAAAATTCAAATTCTACTTTTGGCGCCCTTTATATTCGTACCAAGCAAGCAAAAAACATGTTGGAGACATGTAGTTTGTAGAGAAACTCAAAAGCTACAACTTTTGTCATTGTCATTTTTCGCCCCTGATTGACCGTTTTGTTGTAAAATCGAAAAAACCGTTTCCACCCCCAACAGTGTCATTTTTGAGAATTTATAACTTTTGAATAATAAGAAATTTCAAAAAATTTTCCAAACAAAAGTTGTTGGATACATCCTCCTTAACAATTTTGTTAATATGTAGTAATTTTTCACGTACAAGCGGTATTTACCAAGATATATGATCTCATCCCTTAAATTTAAGATGGCGGCCACCCCTTGCGGAATCCGAGAGGGGAAACTTGGCTGGAGTGTTCTAGTAGCAGTTCCTACCTACCATAAAAATTTCATCAAACTTCTAATTAACGCAATTTCAGACCTATTTTTTCGACTAGGTATTTGATTAGACTAATAATACTTAAACAAGAAAACCAATTTACAGAGTTTTCCTTTCTGCTATTAATTGTAACAGCATCACTCAAAAATATCTGAATGGATTTGAATTAAAATTAGTGCACTACCAACTGGAACTCAAACTTAAGAATAAGGTACTTTTTATCTGGCTAAAACGCTCGTTCATGTTTCTGTCAAAATCGACATTAACTTAAGTAAAGTTGTGGCTAAAAGCTGGTAGTTATCTAATCTGTTGACTTATCTACTATTTAAGCGACAAGATTAACAGGCCTAATATTGCAAAAAAGCCTCTATACTTTCTAAAATTATTAAATTAAATTATGTCTCTCGTGTCTTATAATAATTATTACTAGAGCTCTTTATTTTTTATTTTAGAAAAGAACAAAAAAGGTCTTCAACTTTTTAAGGTCAATAACCTACATAAACAACTGTACCAGTATAGTATAGAGGCCTGCAAAAATTAGTTTTGTACTAGTTGAGCCAAAATGGTATAGGTACCAACGTTGCAACAATACTTTTTTTTATCAAAATTTGTTTACGTACTTTCAATAACATTGACTTGTATTCAATAGTATATTGCAATACAAAGGACGAAACATAGCGTTTGCAACTAGTGCGAAGTTTGCTGCCCTCATTCCTCGGGCAGCATTCGCTGTATTTCGTTCCGAGTAAATGCATATTATTTTTCACAACTCTATTGACAATTTGCAAAAATATTAGATCTGTCAGATCCATGTGAAATTTATATGGGGTTATGTCTGTCATTTTGACGTTTTCGAGTATTATATACGAATTGAAGTTGGCGCAATTCAATCGCTCTATCTCCTTCTTAACAACGTTAAAAAACAGAGAAAACTGACAACTGAAAATTTTTATCCCTAGGGTTGAAAGTCTGTTTCAACCCTAGGGATGAAAATTTGATTTTCGGTACCTACATGTTTAGAGGGTTGAAACTAGAGTTTCAATCCGCTAAACAGGTAGGTACCGAAAATCGAATTTTCAATAGCGGCGTTGTGAAAATTAAGTTTTCTTCCTTTCAATGAATTTTTCACAAATATCCTTTCCTTATTCAATTGAGTTCATCTCGAAAATGTTATAATGTAACAGGTATTCACACGGTTCCGGTTGAAAAGAAAATAAAAAACTCAGAATAGCTAAAAAAATACCTTAAAAAAACTTTAATGTTACGGCTCTTGCCTATATGGAAATATCGCCGATAATTTACTGCCATTTTGTACAGAATTTCATCCCATTTACAAATAATACAAGGTTTGATGTGAATATCTTCAAAAATAATCGAGATACAACTTACAAACCTCGTGTCTGGTACACTTTGTACAATGGGGTCGTCCCACATTATTTTGAGGGTTAGAATCTACATTGCAAATAGGTTACCTATAAGCAAATTTTTTGACAATTTTTGGGAGCTTATTGTGCAATAAAAAAATCTCAAAATGGTGTACCATATTTTTCAATATAATTTTAATCATTATAGATATAATGCCGCTACAAAAGTGATGCGAAATATTTCCAGCTAATCACATTTGACTATATTATGCCCTATCATCACATATCGTAAGCAATTTCAGGACGACTATTTTTCTTGATCTTTTTCACGGCCGATACGGGATGCTTGCAACGGCACAGTTTAGAGCTTAGCGTGCCGAATAACAATAGACAGACCAGCTAGGTTGTACACGTTCGTATTAGGTTAGGTTTGACGTGGATGTGTCAAAACAATAGTTATAATGTGAAAGCGGGGACAGTCATTTTCCGCGTTATCATAAGGGGTTTAAGCGAAACCGTTCAAAATGTATTATTTTTAAATTGCAATTCAGAGAAAGGATATAGGAATGAGCACATTACTTTGTAGCGATCAACAATGAAGAATATAGACTGTAACTAAGGTAGTGAATTTTGATGAAAAAACAGTAGATTTTGACAAGTGAAAATAATAATGAAATGAAAAATAAATCAGCAAATTGTAAATTGATTATAAATAAATAAATATTTTTCAATACCGATAACGAACATTATTAGTATAATAAATATTGTGTGGTTAATATCCCCACAACTTTACCTATATTATTGGTTTACGAATTATAAATAATGTATATACTATTCAAAATTATCAAATTCTGACATCGAAATTTTTTGTTACTACAACTGATTTTACATTTTTTATACAGAAATTATATTTGTTATGACAATTTTTATAGAGACTTTTTAACATTTTTTGTGTTGTATATTTTATTAGAATAATACGTTTAATCAGTAATAATTAGTAAATATTTTATAAACTGTTAATAATAACCGGTACCTACATAGAATGTTATTATTGATTTCTTTTTTTAATATACACCGTGGTATTGCACTCTAATCTAGTTCTGACATTGGTCGTTGATATTATATAAAAGTAAGAACTCTAATTTAAGGTGACAGTAATTATCCGACACCTTGCTATTACTGAACTCTTTATGCAGCATACATTATAATATAATGTAAATATGATTGTCAAAATGTAGAACACAAAATAATGTTCCCGTCCTTCCAATGTTGCTTTCAATTTTGATAAAATGATTTCTCAGATAGAGATCTCTTACGTTAAATTGCACTAGGCACCGCTAGTATGATTATTTATCTTTCAAAATGATAATTATAATTTTCTTTTATAGACTTTTTCAAAATTTTAACCGCACTTTCAATTTCAATAAAATTTGTAGGTAGTTGTTGAATGCTGATTGTATGAAATATATTCAGTAAATTTTTTACTGATATATTTGATATTATACTTATTATTCAGCATTTAACACCTTACTTCTTACTCTATTGAAATTCTAAATGTAGGTAATTAAAATTTTGATAAACTCTATTATTGAAACTTCAGGGATGCGATGTTTAGTGATATTAAGCAAAAAAGCTATATCAACATGACACTTAAAAATTCACCGAAATCTTGATAATACAATTTTGTGTAGTATAATAGTAAAGAATACTGACCAAGATTTTTTTAAATTTCAGTGTAAATAACCAAAAATGCAATTATCTTCTATTGTTTTGGCGTAGGTTATCATTGACGCCGTAGTTAATCTTTATTTTCATAGAAGTACTCCAAACACTGCTATAATATTATGCAAGAGGCTTTCCCTCCGATTAAAATATCACTTTTGACATAACAAGTCCATCGTAAGAAAGATAATAATAAAAGTTAATGGTTTATTAATACAGTTCAAGATACTGATAATTAAGTAATGTATATCACTTATCATCAATCAAATTATAGTAATTTATGCTACATGTGGGATAAGTAGCAAATAATCTGACAGTCGTGTTTTGCGACATGAGCGTAAGATTTATGGGGCATTCGTATGAAGACGAGTGTGGTTTGTCGCAACGAGCCGTTAGGCGAGTTGCGACAATCACACGAGTCTTCATACGAATGCTTCATAAACCTTACAGCGAATGTCGTAATCACGACTGTCATATTTGCTACTTATCCCACCTGTAGCATACAATACTTTTTACAACTACTGCTCTGGAAGTTGACTTTGAGAGAAATAGGGTAGAAGTACCGTTTTTGGCCACCTTTGCACCGTTTTTGGACAGTTTAAATTTGAGTTAATTTATAAAAAATTGCAATATTAAAATGATTTTTTTTTGAATTTTCATTTTTCTACACCTAATTTAATTACTATACATGAACGATAAAAAGTAAATTATTATCGCGACATTAGATGGCGTTTCAGTAGTCTCTAGTAAAGTGAAAAAGATAGAGTGAGTTAAGTACAGATTGTGTTCGTGAGGTTATATTTCTATAGTAGTATAGTTTAGGCGGAATCCGTGCAGTTATGTGATATTTAACCGAACATGTGCGTTTATGAAACACATATAGTCAAGTATGCGATTATTGTGTATTTCGGAGATGACATACAGCGCTCAAAAAATCAACTTCCAGAGCAGGCGTTGTAAAAAAGTCAATTAAAACAATCGTAACAACAATTTTATAAACCACATTTCTTACGGATATTTTTTTTACAATGAAATGATCGATATACTGTTATTTTTTTGTTCGCGATCTATTTCAAAATAGAAATCGACGAGTTTTTATGAAATTACAACAACTTACTATAATTCGATTTATTTTGAAAAAATATATCGCATAAATTTTACCGGATATACTTGTTTGTGTTGATTCTAATTTCCTGTTGTCTTCCGGAACAAGTAGACTTATTCTTCCGGTAATTGGAGTAAAATAACGAGGTAATATGATAATACATTTTTATTTTTCAGTTATGTTATCTCGTACTTAACATTATTAACACTTTGTCGTTATGTTTATAATATTACTTCATATCAATTGAATATATTATATAATATGGTACCTGGAAAAAATTTGCCTATATATTATACTAGCGGCCCGTCCTGGCTTCGTCCGGGTGGTATGAAATTATGATTTAATAGCGGTCACCCATGACTCCGCTCACGTATATTTAGTATATTATTAAGTTCCAGAGTTAAGAATTTATGATTAACACAATTTATTACCCCCACCGCGAGAAATTATCCCCCTGCGAAGCGAAGTCGCCTGTCGTTGTTCTCGCTTCGCGTACTTGCCTACAAAATACTGAAAAATTATTTTAAAACTTATGTGAAATCACAAAGATGGGATTTAGGCGTCATTTTTACTCTGTTAATATAGCAAAAAAAATCCATACATATTACCCTATCTATATCATCTTAAAATTACAAAAAAGAGCCATTAGAATTTTATCGAAGATACCGGCAAGAACTCCGTGTCAAGAATATTTTAAACAAAATAAAATTTTAACACTACCTTCCGTTTTTATATACGAATGTTTAGTCTACCTTAAGCAAAATATTTCAATTTTTAATTTTCAATATGAAAGCCATAACTCTACTAGGGCAAATATTGATATTCTTCAGCCCATGTTCACAGCGGATAAATATAAATATGGAGCCAATTATTGGGCAATTGCCTTTTATAATAAGTTACCTCGAAAAGTCAGGGAGTTACCTTTAAGTAAATAGAAACAAGAAATAAAAGAAATGTTATTAAAAAGTGCATTTTCACTCCAAACAATTACCTACGTAAATAAAAAAAAATACTATAAACTTCTGAATGTAACAAAATTTGTATATGATTTACTTATTATCAACCTCTTGGTTATATTTATCAGTAACTTATTAAAGACGTCAATATTTGAAAAAAATCTATATTATAATCTTGGTCTCTCAAAATGATTAATAAGTACTGTGAAGTGTGAACGCGTCGTTTGTTTCATGAACTTTAATAAAAGGTTAATAAATGCATGCGCGGTCGATAAATGGTCGGAGGGTAAAACAGGAATAGGGGAGAGTTGAATATGGATAGGCGGGACTTACGTTAGTGCACTTAGATCGGCTCCTTTTCCGAATACCCTCGTATCAGGCGCACATTACACAGAAGGAGATGTTCATGAAAAGCTAATGGAAAATGCAATAGTTCGTTGTAGAAATAATGAGGAAAGTAGATGCTGGATGTAGGTGAAACTTAGATGTTTATTATGTGACGTTTACCGGATATTGACTGTTACTGATTTTTCCTTTAATACACTTTATTTCATAAAATAATTTTGGATGCATAATTTTTCATTAGGAACGCAAAAACTTCTAACATAAATGTTAATGTCCTAATAAAAGAACCAGTTGTGTTCAGAAACATTAGTCATAAATAAAAGAAGCATCTTATTTAAGATATTTATGTTTTATCATATCGATACGATTTAATATTTTTTGCCATACCCACTATAAAACAGTTGCTGTACATGCATGTATGTATACATGTAAAGTGACTTTAGACAGGCCGGTGTGTGGGAACGTATCTTTCTCATAGTAGTAGTGTGAGAAAGCAAACCATTTCCATAGTGGTTTAGGTTTATTTGCCCTGATCCGCTCACTATTACCTACTGACTCACAGCCTACTATAGAAGTGAAGTTGGCGACACAAAATGAACTGTCAAAAATTTCTGAAAATACTGAAAATGAAGTGAAAAGCAGCTATTTTATAGTGGATATGACCGTATGCGTAATGATATGCCTCGTGCGACTGTTAAAACTCGCTATCGATCGTTTTAACATACTGTCACTACTCGTCAGTAATATAGCTCATTACGCCATTAGATATACAATCGACTATTATATTATAGTTCATCCTGAAATTGTTTTTGACATATTCCAGTAGTACCATAACTTTCTTTTAAATCATTCCCTTTAGGTAAAGACTTGATTAACAAACAATAAACTTTAGATTATTCTGAACGGTGTACCTGACTTTGGGGAAGATTTAAATTCTAGGTAGGTACCTACTCTGTTGTACTGGTGTAATCTGTCAAAAACTTCAAACCAAATGATTACTCTACACTATTTCAGGATGGACTATAAAAAAGAGTACCATATTCAAATGATGCTATTCTCTGTCCCTCTTGTGTCCTAGTCATATATGTATGTTGCTTCATGTTTCGTAGCTTTAATTTTTTTTACTAATCAAATTCTCGTTTTAGCTCATAATATCTCAGAATTATACATAATTCTCAAAACTAGCTTTGATTAATTGCATGCTAATTAAGCAGAAGCCAGAAAAGAGTATGTGCTTTTCACACAATGTTAGTAAATTTAACAGCTTTTTAACATTTTTTTTAACCAGGTGATATTATGTCGATTTTTTTACACCGTTAACGAAAATGTGGACCCTGTTTCAAACGTATTTCTGAGTGTAACTTTGTTCAAATTATGCATAAACGTGAAGAATATAAAATTGAGATACCTTTTACTTCATTAAATATAATAAGACACACTGTATAGTGTATAATGTACGTAGTCTATAATAAATTATGTACATTTATTATGATTCTTTATTTAATGTCCACTTTTTGACGCAACTCCTAAGTAGGGTAAACGAGAGCATCGGCTCTTCTTCTGAATACCCTTTTATCAGGAATACATGAGGCCAGTGTAGGTTTATAACGCAGAACTTTCGTGGAAGCTTGATTCAGTATTAGCTACTGTGAGCTCCTGTGTGTCTGATACGACATCAATGTTAATGGAATTCGTTGAGCTTTCTGTCTCATTCTTTACTACTCTTTTAGGTTTACCGGCTTAACTTAAAAATCTTGAGATATAGTTAATATTCGTAGTATAGTTTAAAACGTGGTTTTATTAAATACTTTGTTTAAAAACAGAATAATTATTTCATTATTGAACTGTTAATATTTAGTAATTTTATAATTACATTTTTTTGGTTTAAAAAGAGGGACGTTACTAAGCTATGTGCTTTGATGTTTTATGTCCAAAAGAGATCTGATTGTTTATGTGTAATTCTATTGAGGAACAATGTACTTTTAATGTAAAAAAATTTACAGATTTCGCAATCCTTGCAACCAACGAGGACATTGGAAATGATAACAGCATATATGAAACATAATTAACTGTTTATTATACACACAATATTTATCAATGCACTGTTTAGTTTTGTCAGGAATAACCCTATTATTCTTCTGTTATATACGCATTCACTTTTGCTTGATTACTTAACTTTTAAATGGATTTTTCTACAGTATTTATTAACATTTGCTCAAAAATAACACCGCAGATCGTCGCAAATACCTCTCAATTAAATAGACATGATATAAAACACATTTCGAAAAAATTGCACATGGTCAATTTTGCATGATTGCTCCTCACTTGATCGCGACACCGTTGTCTTTTGGCCTTGAACGAAAACTCGTAACTCTGCCCCCATATACGAACATAAACATTTCCAATGTTAAAATGAAAAGTATTTTACTGCATAATTTATTTTTCAATATTTTCAAACATCGCTTATATAATAATATATTAAACTTACAAAGTATGTGGCGAGATTGTCATGGTTCAGTGAATGTTTTAGTTTGTTAATTTTGTTCTATTTTCCCAGTATAGTAATTATTTACATTCAATTTACAATATAACGTTAATATATACACAATTTAATTAGGTGTAGCTTCTTCTTCACATTGTTGCATAATCTGTCACACTTTGTTTCCGTAAACGAGTATAGATACTTGTAAGTTGCAGTCTGTACAACATACATAAATTAATGTGCATCTTTATGCTACACAGTGGCGTACACTTACGGACAATAGCTGGTGTGTTTGATGGCATGTTCTGAACTGGTTTTGAACTGCAATACAAACTCTTCAGACACATTGTTGGTCAAATTCTCGAATTCTTCGAGTTGTTTGAACTGGTTCTAAGCTTCTATCAGTTCTAAGAGTCTATAACTGCTAAAACCAAATTCAAATAGTCCGAAGAATCCGAAAATTTGACCAACAAACATGCAGCTGTGTCCAAAGAATGTATTGCCAACACACGTTCACAGTTCAGAATCAGTTCAGAACTTGCCAACAAACACACCAAATGGTGCTACAGTCAACGTTAGAATTTACAGCACTGTTAAATTTTTCTTTTATTTTAACTTATGCAATGTTTAATTTGTTAGAAAGTGACAAAAAATTAAAATCACTTCAAATAGTTCAAAAAGTTCCTACAAGCATGAGATTAGGTTCACACACAGGTCACCGGACTAACATATTAAAAGTATTCAAAAAAAAGTTATGTTATGGCCGCCAACTTGAAAAATAGCGACCGAAATATATTTTTCGCAGGTATCTCGGAAACCACCCATGCTATCAAAAAATGTTTCAATTCAAAAATGTTTGCCATAAAATTTTCTACATTTTTTGTTCCCAACGTTTTTAATAAAACTTGCATTTAAGCCAGAAATTTAAAATATTATCTGTTGAAAAATATTCCAACATAAGATAATAATATGGTAAGATGATAATAATTTATTTGTCTACGGTTATAGTATATTTTATTCACTGAAATGTTATCGATAGAAATTTTAAATTTTAAATTATTATTTATAACTAATTGTATTCTATAAATGTGTTTAAAACTATTTTTGTATTTAACTTCCCATTGGAAGTTGTTGTATTGGATCCAATTTTGCAAATTAAAAATTTTGACGTATCTCCACGTTTCAAAGTCCCTAGAGTTCGAATCCATTGTTTTTGGAGAGATGTCTGTGTGTGCGTGTGTACGTACGTTCGTGAACTTCATTTCGTCTCGTATATCTCGAGAACAAAGAATCATACCGACTCCTGACCAATTTCATTCGACGCATAATTGCAAAATGAACACCTGATAAGGTTTGCAAAAAATTTAAATTGGCGGTTTTTTTATAACAAAAAAAAAACTACTGGTCTCTAATCTCTAAGGACACCCAATGGGAAGTTAGCAGTGTGGTTTTAGTTAAGAAATTGATTGTAACTGTCGAGATTTAAACCCGATATCTCCTTACGTAAGAATTTTAAATTTTGCCCCTTTATGGTCAAGGATTAAAAGTTTAATCATTTACGTATTTACTTATACTATATCTATGCCCACGATTTTTAAAATTTGTGTTCTTTGTATTAAAATTTCCTGTTTGGTGAACGCGACCCCAAATTATTATTTTTGTACACGCCATTGCTCTCCGCAAGGCGATTCTGTAATCGGCAATAACTCAGTCGGTATTATAGTATTCAAAAGTAATTTTCCACACATTTATTTCGTTGAACGTTGTTTGTGCAATAGTTTTATTAATTTCATTTATACGTTATATAACAAATAAATCAATGTAAGCAACACTTTTATGCATATGATGGAATACAGTCAACAATGGTTGCCTTTACGTGGTTGGTATAATAAACATAATTAAATACCTCACTATACTTATCTGTCACAAATAATAGACTTAATATCTGGGTGGCCGAGCTTTGCTCGGATGAGTTCAATAAAAACAGTCCTTAATATGCTGTGAGATATTATTTTCTCAGAATATTATTCCGAAACGAATTTATTTCTGTAACATAATTTAAAATAATTGTTTCTGATATTTTAACTACCTATGTGTATTTTTAAGCGTAAAAACTAAGTATCAACTTGAATCAAGCATTTTTTCCTGTAAATATTATTTAGGTCGCCATTTTCAAATCTACCGCCGTTATTGTTTTGTTGACTGAAGAACTCGCAAAAACCGATTTTCATAGATTGAATATCTTGTAAAAATGTTCGAATCAGATGAAATTTTGCTCGCCCGTTACCATTTTAACAATCCAATTTTAAGCATTAATACCAAATATCAACTTTATCGAAGTACTTTTTCTCTGTGATGTCATCTTAACAACTTCCAGTAAATTTCAAATACTTTTTAGCATAGGTACCTACTGAAAAACTCACAAAAATCGATTCTTTTAATAACAAACGTCAGACTAACCTGCGCAAAACTTTTTTTGCATGTATCTTCACCATAGTTTTTAAAAATCGATGTGTTTTGATACACATGCCTGCGGCGCTAGAAGTGCGGCCCTTTGGGCCGCCGTGCCGATTTTTAGATACGCAAAACTTTTTTGTATGTACGTATCTTAACTATAGTTTTTAAAAATCGATGTGTTTTTACATAGACCCGCGGCGCCAGAAGTGCGGCCTTTCGGGCCGCCGTTTTGTCATTATTTACATAATGTGCAAGACACTTCTTATATTAGTGTTCATTTAAAATTTTAACACTTGTGATATATTATATAAAATCTATGTAGAAATAGACTTCGAATCAATCTGACTTTAATTGAGCGAGTTATAATAAATAAAAAAACACCTTTTTTTTAATTGCTCCCCTCTGGAACCAAAATTCCTACCTAGATCAATTTCTCGCCCCGAAAAATCCTCATTCTGTAAATTTCATCAAAATCGTTAGTCGTTTTGGAGAAAAAAAGGTCTAGGTAAGATTATACGTCATACTACATATTTTAACGTACCTATACTTACCTATACATATTTTATATAAGTAATATAAAAATAACATACCTATTTATTTAAATATTAGCTAAAACTACTTACATAATTATGTTTAGATTTTATTGTTGTTATTTTTTTACTTTTTAAATAATTACTGATTATTTTAATAAGTTAAAGATTGACTGTCAGGGTAATTTTGACATAAATAATGAAAATAGTTTGTTTTTTCCAAAGCCTACTCACAATACGGCACTGTTTTATGACGTTAAAAAACTGTTTTTTAAAATGATAAAATCGATAAGAAAACGAATTTTTCCAGGGATGAGACCTAGCTAGATCGATTTTTTGCCCCCTGAAACCCCTTTTCGGTAAATTTGATCAAAATCGTTAGAGCCATTTTCGAGAAAATATTTATATAGGTACATAGAAACATATATACAAGATTTACTCGTTTAATTAATAATATAGGGATAACGACTAGCTGCGCGTCTTATTAAAATTAAAAAAAATGTATACGAATGATCTCTTTTTTATAGACCTGTATTTTTTTTACCTTCCGTTTTCATACTTTTTTACAAGCTTTTATTCAGCTTTATATGTTTGTTTATTTATCAGTAAGTTTAAATCGAATTTTGCAAGTAAATTTTGAACCATTTTCACATATCCGATCGATTTGAAATTTTGTACACAAACAAAATATTTTAAACCAGATATTGAGCATTAAAGTAACTAATAACATTACAAATTTACAATTTGGTTTATATTTTATATATATATATATAAATATATATATATATATATATATATATATATATATATATATATATATATATATATATATATATATATATATATATATATATATATAATAGAAGAACATGTCCGTACTGACCCATCAACGGTCAGGTCAAACTTCTGAAGGTGAAATTTGGACAGTAGATTCTTTTTGTGACGTGAGCACACACTAAGAAAGAATTTTACGAAATTCGACCCCTAAAGGGATAAAAAATGAGGTTGAAAATACATGTTCGAGGGTTTTTCGAAAAAACTACCCGAACGGGTTAACGCGGAGGGGTGGGTTTTTTCGAATCATAAACTCACAGCCAAAACTGATAAACCTAGAAATATAAAATTTTAGGGATATTTTTCTCCTTATGAAGTAGACGCCCATTAACTAAAAGGCTGAAAAGGGGGTTTAAAAATAGTATTTTTCTGAAACAGTTTGAGTTAGAAACGCAAGACAATTGACATGCGTTTTCTTTGTCAAAATTGGTGAGATACGGTTCGTCGATTTTGCGTCCTAAGGGGTGAAAACGAGGTTGACATTTTCTTGAAGGGTTACAATTGGGCGGCGCCAGAACCATTCCCATAACAAGAATACTGCCATTTGACATAATATTATAAATAAAATTATGTTTCTTTTAACGCGTACAAAGTCGCGGGTAACCCACAGATGGGCGGTCAGGAACCGATGGCATTTATTATATTATTACATAACCTGAATAAAACAAAAATCGGACAGAAAGATTTCCAATTTTAAAATTCAAATTAAGTAATGTGTTCCTTTGTGGTTCATTTTTTTCTTATTTTAGGCAGTGGCGGATTTACACATTTGCCGCCAGTAGGCTATTCAAATTTTGCCGCCCCTACCGACCTCTTCAATTCGATAACCTAGTTCACATTCATATTAATTAAAATTTTTTGTCAATGAAATTGTAACTTTATGATTTGTGCACTATCGATCGTCCTAATTAAGCAACCAAACGCGACTACGCAAATTTTAGAAAAAATCGAGGAAAAAATTATCTAAGTGGTGAAACATATTAATTATTACATGTTGAATTATTGTTTGTATGAATCTTTTTAATTTCTGTAAGACATAAAAAAAAGTTTGACCCCAAATTTGCCGCCCCTAAAATCTGCCGCCCTAGGCTCCAGCCTACTCAGCCTGCTGGTAAATCCGCCACTGATTTTAGGTATTGCATTTTTGACGATACTCTGTATGTTTAACGCAATTATGTAACTGACACGATTATTGGTTATATTTTCACGTTTAAAAAACTCGTCTTTTTCTTGCTTAGCTGTTTACTTATAATAAAAAAGATATGAGAAGATCGACATGAGAAATGAGTATAATTATAACTAGATAAATTTTTGATGTGTGCGTTTTTTTATTTCAATAAAAATTTAGTAAGTAGGTATCAGATTTATGCCATAATTTATTTATTATTTAACTTTCCATGTAAAAAATCAGTTATATAAGTGATGCTTCGCTTTAGAAATGATATACTTATATAATTTAAAGATGTAAAAAATGTTAATATTTTTTACCTTTTTAATTAAAGTTAAGAATGTTATGTTTACTTTGAGTCAACCTTTGCACCGTTAGTATTATGAACTGTAAAAATTAGGGTATTTTTATAGAAAATATAGTTTTTGAATACATATCTATATTGATGCTTTATTATAGTCTAAGATCCGGCTGCAGAATTAGTACGTTCATCACGTAGGTAATCAAACTCTAATTTTTACATATATTTATGAATAGAATAAGACACTTTTCACAAGGTGCCGATCAAAAAGTGCCCGCAACTAATTTTATTTAAAATTAGTTGCGGGCACTTTTTGATCGGCACCTTGTGAACGTACTAATTCTGCAGCCGGATCCCATACTATTACAATAAAATTTTAATAAATAATTATTGACAATGCGATGTATTTTGATTGTTATAATTAAATTTATATGTAGGTATATAATTTTAAATAAATGCTCCACCGCACTGACTTTCTCGCCGAACTGCATCGACCACCGATTTTCGTTTATAATTCAAATACCTCGTCTAGGTTTTTTCGAAACAAATGAATGATTTACGGTGACATTTTATAAAGTCATACCGATTTATGAAACATGATCGAAATTATATGAGCCGTTTTCGAGAAAACCGCAATTTTTAATTTTAGTTCATCAGCAAACTACCCTTTCTGCATTTTTTTCGAAACAAATGAATGGCGGCATAATGTAGGGTCAATTAGTGGCATACCGATTTATTAAACATGATCAAAATTTTCCAACAAGAGTATTTCGATTGCGTAACATGAGATGACAATGCTAAAAATCAGATTTGTGTAGTTCCAGACATGTATAGATTTAGATATCGCTCCAGGAACCTTGTCCTCTCTCCGAGATGTTTCGTATCTTTCCTTAGAACGTATCTTAACATGTCCATACTCCAGTATATAGTCCGTTTTTATCACGAGATCTGTCGCCATTCGTGGAATCCAACAACGGATAAAGTATGAGTATTCGATGTTTCTCGAATGAGAATCCATATGTACTATATCACGCGCCTGATATGTTCGGGTAGGTTCGGCGTTTCGCAATCGGCAGACACTCATAATTGCATTTCCTTCCTTCAAAGAAAAAGGTGCCAGTGAAACAGTTGAACGATATCGTTCCTCGGACATGTCGGGAATGTTTCTTAGAAAGATGTCCGTTCAACGAAAGAAACGTTTCATGTTCGTTCCATCTTTGAAACTGTTTTGCTCAAGCCTACTAGAAATGCTTAAACGCCGTGCTCTGTCGCTAATAAGTACTTGCAGACTAATGCAAATGTATCTATTTTTTAGGCGCGATCTTAGCGAAGCTAGAAGCGCCTATATACACTCGCTTTGTCTGTACGTCTGTGAATCTGTGAATCTGTCAATCTGTAACGGATTTTTTGTATCAGTCGTACAGCCCAAACGGGTTAACCGATTTTAAAAAACTTTTTTTTGTTCGATTCCTCTCGGGGTCTATTTGATCCTAACGTCGCCCGATTTTTGAATTTTGGCCCCAGAGGGGAGCAAATTAGAAAAAACGGTGTTTTTTGCTTATAGTTTGCTCAATTTAAGTCAGATCGATTCGAAACCTATCTTAAACGAAAGAGCAGAAAATTTTAGATAGATTTCATGTATAATATTGTGTCAAAACAGTTTTTTTATACAGATTTATATGATTATTAAACTAAATAAATGCGACTTTATCTAATAAATCGCGAACTTGTTTCGGTTGTCCTTGTCTGTTGCACAGTGTGATATGGATATTGGAAAATAGCGTATGCTCTGTCTTATATTGCATTATTTCAATATAGTTATTCAATTTTTTGACTGCTGATGTTTGAATTTAAGTTTAAAAACCCTGGCCTACTGAGTTAAAATGACGTGTAACTAATTATTGACGTCGATCGGATCGGACCAAAATTTCTCGACGTTCATCACACCTTCCCGAACAATTTGACTTTCTCTGTCTCTATGTCCCTTTGTACGCTTATAACTCGAGAACCACTGATCCGATTTACATGATTTTTTTTTCAAGTAAATAACTTCTTATGCGACTGCGAGTTTTAAAATATTCTGGCATCACGCAAAAGCAACCGAACTGATTCTCAAATAAAAACGTATGTTCTGGCATTACGCAAAAATAAGTAGGTAGTAGATGCTTTGTTTTTTAAACGGTGGTTTTATTTAACTTGATCCCGTATATTTGTTACAAATCTTGCGATCGATTGAGTTGAAATTTTGCACACATGTGTAGCTCCGGTGACAATACAATATTATGGTAACTAGCTGACCGGCCCGGCTTTCGTCCGGGTGTAAATCGTACTTCTGAATTTTCACCCACTTCCCGTGATCCGATTGAGTTGAAATTTTGCACACATATGTAGCTCCGGTGATAATACAATATTATGGTAACTAGCTGACCGGCCCGGCTTTCGTCCGGGTGTAAATCGTACTTTTGAATTTTCACCCACTTCCTATGATCCGATTGAGTTGAAATTTTGCACACATGTGTAGCTCCGGTGACAATACAATATTATGGTAACTAGCTGACCGGCCCGGCTTTCGTCCGGGTGTAAATCGTACTTTTGAATTTTTACCCACTTCCCATGATCTGATTGAGTTGAAATTTTGCACACATGTGTAGCTCCGGTGACAATACAATATTATGGTAACCAGCTGACCGGCCCGAGTTTCGTCCGGGTGCAAATCGTACTTTTGAATTTTCACAGGCAAAAGGTCTTTCTCCGGTAACGTTTCGGATAAATGTAATAAAATCAGACTAAGGAAATAAAGCACACTAAAAATTATTAGATCCTTTTGAAAATTAATATTTGAGAGTTTTATAGGACACAAAAAAATAAAATGACGTCAGATTTCAAAATGGCGGCCGTATGTACTTTTTTGTAAAAAATATCCGATCATTTTGAAAATTGATATTTGAGAGTTTCATAGGTCACAAAAAAATAAAATGACGTCAGATTTCAAAATGGCGGCCATATATACTTTTTTGTAAAAATTATCCGATCATTTTGAAAATTGATATTTGAGAGTTTCATAGGTCACAAAAAAATAAAATGACGTCAGATTTCAAAATGGCGGCCATATATACTTTTTTGTAAAAATTATCCGATCCTTTTGAAAATCAGTATTTGAAAGTTTCATAGGACATAAAAAAATAAAATGGCGTCAGATTTCAAAATGGCGGCCATAATATGTACTTTTTTGTAAAAATTATCTGATCCCTTTGAAAATTGATATATGCGAGTTTTATAGGACACAAAAAATAAAATGACGTCATATTTCAAAATGGCGGAAATATGTAGTACTCCTTTGTAAAAATTATCCGATCCTTTTGAAAATTGATATTTGAGAGTTTCATAAGACACAAAAAAATAAAATGACGTCAGATTTCAAAATGGCGGCCATATGTACTTTTTTGTAAAAATTATCCGATCTTTTTGAAAATTAATATTTGCAAGTTTTATAGGACACAAAAAAATAAAATGATGTCATATTTCAAAATGGCGGTCATAGGTATTTATTTCTTTGTAAAAATTATCCGATCCTTTTGAAAATTGATATTTGAGAATTTAATAAGACACAAAAAAATAAAATGGCGTCAGATTTCAAAATGGCGATCAAATAATAACTTTTTAATTGTATTATTTATATCTTTGATAAATTCGGTTTTATATACAATGCGTAAAAAGCATAGCTTCTGTCGGGTGTCTTACGAGACATCATGACTTTTTTATTTAGCCGGTTCCGAGTAACGCTTAATAGTCAACCGTTGCTATGGAAAATTGTTTAAAAAATTCACTGTACTATTTTTTCTATGTAATCCAATACATATTTATATTAGGTCTTATGGCTCATAGCCTACTACAAAATTATAAATCTTCTCAGTGTTATTTTCCCCATGTTCAATAAAACCGTTTACACACAGTAGACTAGAGCTGAAGCCTTTGAAAATGGTAAAAAGTGAAAAAAAATTATAGTAGAATGAAACCCATTGGAAAAGGAAGAGAATAGAATAAAAATGAAAGGAAAAATAATTTACGGGCGATCTGAGGCCGGGAAGTGGTAGGGGGTGGGTTTTTAAGGGTAAAAAACGGTTTATCTCGATTTCCGGCAAAACTACAAGTCCTATGGAAAAAAGTTTAATCGCAAAGTTGTAGGTAATAAAAAGATCTACAACTTTTATATCACACTTATTTCACATAACCTCAAAATTTATGTAAAAAATTCAAATAACCAAGTTTTTGGTTTTTTATTTTTATCTCTTACAAAAAACATTTTTTTTTCACGAAATTTGGTGAAAACTTACCTTTTTATGTCCCAAATACATTGTAATTTTTTTGATTTAAAATATTTATTTTTTCACCTTATTTTGACTTAATATCGAAAAAGCACCCTAATTTTCAATCGAAAATTCTCACGTCAAAATATCTGCTTTTTGAAAAAAGTCGGTGGGCTTTTTGTTCGTTGAAATATCTACTTTATGATGGTGTAAAAAAAATATACATTACTACGGTAAATGTTCTCAGAAAATGCAAAGAAACGAGAAAAAAACTCGTATCCCAAATTTTTTTTTTAATCATTATGTACAATTTTGAGGTATTTATTAAAATTTACACTTTAATTACTCGTTTATTTGCATTTTCTGAGAACATTTACCGTAGTAATGTATATTTTTTTTTACACTATCATAAAGTAGATATTTCAACGAACAAAAAGCCCACCGACTTTTTTAAAAAAGCAGATATTTTGACGTGAGAATTTTCGATTGAAAATTAGGGTGCTTTTTCGATATTAAGTCAAAATAAGGTGAAAAAATAAATATTTTAAATCAAAAAAATTACAGTGTGTTTGGGACATAAAAAGGTAAGTTTTCACCAAATTTCGTGAAAAAAAAAATGTTTTTTGTAAAAGATAAAAATAAAAAACCAAAAACTTGGTTATTTGAATTTTTTACATAAATTTTGAGGTTATGTGAAAAAAGTGTGATACAAAAGTTGTAGATCTTTTTATTACCTACAACTTTGCAATTAAACTTTTTTCCATAGGACTTGTAGTTTTGCCGGAAATCGAGATAAACCGTTTTTTACCCTTAAAAATCCACCTCCTACCACTTCCTGACCTCAGATCGCCCGTAAATTATTTTTCCTTTCATTTTTGTTCTATTCTCTTCCTTTTCCAATGGGTTTCATCCTACTATAATTTTTTTTGGTTTCAAAAATTATCGACCCTGGTCTACAGTACCTACATGAATATCGCGCCTTGTAATTCTTGAATTACTTGTATGCTCCAAAATTTTTTTAACATGTACCGTTTGTTGACAGATCATCTTAACGTCAACTTAAAAAAAACTTGTTTATAAAATTAAATCATGCAGCACTGCAAATCCGTAGCCATCAGCTACAAACTGATTAGTGATTACATAAACGAGGTAATTAAGTTACAGACGATAAGTCAATAAATTTTCGATAGTGAACAAACCAGTTTCTGAGAGAATATAATATGATATATATGGTTACAACAGGGAACTGAACTTGTACTCAACATGAAAGTAAAACTACAATAAACGTGTCGCTCGGGTAAAAGTGTTACATAAACTCCAGTTTTGCTAAACGATACAATGCTATTGTTAACACTTCATGCTGTATATCCGCATATATTATGGGGTGCTGCTTTTACTAGCAATCAAACCTGTGCGTTTATATATTGTCGGACTGTTTTTTTTCCGTAAATTAGCACATATATAAATATCGATTTGACCCACTTAATTTTGCTTTTGAAATTTTCCTTCAAGCTGAGCGTAACCGGGTAAAAAGTATTCTATATTTTTGAGCACTTATTGATAGAGTGCGAAGTTTCATATCAAAATTGATCCAACCATTTTTTAATGATGCCGGTACAGACGAAAAACTTCTGGAAACGCATATTCTCTAATCTAAATACTATACTAAAAGCCCGAAAAAAAATTACATTAGGAACAAGGATTCCGTCACAATGTTATTAAAAGGACCGCCAAGAATTGTTTCTTTATAATTATAATGGAAACATAAAAACAGCGATATGACACATCTATGGGCAAAAAGCTTCAATTTAAAAAAATGTAAATATCGGTTGAATATAAGGATTGCTGGCAGACTGTCTCGCCATCTGACTAACGCCAATAACGTATATGTGATATGCTATTATGCATATTATGCAGTAAACGAAAAATGAAATTTATTTATTAAACAAAGCATGATAATTACTTTTTTTTTTTTTTTTTTTTTTTTTTTTTTTTTTTTTTATTTGAGTTACGTGCGCAGCGACTAAGGCTATATGCACGAGTCTATAATATATAAGGTAAGTATAATATACGTATATGTCTCTATTATTTGTTAATTTATTCTAGTACGTCACTTTTGTTAAATTATATTTTTTCTTTTAGGTTAGTTAGGTCCAAGAATTTCAGCACTTTTGATACATTGAGATCGTCGTCGCTTAGTATTTCTTCGAGTGAGTTTGGTAAGTTCACGCAACTTCTTTCATATCTATATCTAGGGCATGTTATTAAGATATGTTCAATACTGAGAGGTGTATTGCATTCTTCACAGTTTGGGGGATTCTCTTTTTTCCTTATGTATGAATGGGTAAGGTTGGTGTGTCCTATTCTTAATCTGGTCAGAACGGTTTCATTTCTTCTTATTTTCTGTGACGAGGTATTAAATTTTTTTGTATGGTGCTTTATTTTTCTTAGTTTATTGGTTGTGGTGTTGAGCCAGATATTCTCCCATTCTTTGAGAATGGCTTTCTTTTGAAAATTTTTGGCATCTACTGGTGGAATGTTCACAAGAATTGGAGGATCACCTCGTATCAGAGCATTTTTGGCTTCTTCGTCCACTTGTTCGTTCCCAAGTATGCCACTATGGCCCGGAACCCAGATGAATAATACCGAATACTGGTTGCTTAAAGAAATAATGAGGTTTTGAATTTCTGATATAATGGGGTTGTCTTTATCTTCTATCGTGTTGAGGGAGCTAACGGCGCTCCATGAGTCCGTGCAGATTAAGAATTTGTTAGGAGTTCTTGTTTTTATGTCATTTAGTGCCATTAAGATTGCATAAAGTTCTGCCGAGAATACACTGAATGAGCTGGGAAGGATATAGCTTTGCTTGGTATGGCCTATTTTGTATGCGCAGGAGACATTTTCGTTTCTTTTTGATCCGTCTGTGTATACTGGAATGAAGTCAGGGTATTTGCTTAATAGATGATGAAATTCTTGTTGGTAGATAATTACTTGCAAGCTTAAATTGGTAGACACTTTGATTTTATCTTTGTTTGATTATGGTGATATAGTATACGGTGAATCAATTGATTATGCCTGTAAACAAAAAATACAGAGAGTACAAAATGCATGCATACGTTTTGTTTACGGTATTTCATATAGAGAGCATATCACGCCATATCTCAACAAATATAAAATTTTAAACATGTTGAATCGTAGAAAATGGCATTTGTATAATTTTATTTATAATATTTTAAAAAATGGTGAGCCTTTACATTTATTAGGGAAACTTAAAACAGCAAGTCATGATCATTCCACGCGTTTCAAATCGGATTTTCTAATCCATAAACATAGTACATCGGCGTATAAAAAATATTTTAGTTATCATCAAATATGTGGAATGATCTACCTGCTCATATAAAAAATTATAATAAGTAAAAATAAGTTTTCTGCATTTATTTATTACAAACTACTGATAGGACAACTAGGATAGTAATTCTTCTTTTATTATATTTTTAATTTTGTAATTTTTTATGGGCTAGGTGGAAGAACAACGTAAGTTGAAGCGTGCCTTTCGTACGTTTTTTATGTGCAGTAAACATTCATTCATTCATTCATTCGTTTATTACTAGTGGCTATGAATTTATGATTTATTATCCCCCCGCGAGAAATTCTCCCCCTGCAAGGCGAAGCCGGCCTGGTGATGTTTATAATATTAGTAGGATTCCGCCAATATGCTAAAATGCAAAAAAATTGCAAAGTTATAAGATGCGTTTTGTTACTATTGCACAGGAATTATCCCTCCCTGTGAAGCAAAGTCGGGCTGGTGTATCCCCCCCGCGAGAATTTTTCCCCCTGCGAAGCGAAGCCGGGCTGGTGGTGTTTTACCGACTTAATTGACAAATATCATCATAACAGTAGCTAATTTGCACATAATATTTATAAATTATATACTTAAACCTTCCTCGTGAATCAGTCTGTCTATTGGTGAAAACCGAATGAAAATCCCCACAGTAGTTTCTGAAATTAGCGCGAATATACATAAATTTATAATATGTAGTGCGACAAATATCATCATAACATTAGCTAATTTGCACAAAGTATTCCTAAATTATATACATATCTAAACAGCTTCCTCGTGAAACAGTCTGTCTATTGGTGAAAACACCGAATGAAAATCCCCACAGTAGTTTCTGAGATTAGCACGAACATTCATATAGACAGACGCGGCGGGGGACTTGAATTTGTAACACCCTGTTTGTATATATTTGCATAATAATAACGTGAATAATAATATGATAGAGTTGATACGGTTTGACTGGGACTTGGGATCGGCTATAGATACGGAAATAACACGCCAAGAGAAAGAGATAAATCAAACGGGATATTTAAAAGAAAATAAACATTTCGTTAAACCTTCGTTATTCAATACATGACGGCAAGATTTAGATTGTGAATTTTTATTATCTATTTTTTTCCAATTTGTATTTCGATTTTCTGTTAATGAAAATATAGGTACGCAAAATGTATTAGAGGTGTAGTAGTTCTATAAACATCAAATTTGCTCCCTCTATATTTTTATGTTTTCACTACACACCAAGATGTCACAATAACTGACATCCAATTTTAGTCGCATCACCAAGATATTGTGGAAGCAGTTGTTGAAAGCTTGGCGCTGCGAATGAATTTGATTTTTTTGTCACTGAATGATTCCAATAATTATTAACCCAAAATTGATCAAATATAATATATTAAAGGTTATACATGCTTGTTTGCTGATCATTTTCTGCATTTATGAATATTTAAGCCACAACCATAGGTAGGTTTTTATTGCAAACCATTTATATTCGTAGTTCGACCTAGGTTCTATGAACGTTCCTTTATTTTGAAAAAACAAAATCATTTTTAACTACAACAATTTTATTAATAAATATATTATTAATATACGTTTCGAGAACAATGCCCCCCTCATCAGCAACTACTTTATTCCTTTGACCTTAATCGTGGAATTACAATGTAAAAATGCCAGTTTTATTAGTAGTACTATATTTTTTTTAAACAATAATTTTAAACAAAATTTTTTTTCTTTATCCTTTCGTTTTCTGTTTTATATCATTTATTAATTTACGTAATAAACTGGCATTGATACAAAATAATTATTCATTTTTCAGTTTTAAAGATCAGTTCTGTCTTTTGCCTTCTGCGGTTATCAAGTCATAAATCAAGTAATAAGTATCTATTTAAAATTAATTTTTCAAAATCAAGAGTTTGTTAAAAGCCAGACCTCTATACAAAAGATTTGAAATAAAATAAAATAATAATTTGATAATATTAATTTCAACAATTTAAAATACAATAATTGATAATCGCGTTTCTAAATATAATAGTTAATTACCTATATCTCAAAGGACAGGCTGTACATGTTAAATTGAAATAACAATAAATTTATAAGTATGTAATTTTTTTTAAAAACATATCTTTTTCTATAGTATTATTTACATCTTCATAATAAAGTAACGTTCAATAATAATTTGTATTGTATGCTTTTATAAAATTTATTCTAATTGCATAACAATAAACGGATTATGAAATGAGAAAAAAAACTAATCTATTCACTTATAAACTTTTCGTTTTAACTAAAAGTATTAAAATCAATAAATTATAAAATAATAAAAATTAATTGTGGCAAAAGTCTGCAAAAGCACGAGCTTCCACTGCTCAGAAAACAAAACGTCCCAAGACAGACAAACAAACAAAACCAAACCAAACTATCGAGTTAAAGCGTCAAATTAAAGCTACATTAAATTAACCAATAATAATAAATTGCCAATAAGCAATTTTATAAGAATTATTTCTTTAAAATATTATGCAAAATTTGTAGCCATCTCGATTCTAGACAGTAATTTTCATTTTTTGACGTATCAAACGAGCCTTTCTTATAATTTGTTGACTTTTAGTTTTTAATCGACTGCTGCTAATCTTTATTAAATTTCGAATATTGCGTGTAAAAAACATATGTCTTCAATCAACATTTTATCAGTTTTAATGTTTTTAACTTAGGAAATTTTTCAAACTCTAATTATATTGTTTCTCTTGCAAATAAGTGTATACAAATAATGAGAGAAATCTTTTTTCTAATTGCATCGAATATATTTTCGCTTGCCACATTTTAAATGAACAAAAAAAGTTTGTACCTTCATCCGCACATAATAATTATGTATGTAAATAGAAATACTAAATAAACGCGTCTTATTACCTGACTGCTCTAGAAGGAGGGTAATGTTTTTCGAGTGTATGTATGTATCTATGTATGTATATTTCTTTATCATGCTCTGTAGCCTAAACGGCTTGACGGATTTTGAAAAATGAGGTGTCCTTAGATTCGTCTGAATCCCGAGAGTGACATAGGGCACATGACATCAATGTGGCGGATGCTAGACGCCATTTTGTCAGAACGCAAAAGTAATTTTCCTTCTAAATACATTGATATAGGTATCAAAATCAAAACAAAAGAAAAGAAATGTTTCGTTGACATTTCAAATAGGGTACATGACGTCACGGAAAATTCAATATGGCGGGCGCTAGACCGAGACGCCATTTTGTCAGTACGCAAAAAATCGGTAAAACCTAGTGTGTGGGGTATCAAATGAAAAGGCTTGATGAGTAGATTCAACTAAAAGGAAGGAAATAAAAAAATTATTAAAAAAACAAAAAAGCTTTTTAATATTTTTTTTTTATAATACAGGTTATGAAATAAAACGAAGGCATCTTATTTATTAAACACACTTTATCAATTTTTTTGTCATAGTCTAAATAGGAAGAAGCCCTGTTGGTTTTCAGAAAAATCGGCGTGACTTTGTTTTTAGAGTTCCGTACCTCAGAATGAAATCGAAACCCTTATAGAATCACTTTGTTGTCCGTCTGTCTGTCTCTCGGTCTGTCAAGATCTTTTTTCTCAAGAATGGCTATAGTGTTATCAAGTTGAAATTATTATCAAATACTAAACTGGTCAACCCCATAGTTCTGTAAAAAATTCAAACTTTTATCTCAGTGCCATAAAAAGATACTGCAGTCTTTCAAAAATCACGTATTTTTATACTGACTCACTCATCAAAACCTATAGGGTACTTCCGGTTGCCCTAAAATCATGAAAGGCACGAAGAAAATTCTCATAGCACAATATGTAAAGGAAAAAATCCTAAAATCATTAATTTCTAATAAGTCTATGCGGAATTTCTAAGTGACAAACTTAAATTTTATTAAGTTTGTCAATTGTCAATCTTAACAAAGTAATAATAATTGTCAAAATGGTATAACGGTACGGAACCCTCATGGCGCAAGTCCTACTCGCACTTGTCAGTCCTTCTTTCTATTATGACGGTATACTTTTCATAACGATTTATTGTTCTACTCGTTTTTACAAGAACGTTTTGTAAAACAGTTTTTTTTCTAAACCTTGTAGTTTTGTATTTATTTAGAAAATAAAAGTCTGCTGTTCTTTTGTCCTGAAGTAATTCTTATTCTGACAAAAAGAAATGAGTTAGCTGAGAAGCACGCATAAAGTATAAGATGTAGGATTAACAATAAGTAAATGTCATAATATTTATAACTGACCGATACCCGCGGCAATGCACGCGTTTACAGAAACTTTATTATATTATGTCAAATGTCAGTTTTTTTGTAGTTGGAATGATCCAGTCGTCCAATTTTTCTTCGCTCTTGATATTTGCTGCAAGAAGCGATTTAATACCTTTTAACTTGGTGAATTACTCAGGAGACAACCCCGAGCAATAAAAAAATGGGTATGTCTGTATCGCAGGTACATACAAGTGGTGTAATTACTGTTAAACACAAATAATCGTAAATAATAATTAATAATTCAACAATGGTCTCAATCCACAGGCATTCTCGTAGCCCATAGGTAGTGAATAATATTTCTTCACATTATCAATCAGCAGATTATGCCATCATAATTGTTAAACGTCAATGATTGTTATACGATATACAAGGAAAAAATTAGAAGCCACTGTATAATTGTATTCGTTATCATGGAAAAATTAAATTAATGTTCGTAAAATATTATAAACAAAAAAATCGTTATTTTATTAACTACCCATTGGAAGTTATTGTAATGGGTCCGGTTTCAAGGTCACTACACTATTTTTACACTATTTTTAGAAAGATGTCTGTGTGTGTGTATGTGTGTGTACGTATGTACGTACGTACTTACGTATGTGTCCATTTCTTTCTAAGACGAAATCTCGAGAATGAAAAATGATATCGACTACGTTAAGGTGCCAATCGACGCGTATTAACGTAAATATGATCTGAAAGAAATTTTTTCAAAATTGGTTCAGCCGTTCTTTTTTCTTAACCACATAGACTCCAAAAAAGTAGATTTTACACAATATCTCGCGAATAAAAAATTATATCGACTTCGCAAGGGTGTCAATCGAGGCGTGTTAACGTCATTTTGATCCGACATAAATTTTATAAAAATCGGTTCAACGGTTTTTTTTTAAATTGTGTTTTAATAATTAAAATGATTACTTTTCTGTGTAATATCTAATTTAATTATTTTTATTAAATATTTATCAAACTGGGAAGTTCGTCGTGTGGACCTCAAGGGTCGCACTTTAGTTCTAATAAACGACCCACCTCACGGCTTGTTTTTTTATATTTTAAATTGTTGTCCAATACCGATATAAAATTTTCATTATTAAAAAAAATAGTAAAAGCCTTCGGAATTCTAACCTGGGCTTGGCATTTGTACTCGTCTGAAGACTCGTACTTTTCCACACGGCAACCTGACGTACTCTATCTGAAACCTTAATATAGGTATACATGCTGTGTTTTGTTTCACATGTCAACCACTTTCGACTATTTTCGTTCCAACTAACGGTTCTAAAATGTCATCCCAGTATGAGACGTATTAGACGTTATTTACTTCGAATCTATAGTTTTGGACTGTTTTACTGGACTATTAATCAAGTTACAGAATCGATTTTGTAAGAATAAAGCAATATCTTAATTTCAGCATATTATTATATGGTTTTAAACTGTTTATAATTCCAAGAGTCGTTTTATTATTTTGTCTAATTATCATTTATATTATCAAATCGTGATTTGTCAACAAAAAATAACTGTGTGTTTGTGTATTGTTAAACAAATCAGCCAGTCATAGGAGTCTCAAAGTCCTTGCGTATTTTTGTGAATTGCAAACAAATTTCTTAATGACATTATATGGTAGGTAGTATTACATAATATATTTATTACAAAATATATTTGCAAATGTTTTTATTATTTTCTTCTCAAAACCATAACACAAAGTAAAAAAAATCCATGCAATTATGCAGTCTTTAAAAAATTTGTTTAAAATTCGTTCTCAAAAAAAAAGTTCTTCTGTTTTGAAATCATATCAACGTGTCTGAAGTTTCGTAATCTACAATTTTTTCACAAAATGAATTTTCAAGGTCACTTTACATTTAAAAAAGTTTCTTTTTAACACGCTTATATTAGCTTCGTAGAAATAAAAACATGTGGTGAAAGTGACGGTGTTGATGGTGGGAAAACGTGTCTCCAGTATCTACTTAGTTTAAAATTTAAATGCAAAAATAAAATATATAATGCTAAACAATTGAAAATAAAAATATATATTTAAAAAAAAAATAATAAAAAACACGTTTATATCAATGCACCAAAAAGTAGAAAATAAATTTCCTTCTCTTCTGTAACGTTTAAGGGCTTGGAGCATTTAAATGAAATATAGGTACAATGAGTGTTCCACGCTTTTAAACGTTATAGTCGAAGAGAAAAAAATTTATATTCTACTTTTTGATGCATTGATATAAGCGCGTTTTTTATTTAAAAAAAATATTTTTATTTAGTCCATTTTTGACACAAAACCCAAAAATTGGACTTGATATAATATAATAATACTAATTGTGTCGCATTTGAAATTTTGACACACAAAATTTTTCGCCGCAAGCTAATCAATAAGTAGGTATGTAGTTTCATGACCAATCTCACTGCACTTTGTATATGTCCATACTGCACTTAATTTCGGCACAAATCTCTTTTGGTTTTGCACTCGATTGGTCGAGCCGAGAGAACAGATTTTTGGTCACGTGACAATTGAGCAATCCGAGCCATCTAAACAATTTCGAACGTCAGAATACAATGGCGCCAGTAAATTAAATTCTTATTACTTAAGCCGATATAGATTCTTCATTGTTCCTCATTTCTGATTTAATTTAACATTGTTATAATAATAAGCCATGATTTATAATTTTTTCGTTTTAGTCGTTTATTTTAGAATTATTAGTACTACCGGCTGTTGTTTTTCGACCCATAGATATAATAAATATTTTATCACTTTGACGGACAAACCTGCTCAAACAGTCATTACAAATGTTCAATTTTTGACACGACGGCTGAAGACGTCGTACTTATATTACGTATATTACGGAATAGCCAGACGGATGTAGCCGTCTCTTTGCCAATTTAAAATACATACCCTGCATGCTTTGTGTCACGGTACAAATCACTACTAAGGCAATATTGTCACAACATAACATTTTTTTATTTTTTTTTCTGAATGTATGTTACATGTGAAAAAACCGTATAGTGTCAAAATTTGAACTTCACTAAATTTTAAGTGTCCGTCAGAGTGTTATTTAATCATTATGTGCAAAATAGACTTATTGGTTATTAGTATTCTTTCAATAATTAATATTATTATACATATATTGTGTATTTTTATTTATTGAAAAATTACCTCATAGTACAAACAAACTTCGAAATTTATCCATTCTCACAACTCGTGTTTCCGCTCATTTTTAAAATGAATGCTCTGAAGATGGTTAAATCTGTTTGCTCGCTTGCTCTCCTCGGAGCTCATATTATAGAGTGCTCGATTTCCTCCAGGTGTTAAAAGCGAAATGTTAAATTCGAACGCATTAGAGCACTCGGTTCGATCTGAGCGCAAAACCGAACTTACCCTTCATGAAAAAACCGACAAAGAATGTATTGTGCACGTTGAATGTTAAGAAATTTTGTGTTTGCATTTAAATACGGCACACTGCACGTCCATGTTCAATGTTCAATGCACAAATTTGCCAAATGCAACACCCAATACCAATATTTATTAATGCGGAAAAATTTCGGTGCAAAATATCACGACAGTAAATTTTTTAAATTCGATCAATCACAAACCTAATTCCTGTAAAAAAAAACCGGAAATCAATGTTGTTCATCTCTGTACCGTCTGACAGTCAAAGAATATTTCATAGTGATATTAATATTTATCACGCTTAAATAATTAATTAAATACGGCAAAGCAGTGAATCTGATTATACAATCGTTGGCTTTTTGAACACAAGGTAATAATAATGCGCAATGTTATTTCATAATTGAATTAGACACACATTTAACTATTAGATATTGATAATGTCAAGAAGGCGTGATCGGGTTAGACAATAAAAAAAACAAACAGTTGATCAAGAATAGCGTCGTCTTCAGATAACGCGATGTAAGGCGGCACCGTACTACGTGTGTAATCCGGTCAGTATTCATTCGCGATGTGTGCTTCTTGGGTGTAAAAGGTCGACGTGACTTGAATCGCGTTGCCTTTTGACTCAGGACCGGACTTTCCATTCCATATAACTGCTTGAAGAATTTATATATCTCGGTCAAACCATCGCGTTTAAAGATAGACAGTCATGCGAAATAAACGCAAGAATATTTAAAGCATAGAAGCAATTTTGATCCCTTAAATTGTTAAATGTTTAAAAATAATCTATCAATCTGTTTAAAATCGAAGGTGTTTAATTCCAATTTCTATCTATCTATCTATCTACAGTTTACAAACTTCGTCGTTAACAAAAAATGATGTAAAAAAGTTACAAGCAACGCAGAGATCGATGGAACGCAGTATGTTAGGCGTAAAAATAAAGGATAAAGTAAGGTACAAGCAAATAAGATTAATACAAAAGTGAAGGACATAATTTATATATGGAAGAAGGCCAAATGGAAATGGACTGAACATATCTAACGATTAACAGACAATAGATGGTCATACAAATCAACTGTATGATTTCCAATATACGGAAAAAGAAAAGTTGGGCGTCCAAAGAAAGTGCTGAGACGAACTTGAAAAATTTTCGAATTCTCTCTGGCACCGTCAAGCCCAACTCCTAAGACCGACATCACTGGAGTGAAATGGGGGAGGCTTTTCCCTGCAGTGCACTATCTCAACCTTTGTAAATTTATTTTACAAAATTACTTTACGAATGGTCTTTATAATTGTTGTCAATTATAAATACCGTATTTTCGAAAAAAAATTGTCTGTCTGTTTGAGCGCTGTCGATTTGTATGTTTGGTTGCTTATAACTAGAGAACTACTGCATTAATTTCGATAAAAATTATAATTAATCGTTAGCTTAAAGTTCAACTTAAAATAAAGCTACAAATTATTTTGTTAGGCCCTCGGGAAGCAACATTATCCCGTTATGTAAAATCGAGGGGGAGGAAGCCCCGGGTACTTAAGTAAGAAAAACTATAAATCGTAGACAAAAAATGTTTATACAAAATTTATAGATAATTTCGTCCTCTACAAGATTGTTAATAACCATTTTTTACAAAAAATGGAACGGAACCTAAAAATTCGCAAAAAACCGTCTATCGTGAACTTGAACCTCGAATATCTGGCAACGTCGGCACGATATCGATGGGGACTTTTTACACGTTTTTTAAAACACCATAACGAAGGTTAATAAAAAAAATCAGCTAACTGGGAATTATTCTGCAGGTGGGTCGTTTTAATATCTAAAATTACTGGAGTATATAGTCATTCAATTTTTTGACTGCTGATGTTTGATTTTTGTGTTTGAAAACCATGGCCTACTGAGTTAAAATGACTTGTAACTTACTGACGTCGGTCGGATGGCGGGACCTAGGGATCGGACCAAAATTTCTCGATGTTTCATACCTTCCTGAACAATTTGGTTTTCTCTGTCTGTATGTCCCTTTGTACACTTATAACTCGAGAACCACTGATCCGATTTACATGAATTTTTTTTGAAGCGATTAACTTCTTATGCGATTGCGAGTTTTAAAATATTCTGGCATCACGCAAAAGCAATCGAACTGATTCTTAAATAAAAACGTATGTTCTGGCATCACGCAAAAGCAAGAAGGTAGTAGATTCTTTGTTTTTTTGAAGCTATACTTCTTACCGCACGTTTCATATGAGGACCTAAATCATAAAAAGTGAAACGAAAAAGTGTAACGTCACTTTTGTAAAAATTATCCGATCCCTCGTCCGATCCTTTTGAAAATTAATATTTGAGCGTTTTATAGGACACAAAAAAATAAAATGGCGGCCAAATTATGTACTTTTTTGTAAAAATTATCCGATTCTTTTAAAAATTGTTATTTGAGAGTTTTACAGGACACAAACAAATAAAATGGCGTCAGATTTCAAAATAGCGGTCATATGTACTTTTTTGTAAAAATTATCCGACCCTTTTGAAAATCGGTATGTGAGAGTTTCATAGTACACAAAAAAATAAAATGATGACAAATTTCAAAATGGCGGCCGTATGTACTTTTTTGTAAAAATTATCCGATCCTTTTGAAAATTGATATTTAAGAGTTTCATAGGACACAAAAAAAAAATAACGTTAGATTTCAAAATGGCTGGCAGGTCGTATCCTGTCGTTTCGTTGAATGTTTGCTAATACCTTGAAAGTACGTTACCGTAAAGTCACTGATTTTTTAACTTCGCCATTTTTACTTAGATAATTATTTATTAAAACTATTTTTCCTATATTAGCGGTTAACATATTATAGGCTTTTCGTAAATGATTAGGCTATTTTAAAATTTTTACATTTTAAAGAATTTGAACTTTCACGGTCATTTTTTGCAGTCAAATAGGTAGTGCCTGACCTGCCCGCTATGCATTTCTGCTGCAATGTGGTCATTCTTGTAACTTTCTCTGTAGTATGGTTTATACGGTGTACATAATAAAACAGCGTGAAAGAATACGCACCGCGGCTAGTCGTCGTTTTGCAGGCCATCGGTCAACTAGGAAGTCTTCTCTGTTCACATGTAGTGCGATGATGAAGTAGCTGTAACCCACGCGTAGGTCGCCTGAGGGGATTTAATATGGTGATTGGTGATCGGCGGTTACCTCATTGCATTGTAAGGATGCGCTCTTCAATTTAATATTTCCACGATCTACAAAATCAAAAATTCTCTAGAAGCTTATTTTGACTAAAAGTTTGCTTAAATATGAAATATTGAAATTAACGATGCGATACGCTTTTAAATTTCAAATTTGAAAATATTCCATATATTTTAGAGTGCTTTTGAGTAGCTATTAAATATGCGAAATTGGTATACCTATAGATAATTTCAGATTCAAAAATTTCAATTTAGAAATTTATTTCTCATATACCATTTTGCAGTAGAACTTTGGTTCCATCTATAATAATGAACTAAACAGACATATTCGATAAAAAAATAATTTGAAACAGTTGAATCGACTTCGAAAAAAAACTTTTTAACAAAAAAAAACCTCCTTCAAAAAGGCACTAAAAAGAGGAAAATAATGAAATTTTGAGGTCTGTGCCAATTAAAATATGAAATTGGTTAAAAAGAAGATATATTAATCACTATACTATACTTTTTACCGACTTCATATTTTAATTGGCACAGACCTCAAAATTTCATTATTTTCCTCTTTTTAGTGCCTTTTTGAAGGAGGTTTTTTTTTTTGTTAAAAAGTTTTTTTATTTTTTACTTTTTAGTATCAAAAAGTAACATTTGCTTTAAAGAATCGCACGCCGTTACTTACTTTTTTATTAAAATCAGCCGAACTACCGAATCGATTTTGATGAAATTTCTATGGGACCAATCTGAAAGTATATCCTTTCAAATAAAAATTTTTTCTTTCAAAATCGGTTCATAAACGACGAAGTTATCCGCGAACATACATAAAACATAACCACATAAAAAATACATACGGTCGAATTGAGAAACCTCCTTTTTTCGAAGTCGGTTAAAAATGGTAAAAAATTTATCTTTGTGCTACAATCACTTTCTCCACCTACCTATGTTTATTGAGAAGTCGGCGCAATTATTACTCTATTATAGTCACAGTGGTTTATTTACCCCGACTTCTAATTGACCGTAGGTAGGGAAGGTGATTGTAAAACGAAGAGAAAAATGTTTTATAATTTTTTTAAGTTTGTTCGTTTTTTTAAATTTTTTATTTCACTTTTTATTCTGGGTCGCCCGGATAAAGCCGAATTTATGCGACTAGTCTAATGTCCTTCCTCATACAACCCTAAACAATGCGGTAAAAGTTTCATCCAAATTGGGTGTGTGTGTGTGTGTGTTTTAAAGACCACCAACAGCTAAGGTTATTTGGGCCTAGCACCAATTCATATTTTCAATTCATTATTTTTTTTCTAATAATAAATTGAAAATCCAATTGACACTTTTACCAGCTCTCGGGCTAGAACCCGTGAACTGGGGACTTGTAATAGAGGAACCATAGCAACGCCATGTAAACAACAGCATCGCTACACTTTCGGCTATTCTCAAGCCCTTGTGATCGCGTTCAGCTTGTCCCTTCAGCTGTTACCTGCCGGAACGCCTTACGGTGATTTGAACAACCGTGTTGGCGTCTTATCAACTTACCCCTTGGGTCCGGCAGTACGCCACTGCAGTGAAATTACGGTCGTGTTCGACCGGACATGGGCTTTCACCACACCTCTAATTGATTGATTTCAGGATGCCAGGACTATTAAGTGTCCACTTATTTCTACCTTTACTCACTTATTCTTACTTTTACTCACTTCGCTAATTGTGGGGCGTATAGTGTCGTTGTGTTGAACGGTGTCGTGTTAGATAGCAAACAGAATCCGTGCCTTCGCTTGGTTGCTCAGAGCCAAGAGCCAAGATCCCATTTACTACCCCTAATTGGTTGTGTATGAGTGTAACCCACCAGACACAAGGCCGGAACTATGATCCAGATGGATTACAATCGAGTGAAGTGTACTAGATGTGTGCCGGATTACTGGACTGCCACACCAAAATGGTTGCTCAGTATTGGCGAACCGCCCAGTAATTCGGATGTGGGAAAGTGTAGTACGTGTTGACGTAGTGTAAGGTGTGTGTTTGTGTGGCTGAAATAAGTAAAGCTACTCATCAAAACAAGTAAGTTCAACTCAAACAACGTTCTAATATAATTTATTCAGTAACAAAACGAATTTTACAGTTATCGTATAATTGTCAATTTATACCTGAATTGAAAAACTTCATGAACTAAATAACTATAGTATAAAAAACTACAAGGTTCGATAAGTTTTGAATTTAAAGTTTCTAATAAACGTTTAACCTATAATCAACATTTTAACTCTAGCTAGTTTAAAACCGCTGGTTTGAATTAGATTTTCTAATTGTAAAATCATTTAAATTATCATATTAATATTGTTTATTTATTTATTCAATCAATATTTAGCGTACCTTTATTTAATCTGTATTATCATACTTTTAAGCGCCTTGGCTTTTATTTGGATTTATTATTATTATAATGCAACTATTATCGTTGCTAAATCAACATAGATTCATTTACATTTCGTGATGCCTAAATCAATTTCCTTGCATCCAATTATTGGAGTTAATTTGATTAACTGATAAAAATATTATCTTAATCTAAAAATACCACATACTTTATAAGCTGAATAGCCGTACGGGGATTTGTCCGGTACTCTGTATTTAGAATTGTTTACTCTGTCAAGTTTCAGGAGCTAATGAATAATTGTGAACAGTTTTGCCCTTTTTATAGGGTCGGTTTTCCCGGCAATTTGACTAGCCAACTCACGTGACGTCGAGTCAGCTAGTGTACGTCGCGTCGTCGGCGTTAATTTCTAACCCTACATCAGCCCGTTAATTGGGACTCTTATTTACCTACGTTCAAACATTTAACATTTCAACCCTATTGTGTGCTGATGGCCGTATAATACAACAGACTGAGTCACTTGTCATGATTGTCAATTGACTTGTCTGAAATTATTTACATATCGGAAATTGCCCATTGGTCTTGTCTGTTCTCACGGTGTCTGCCTAGAGTTAACGTCGAGTCAAGCGATTTTCGTCCGTCAGGAGCTACCGTTTGCCCCCCCCCCCTCAATATCTGTATCACCGCTACTCTCCCGTTGTTATGGTAACCGATTTTATATTGTCCTTGACACCGCTATGTTTGTTACTACACCAACATCTGATTCTATTTCAGCTGATGACCTTGTCATATTTTATTTACAATTTTAAACAATGTTTCACTATTGTCGAAATGCCGGTTCAATGACCTTTATTTAAATTAGGTACCGTATTGTTGTTATTTCAATACAATATTTTTTTATTACGATTACTCTACGAAGGAACGTATATGACTCAAATTGATCCGCGAATAGGTCGTCTCTGCACACCCTCATCCAAATTGGTCCAGTGCTTCCAAGATAATGGCGGCCATACTCATTTCTCTTTTAATATATAGCCTGTTTTACTCGGAAAGGAGTATAAGCTCTTAAACAGCGAAAAAAAAATTCAAATCGGCCCAGTCATTCCTGAGATAACCACGCATCTACATTGTTGCATAAATGCAAGCGACTAAAAAAAGATGTTATCAAATCTAAAATAACCATTTTTTTAATCTACTAGTCGGTTAAAAAACATGATTATTTTCAGTGCAGACAGCTCGACGTTTCTAGTCTCCTCTCCTGTTTGAATTTTAAAAAATTATACAAAAAAATTTGAAATGTCCAACTGAATTGACCCAGCCCTAGTATTTATATACATAATATAATATTATTTTAAATCGTGCAATACTGTTTCGTCAATTATTTATTAGCATATCTTCAGGCCTTTTCCATACTTTTTTTTCGTTTAAATTCTCAGTTATATAATATCAAAACATTTAGAAATATTACAACCTTTAATTATTTAGTTTGATTTTTCTTGGTAACCTACTTTTGTGAATTTATATTTACGATTTGGCTGTAAATCATACTAATTACATAACAATACAAAAGCAAAACTTGAATATGCCAAAAAAGAAGCATAAGTTTGCTATTACACCCGATTTTTTGACAACGAATATTTTATTAATGTTTTTTTTTAAATATTACAGCTACTACAGTCTATTCGTTTTCAAGATAGAGTGACAGATGTGCACGTGTCCCTTTCTTTCTTGAGTTGTGATTGGTCGTTTGGGAGAATTTTAAATTTTGCTAATGCACTAGACCGTATTTATTTATTTATTTATTGTGTGGCTGTAGGAAAAGTAACACTGTTTGAAAAACAGCAGTTTGTGAGTTCTACGTTTTCATAGCAACCATAGTGTGAAAAAAATAACATCTCGAATATGTATCAAATTTGTTTATAATTTAATGTATAGTAATATTATTAATAGATTTTAAAGAAAACTCAACATCTGTGCTATAAGTGTACAATAATTATTTTGGTTACACAACATACAACAGTATTTTCCAAACAGAAACACGAATAAAACCATCCATCTATAAAAATGTCGTCGACAGACTCATATCAGCTACTGGGGCTAAAATGAATATTTGTAGTCCCCCAAAAAAGAGAAAAAAGAAGTCATTCAATAGTATTCCGAAGTTAATGATAATCTGAGTTTTCGACCTCGAGGACCCTGTGCTAACATGGAGGGAGCCGAAAAACCACGAAATTTTACCACCTTTTTTGTTTTTTTTCGAAATCTCTCAGAAACGGTCGACTTAAGCAATTCTTTCATTATGTAATGTTTTAAAGAGGATTACATTTCCTACAATTTTCATTCCCCCACAACTTTTCTGTGGTACTAATGAATGAAAATCACCCGCTTCGCTTTTTGTAACCTTGGTAACTAATGGTTAAAATGTAATGTTCTTTTCAATAGTTTTATTTATTTTGTTCTTCATCGAACTTTAAATTGAAAATACACATGTTACACATTGGTTACCAAGGTTACAAAAAGCGGAGCGGGTGATTTTCAAGAAGCTGCAGCGCGCTTACCATTAGTACCACTACCACAGAAAAGTTGTGGGAATGAAAATTGTAGGAAATGTAATCCTCTTTAAAACATTACATAATGAAAGAATTGCTTAAGTCGCCCGTTTCTGAGAGATTTCGAAAAAAACAAAAAAGGTGGTAAAATTTCGTGGTTTTTCGGCTCCCCCCACGTTAGCACAGGGTCCTCGAGGTCGAAAACTCAGATTCTACACCACAGAGTACCCGCAAACAACACACCAAAATATCATTAACTTCGAAATACTTTCCAGGTAACCCCCTTCATTTATTACTTGCCGCTTGGACTACAATGGTTTGTGAGAAAAACATATTTATACGATTACAAAAGTTAATAATTAGCGAATTGTAAAATACTTCTGCTGATCAATTGTATTTCATTACTTTACGCAATGCCGACCCTGTAGAGTGATCACGCGCTCTCCGCGTAATTACTCTATCTTGGAAATGAATAGACTATTAAGGTAAGTATACGCAATACATATAAGTAATACCTGTCTAATTTCCATACTTCTATACTACTATTATAAAGAGAAACAGTTTGTATATTTGTTGCGAGTAATATTTGGAAATAGCGAACCGATTTTAAAAATTATTTCACTGCTTAAAAGTCTTCTTCTTTTCGAGTAACATAAGCTATATATTATTACGCTAAGACAAAATGGGGATGATCAGTAAGCGAAATTGTAAAGCAAGTCGGGGTCCCGCACGCGATTTATAGGCTAAATTGGCGTACTTTGGCTAAACTATAAAAGATCAAGTAAGGTGGTATTATAATATGAAAAATGTATAGCTCTTGAAAAAGACTAGCTTTCCAACGCGCCAACAATATGGCGCGTCGGAAAGTATTTTATAAAAGTTAGCCTCCTACTTTTTACAACAAATTGTGGTTTTTTAAAAGATCTTTAAAAGATTTTCCATAGCAACAATTGACTATTAAGAGTAACTCGGAAAAAATCAAAGCATCTACTACATTAGGTCTTATGGCCCATAGCTTACTACAAAATTGTAAATGTTTGCAATGTTATTTTCCCTATGTACAGTCGCGGACTTAATAAAGTTTACACTTGAATTTTTCAGTGTGAAAAAGTCAGTAGCTTAGCACCAAATTTAGTTTTTAATAGGTAAATGTAAATGTCAAAAATTAAAATAAATAAATGTTGTTTAAATGCCTAGAAACTTTTAAAACGATGAACAATAACACCCCTTTTTTGTCATGGTTTAAAAAAGAAGAATCATTGCAAGATTGCAGGAAGGAATTTGTTAGTATCAAATATTATCAAATCTTTTTATGTTTTAATTGAGTAATTTTGATTACATAATAAACAACTGAGGTGTTTTGAAAATAATTTTTTTAGTCAATTTTCAGGATGTAACCTAAGTAATTGATACATTACTATCAAAAGCCAAATTACAATATGCAAAAATTAAAAAAAAACGGTAACCAGATGATACAGGTGTAAACTTTTTTAAGTCCGCGACTGTACCTATACATCAATCTGGGACAGCCTATCTATCTAGGTATAAATCTGATTATTTCAAATGTAAATATGTAACTTTCTTCAATAAAATCAACGCTATGCATTCAAGTGATCAAACTAAATACCGTATGTTTTGAAAAATATAATTATGACAAAAAATGTCTTCAAAGGAATCAACAATACTCGTAAATCAAAGTGAACATAATGTTTTAGTGGTGATTTAGCAACCCCTAAACATTTCCATATTTTATTACATTCAGGGTTCATTGATATATGATTTTCCTGCACTGACCAATCCTACCTTAACGATAAATTTTAAAACCGTTGGATCGATTTAAAAAAATCGTTGTTAATTTCCACTTAATTTAAATGTTTTATTCTTATCCGAAATGCTTTGTGCGACATTTGAATTCGTCTCAGAACACGTAGCAATCAAAATTTTACAGTGTGATTAAAAAACAGCGTGATTAAAATGTACGATAAACTGGCCATACATCTTATAGAGTTTAACCAGCGCGGCGTACACCAATTCAGAAATCGTGCGATCCCTGATCCGCCTTACATTTTCGCTCACTGCTTATCCCCCGTTTGTCTTCACGTATTAATAGATACCTATGTTATTCGGAAAATGGTAGGATTTTGAACAGTCAAAAAAAATTCAAACCGCGTCAGTAGTTCTTGAGATTATCCACAAGCCGGGCGCAATATACAAACTTTTCCTCTTTATAATACTAGTATAGATTAACAACAAAATAACAGAGGACAGTGTGGTCTAATGGTTAGCGTAGCGGCCTATCAGATTAGACTGTCGTGGGTTCGAATCCCACCTCCGCACATGGATGTTTTGTGATGTCATTTAGTTTTAAGTAATTTGTTATTTAATGTTATTAAGACGCTAATGACCTAAGATGTCGACGCGTCTATAATCTACAATAAATAAATAAAAAACAGACCGTGAGGGGAGTCGTTTATTATGACTAAAGTTACTTTTAATTGGGACTCACAAGTGCGACCCTTGAGGTCCACACGACGAACTTCCCAGTTTGATGAATATTGAATATTAATAATTAAATTAGAAATTACATAGAAAAGTAATCATTTTAATCCTTGTTTTTAAACATAATTATTATTTATTTTTAACAATAAAATGAAAAAAAATAAATAAATAAAAACGGATGGACCGATTTTGATAAAATTTCTTTCGGGTCTTTTTGATGTCAATATGCTTCTATTTGCACCCTAACAAAGTCGATATCATTTTTTATTCGCGAGATATTGTGTAAAATCTACTTTTTTGGAGTCTATTTAGTTAAGAAAAAAGAACGGCTGAACTGATTTTGAAAAAATTTCTTTCAGATCATATTTACGTTAATGTAATTAGTTGTCATGTCCATCGTAACTATATATAAGAGATTAATGGGAAGTTGGACCGTGGGTTGATTGAAACTCAGTTAAAGTTTTAATTCGCAACGTTTCGTCTATATTTTAGACTTCTTCAGGCTCTGTGAATAATAACCACATACATTACTGTACAACTCATACAAACTTATAATATATCTTATTACAAACCTTAAAACATAACACGAGTATGTCAGTAATAATCTATAGTCATCATTCATTTACAGCGATAATATAATATTCAAAATTCTTTTGAAAGAATTGATCATAATAATTTCATTAAAATTCATTTGTTCAACAGACACAATTTTTTCTTTTTTTAAAAAAAACAACATGGCTATTTAATACAAAATCCAACTATTAAAATAATTAAGTGACATAATCACTAATTATGCGTAACATAATCTAATCAGTGACTCTAAAAATCTTCTTTCATTACCGATAGTAAATGTAACCAAGTCACTTTACTTTCAATTTACATTCTGACAATATATTCATGTATAATTTACTCAGTCCCTGCGTATCCGATCGTGAATTAATAGTATCGTTTAGAAATATAATAAATATATATATATATAATATATAATAAATATAATAAATATAGAAATATATTTCTAAACGATACTATTAATTCACGATCGGATACGCAGGGACTGAGTAAATTATACATGAATATATTGTCAGAATGTAAATTGAAAGTAAAGTGACTTGGTTACATTTACTATCGGTAATGAAAGAAGATTTTTAGAGTCACTGATTAGATTATGTTACGCATAATTAGTGATTATGTCACTTAATTATTTTAATAGTTGGATTTTGTATTAAATAGCCATGTTGTTTTTTTAAAAAAAGAAAAAATTGTGTCTGTTGAACAAATGAATTTTAATGAAATTATTATGATCAATTCTTTCAAAAGAATTTTGAATATTATATTATCGCTGTAAATGAATGATGACTACAGATTATTACTGACATACTCGTGTTATGTTTTAAGGTTTGTAATAAGATATATTATAAGTTTGTATGAGTTGTACAGTAATGTATGTGGTTATTATTCACAGAGCCTGAAGAAGTCTAAAATATAGACGAAACGTTGCGAATTAAAACTTTAACTGAGTTTCAATCAACCCACGGTCCAACTTCCCATTAATCTCTTATATATATTTACGTTAATACGCGTCGATTGGCACCCCAACGTAGTCGATATCATTTTTCATTCTCGAGATTTCGTCTTAGAAAGAAATGACCACATACATACGTACGTACACACACACATATACACACAGACATCTTTTCAAAAATAGTGTAAAAATAATGTAGTGACCTTGAAACATAAAAATTTGTTCTACATTTTGATTTCGATTTTCGGACCCATTACAATAACTTCCGATGGGAAGTTAATAAAATAACGACGCTATAATGCATAATATAAATTATAACCTCTATTTTTTAAAGTCAGTTATAAATTAGTTCACTCTGTATAATATCAACCTTACCCGTTATCCAATATTGCATGTGATCTTGTTTCCTGTAGAAACTTACAGAACATGCTTTATGATAAAGGAAATCGTACATATTTTATATTCTTGTTCGGAACTTGTGTTCTTTAAAGTATTGTAATTTGTACGTCCGCATTTTATTGACAATTATTATCTAACACAGTTTCATAAGAGTCTCATAACTTCATAAACATGTTTTGCACATAAGATACTTATATGGAGTACTGAGAGTATTTAATTTTTAAACGGTTTTATTTAGCTTGACCCCGTATATTTGTTTGTATGTTTATTTATATCTTTGTTTCAAATCTTGCGACCAATTTTTCACCTACTTCCCGTGATCCGATTGAATTGAAATTTTGCACACATGTGTAGCTCCGGTGACAATACAATATTATAGTAACTAGCTGACCGACTCGGCTCCCGTCCGGGGGGGCAAATCACATTTTTGAATTTTCACAGGCAAAAGGTCTTGCTCCGGTAACGTTTCAGTGGATCGGATAAATGTAGTTAACAAAATCAGTCTAAGCAAATAAAGTACACTAAAAAATTAAAAATAGGTAAAAAACTTTTAACGGTTTTATAAATGTACTAAAAAGAAAAAAATAATATTTAATTTAGGTTCATAAGTATAAAAGCGTGGGTCGTAAACTCTGTGATAATTTATTACAGTCACGACCCACGCTTTTATACAGGGTGTCCAAGACTTGCGTTGTCGGCCAATATATTGATTTTGGGTGAAGATAGAAAAGAAGTTTAATTACAAAAGTTGTATAATTTTTAATGATGTATAACCTAAAAATATTTTCAATTATACAGCCTGTCCCATTTAAGCGTGGCAGATCAACGTTATGTTTTTTTTTAACCTAGCACTCTGTTTTTATTTGTTTTTTTCAATTCTGCATCTAAATGTGGATAGAAATTGTAAGAGATGCCATGCTCGAAAATTCAGTAATTTTTGGGTTATTCAAGTTTTTTAGAAATTTTTGACACGTGCAGACCTTTACCTAAAATTCGACATAGCCAAAACAAAAACCTTTATCAAACTGAAATTTTGAGAATCACTAGATAATAGACGGACAAATCGATGTCTATCCTAAAAACATGAACTTATTATACAGGGTGTTCAAAATAATGTACTACTTTTACCTATCTTCAATGACGTGTAACTTTTGTTTGTTAAATACAACGAGGTTATTTTTTTGCTGGAATTGTATTCTTTAGGATATTTACTAACACTTTTATTAAGGGTTGTCCATACCTAATATTTTCATATAAAAATGTTTGGTTGTCCATACCTAAACCTAATATTTTCATATAAAAATGTTTGGTTTAAGTATGGACAACCCTTAATAAAAGTGTTAGTAAATATCCTAAAGAATACAATTCCAGCAAAAAAATAACCTTGTTGTATTTAACAATCAAAAGTTACACGTGATTGAAGTTAGGTAAAAGTAGTACATTATTTTGAACACCCTGTATAATAAATTCATTTTTTTAGGACAGACATTGATTTTTCCATCCATTATCTAGTGATCCTCAAAATTTCAGTTTGATAAAGGTTTCTGTTTTGGCTATGTCGAATTTTAGGTAAAGGTCTGCACGTGTCATAAAATTTCTAAAAAACTTGAATAACTCAAAAATTACTGATTTTTCGAGCATGGCTTCCCTTACAATTTCTATTCACATTTAGGTGCAAAATTGAAAAAACAAATAAAAATAGGGTGCTAGGTTAAAAAAAACATAACTTTGATCTGCCACGCTTAAATGGGGCAGGCTGTATAATTGAAAATATTTTTAGGTTATACACCATTAAAAATTATACAATTTTTGTATTTAAGCATCTTTTCTATCTTCACCCAAAATCAATATATCGGCCGACAACGCAAGTCTTGGACACCCTGTACTTATGAACCTAAATTAATTATTATTTTCTTTTTAGTACATTTATAAAACCGTTTAACTTAAAAGTTTTTTTACCTATTTTTTTAAATACTTATAATAGATTCGACTATTTAAGATCTTTTAGACAGAGAGCCGCAGCAACGTATTTTGAAGACTCATTTCAACAGTCGTGAAAATTTAGGTACTAATTTTTATATGCCTGCTGAATAATAAAAGTCGATTCTGCCAGCCCCCTGCGGCCAGGGTATACTGCCCCAAAATTACTAAGAGGGCGAGAAATAAGATTCAATTTATTTAAAGTAAAAGTAATGAAATTTCAAGAGGTTTCTTTCGATAGTATTTTTTATTCATAAAAATTATTGCCAAAACATTGCCCCCTCCCTTCTAAATGTTAACAGAACGCTGTTAATGGTTATTCAAAAAAAATATCATTTTTGGTATTTCAGAAGTCTTGAAATTTTTACAGAATAAATAAAATATATAAATAGGATAGGTAATATATTATGAATCCAGAACAAAATCCCATCTCTTTAACTGTCTAATTTTGGGGTGGTATACCCCGGCCGCAGGGGGCTGTCAGAATCGACTTTTATTGTTTGACAGGTATATAAAATGTAGTACCTACCTAAATTTTCACGACTGTTGAAATGAGTCCTCAAAATATGTTGCTGGATCTCTGTCTAAAAGATCGTAAACTGTCGAATCTATTATATTTAAAAATTAAATATCTACTCTCAGTAATCTTCGAAACTTATCAAAAATAAATAAAGAACATCAACATAAATTTAAACATTATATTTTTATTAACCATTTTGATTAGGTACTTATCGCTTGCATTTTTTACAACAGTGCAAATATTTAACATTTTTTCAATTTTCAGCAAAATCCATAAATATAAATGGTAACAAAAGCTTTTTGAGATCATTATTTAAAATATACGGCGTTTAAAATAATAGTGAAACAAATAAAACAGGCATGAAAATATTAAATTAAAAAAATTCAGTTTTCAAATAGACATCTTTTAAAAACTGAATTCACTTAAATTAAACAACATTCTTACAATTAGGCATTATTAACACAAAAAAAAAATATTACTTTAAGCGATCATTATATTCAATTTGGCAGCTTTTTTTAAACAGTCTGTATCACAGGATTGAGGACATTGGGAACAATACTGTATTGAAAATCGTTAAGGAACTTTGATTGTACTTTGCCCTCTTTTCATAATAAGTACTTATTTTAATTTGGTTAGCCATGATTGCATTCTATCTTTGTCGCGTTACTCATTTTGTTCATATCTTCCTTGTTGCGCTCATTAATTTTCAATGTTCTCAATCCTGTGTTATACACTGGATGATATGTATATTAATATTCAGATTGTACTTCTAGAGAATTGACTCATATATTTTTAGTTTTAAATATTTTTTTTTAAATCCGCGGAATATTAATAATCTTTAACAAAACATCATGTTTTTTTTGTAAAAAATCAACAATAAATTAATAATAATTTTACTACTTATCATTATACTACACAGATTTAACAGATGCTTGTGATAAAAAACTAACTTGTATTTGATTCTAACATTTTTGATGTAATTTAACAAAGTTAAAAAATATTGAATTATTGATCTCTCAACTATGACATATGATGTGAAAGTATCAAGATTTCAAATTATACTTAGACATGGCAAACATAACAGTAACAGTTTTAAAGTAACAGTTAATAAACTGATTCCGTACCTTCATCAATTTTAAAACAATACTATAAAGTATTGACTATTTTCTGGTATATAGGTGCCTGTGTTTTACATATTATAGCAGTACGTTATAATCAATACTGGCTTGCGGCATAAAACCGTATTTCTTAGCAGAACCCTTAACTTCGAGGTTACTATTGACTTAAGACATAATATTATGTCATCGCGGATTTTTTTGTAAGAAACAATATGTCTTACTCACATATTTCCATATCATTTGAAGTGAAAGCTTGAAAAATGTTTTCACCTTGAAGACACAATTTTGTAGAAATATTTTTTTGTTTGCAGGAAAATGAGGCGTTTTTTATTGATGTTTAAAACGTTTTTAATTTTCAATTTTTTTCAATTTTTATTTGTATCTAATTATCGCTATCTTTTATAAATATTTTGTCCCATAGGTCATGATTATGATGACATATTCATCGAAACGTCGACACTAAATTAAAAACGTTTTAAACATCAATAAAAAACGCCTCATTTTCCTGCAAACAAAAAAATATTTCTACAACATTCCAGAAAGGTGCCCTTCAACAACTTTTAAATGATACAATTTTGGTAAATTCCGCCGCAATTATTTTTGGTAATTTTTGTTCAGAGTATCCTTACCTAGTACATTTACGATAGAATGTTATTTTTTTCAGCAAACCTATTTTACATATTATAACGCGCTGCTAATGTAGCCCTCAGTTCCAAAAATAGAAAAACAAGTTATATTTTTATCAAAATAATATTTAAAGTTAAAATATTAATTAGAAACCGTGTCCACCACTAAAACTTGGTTCCCATCCCTTGTATTCGGACAGTTTGCTTTCCCAGTCATGTTTTTCTTCCTTGATCGGTACAGGTACGTGCACCTTTACTGGTACTGGTACTTCTACAGGTACTTTAACTGGTACGGGTACTTTTATTGGTACAGGTACATGAACTTTGTGGTGATGGTGATGATGCTGCGGAACTTTAATGTATTTGGTCACGTACACCGTATGAATCTTCTTCGGTACATGGATCCTGACTTTTTCACTACGAAAAAATATTCTTTTATGAACGAATTGTCTACCATAAATGTTAAAAAGTAGTACCTACTTTTAAATTTCAGTCACTTTCTAGCTTGTTAAATATATTAAATACAGTGAGAAGTTCTGAACAATGTTAATTTCAAAACTGGTTTAAAATTTATATCACTTAAACCAAGATGCAGTAACTTTTTTATACTTTTTGTAATTACGATCTTAATTTTTAAAATAGAAAATTAAAATTATAGTTTAAACTTTTTAAACATTAATTGTAGCAAAAACGACATGTCACGACCTTCTTGTAATTTCTATATAGTACAGTAGACTCTTAATTATCCAAGGTATTGACCGGAAGCATGTACATTGTACATGAATTATAGAAAATCATATATAATAAGAAATGCAGAGAAATGTAAATTGGGTGGCCACGCGAAAACATTCCACGTATTTCTTTGTTTTTCCTTTAGAATTAGCGCAGAATGAGGTCATTTTTCTAAATCCGTTGAAAAAAAATACAGGCTGCTAATTGAATAACAAAGTTGTGTGTGCGGGGGGCAGTTGAGGACGGCACTCGACACCTATTCCAAGCTATGCCCTACTATCGATTATCCAACCTCCCAAAGTTAGCAGCTACTAACTAAAAAAGGCTAAAAAATTAAATGTGTGGAAAGTTCTTGCGTGGACACCGAATATACTTTAAAAACAACATCAACACACTTTAAATCATACAAAAGATTCAAGTAGTGTTTCGAAATGCAAAAAAAATCAATGGAAAAATTCAATTTAAACTCACTTTTCCTTGTAATACACACATTTTATGGGTGAATTAATTCATGTCTGAAATAATCATCAAACCCTCTTAATAAATTATGCTTTCCATCAAAGTACCCGATTGAAGTAAACAAGTCAAACATTTCTGATTGTTTAAATAACGCACTGTTGTTAACCCGCACATACACACATGCATGCCAGCACGGTTAACTCGAAAACCAAATAATTTGTTCCCGGATAATCGTGAGTCTACTGTATTTCTTTTCTATTTAAAAACAAAAAAATGTGTTGATTTGAATGAAAACTCATAAAACTCTGTTCTTTTGTTCAGTTTTTATAGCAAGAACACAATCAAAATATTAAAATAATAAAAATAATATTAAAATAGTAAAACTTTTATTATTGGAGTATTATACAAGAAAAAGTACAAAAAATGTAGGTGCAGTAAACATGAAATGCCATATATTAAAATGAAAAAACACTTACTGCGTCGTTCCTCCAGGAAATGCTAAAACTGTTAAAAAGACGGACAGCACAACTAGGCATAACTGAAATCGCAAAAAGTATTTATTAGCATTTATTTAAGAATCCGTTCGGATTTTTATATTTTAAAAATTGCAAAAAATGCCACAGTTTCTTATAAAAAAATACACAGAATATGTGGCCCTTATTGAAATGTGCAGCTAATTTTGTATAAGCATGGTTATAGTTATTTTTTGTTTGGCATGTTGCGTGAAAAACAGTAATTCTCGCTATAACGCTATTCGTCTAAACTTTAGATTTATAGGGCTATTTACGATAATAATTTACATCATATGAATAATCGCTATAGCATTCTTAAAATTTGATATAACATTTCCAAAACCCATAATATTTTACATATGAATGCATTACTCTTTAGCGCTGTTTTACCCGTCAATTTTTACGAAACCAAATTATTTGCATAGTGCCATAAAACTTGGAATTGCTGCACGTACTTCATGAACAATCCCTTTTCGTGAGGATTAATTGTTGATTCTTTACAATAACAAAAATAATCATAAAAAGCTTTATTTATTTCTCAACACTATCATGAACAAATTATTTAAAATTATGCTATATGAACAACCTTGGCCTTGAGAGCATTCAGTAACTGAAATCATATTTTAGATATTATTTATGTTCGTGCGAAATTTGATCGTACGAACATAATACGTAATATTATTATGATATATTATATTATAATATTAATTTTCCAAAAATTAGTGACTATCCGATGTTAATTGTTATGTTGCCAGATTAGATTAAAATAGAAAAATTCTATGTCTCAGGCAATAAAATATTATAAGAATGGATAAATTTCATCTTAGATTCACCCATGACATTAGCACTCGTATGTGGGAAGGTTCATATCTAACAATACCTTAATTTAAAAACCAGCTTTCTAGGGATGTGAAATATTAGTTACAATTTGCTTTATTATGGAAACTACTGATTAATCGTGTCACTGTAGAGTTCAGAGTAAATGATACTTCAGCCGCCGCGAAAGTGGAAGCCGGAAGGTTCGGATTTGAGTCCCGACTGTGATATAGGTTTGAAATGAATTTTTCTAATATTGCACTGTAACGTTACGTCATTCGATGGGTGTCCCTGACAGTAATGCTAACATAAAAAATTCGACTGATGACCAGTCATATACTTCCCCACCTAGTAAATATTTTCAAAAAATAAACACTCTTTTTTTATTCTTTGAAAAAAGCATGGCCCTCTTTTTTGTTTGGTGATCTACTGATGGCTATAGTAATATAGCAAAAATCATGGTTACTTTGATTTACGTACAATTTTCTTTTTTTAGTAAAATATTTTTTTTCTCGAAAACTATACCTACATTTTAAAGAAGAAAAATATTTACATTTTTTTCATATTATAACATCTAGAATTCATTTATATTTTTTTTACCTATGTTAATACGTGACATTGAGAACGTTTTTTTTAATATCTCAGGATACACTGAACCGATTTGACTCAAAATCTAATCAGATCTAAGTTAAAGGCTGATAAACACAATAGAACAATCGGCATGGCCGTATGTTGTACCGTTTTTACGATATCGAAGGCGAAAAATTGACCACATACACACACATACAGACATCAGTCAGAAAATGGTCTTAACGATTGCTAGGGTCTCAAAACGTGAAAATCTGAAATATTTTTTCGGACTAAATCCATTACTTCCCTACCATAGTAGAGGTGGGAAGTAAAAACATATTTTACTTGTAGGTATGTCATAGTTAATATTGCCGTGCTTATTACAAAAACCCAGGCTCTATTCCCACAGGACATATCGAATGGATTGTATCAAAAAATATCAAATATCTGTATTAATCTTTTAAAAATATTAAGCATTCTTAAAGTTTTCATTATTATTACCGTTCTAATTTTTCTAAATTAATGCTGGGCTGTTCAATTAATTGCTGTTCTACTAATAACAACCAAACTAAAAATTTGTTTCACCAGCATATTATTATTAAAAAATCACTTACTTGGAGAACAGTTGCCGGATTCATATTTATTTTATTTTTTTAATCACACAGATATTTCGCAACTGTTATACTTATGTCAAAATGAACTGCAGTTTGACATCTTCTATTCTATTTATATATAGACATTTCAATGATTCTCACAACTAGTGGGGTAAGTGGATACGTAACATAACAACTTAACAAATGTAAATGTAATTTCTTACCGGAACAGCGGAAGCTACAGATGTGGATATAAACAGATGCATAACGCATAACAATGTAATTATTATGTATATTAATAGTAATAGTATGTGAAGTAATGCTCTACAAAACGGGAAATGGAATCCACTTCAACTGCAGATGGATAATATCTGACAAATTCATAACAAACCGGAAACAGGTACCTTATAGTTATTGGTACGACAGGCGAAATCATCGTTGCAAATAATATCCTAAAATAAATTACAATAATATTGCGTACATTTCGTTAGGTTCCATAAATTAAAGCAAAATCATATTATTTTAACGTTGAGTTCTCATAATTTTGTGCATGAAATTCCGAAACAAGCGCAAATAATTATTGTAGCAAATTATATAAAAAGTTATACTTGTTGAAATCACTTTTCTTCAACTCCGTGTTTATCTCTAACAGCTTGTTTGTATGTATTGTGCATTTTTCTGAAAAAGAATTCAGCGTTTCTTTTGTAGGAAGAAATAAAACAAAAATGTTATTTTTTGACTTAAGTGCCGCTTTCGACACGGATCATTCGTTTCTTTTACAGAAGCTTTTCGCAGTGGGAATCAGAGGGCAGGCTAATGATCTGATTAAGTCTTATTTACAAAATCGATGTATACAAATAAATATTAAAAATGTAAAATCATCAAAAAAAGATATTAATGTTGGGGTCCCGCAGGGAAGTAACTTGGGGCCATTACTATTTTTATGTTATGCGGATTACATAACAACAGGCTCAGTAATCATGTATGCTGATGATATAACCGTGTTGATAGCGGCAGATTCATTCGTTGAAGCTGTAACTATAAAATAAATAGTGTTACTGAGCAATTATCTAAAATACTGTCACAAAAATCAAATAATCATTAATATAGAAAAAACTAGCTGTGTGCAGTTCAGGATCAGAGGTCCCGTGACTGTCGGTAGTTTATTTACTACAAATTGCAATGCTGATATACAATTAAAACAATCTGTCAAATTTTTAGGACTACACATTGATGATACATTGAAATGGGTAACTCAAATTAATAACATATGTAAAAAATTAAATTTTTATTATTATTTACTTAAACAGAGGAGATCTGTGTATAACAGAGACACTTTACTAACATTTGCATTTGTAGTAAATACTATCATTTTATTTATTGTGGATTATAGACGCGTCGACAACTTAGGTCATTAGCGTCTTAAATACAACAAATATCATATATCACTTAATCACTTAAAACTAAATAACATCGCACAAAACATCTATGAGCAGAGGTGAGATTCGAACCCACGACAGTCTGATTCAGAGGCTTAAATACTATCAAATATACCATTGTTATTTGGGGAATGACAGGAGATAGACACAGAATTTTTGTTTTACAAAAAAGAATTTTAAGATTAATTAATTAATTTAAAATTTAGAGATTCGTGTCAAAATATATTTAAAGAAAACAAGCTACTAACGTTTTACGGAATTTTTGCTCATGAGCTGCTCACAGTTATGCATTCTAACATAGTATATTGTGTGACAAGTGTGCTAAATACATCTTTATGCGTCAGGCGCGATGTTTTCAGTACGAGTAGTAGGAGAGCACTCACGAGCCTTGGCGAGTGAGCATCGCGAGCCGAATACGAGTGCTGAAAACATCGCGCCTGACGCATAAAGATGTATTTAGCACACGTGTTGCACACTATACTTTATGTAACACATGCATGGTTTTAGACTTTAATTGAATAATTTAATGTCACTGACAGAAGGACATCTCATAATAAATACAATTTTTATTCACTTTGTTACCATAGTAACCATATTTCATTTATAACACCGAAAAGAGGTTCATTAGATAACGGATTTTTCAAATGTTTTTCCATTATTCATCGAAAAGTGTTTCATAATAGATCATGACGTCACTCGTCAATAAACGGTCATTTAAGGTCCGCAAAACTGATACGAAAAAACACTTAAAGGCGTGCATGTGTTATATAAAGTATTTTATATAACACATGCACAAATAAGGGAGATATACACTAGTAAATTGTACCTTATTAGTGTATTTGCCATAATATGGTCGGATAGCGGGACCTAGGGGTCGGACCAAAATTTCTCGACGTTTCATACCCTCCTGAACAGTTTGCCACCATTTTTAAAAATGTTTATGTATAGTATAAGTATGTGTATATTAATATATATTATACTGGGCTAATTTTAGTCGTAATTAGGGGGGCAATTAGCCCTCTGGCACATCTAGTAGATAGCGGTATAATTTTAACTTCAAAGCATTTTATGTTGTTATCATGACTTCGGGAGGTAAGTGGGACGCCACTGTATTGAGATGATGACGTCAATGCAGACTAGCGAACGTCTGAAAACGAGGCCTGCAAACTAGAACAGAAAAGACATGATGTCTATAAGTGCGGGAGATGAGAGTGTTTTTTCTGGTGTATAAAAGAGAGAACGCTAATCGCTCTGAGACGTAAGATACTGATTATTTGTGTACACTTTTGCACGTGGACAGATGAGATAGAGCTGCCGTCTGATACACATCGAGCGGTTAAACAATCAAAATTAAATGATTGAATGTTCTGGCGAATAAAATAACTTTTATTTTGAGATTTTGGATTTTAAATTGTACTTTTCGTTTTGGAGCTGTATTGTTTTAGTCTTGGATTTTGGATTCGGCGTTGTCTTCTCCTTCGATTCCTGTATTGGTCGACCTTCCTAGTTTTCCTAATTCCCGAAAATTGATTTATTTTCCGTATTTCCATTGTTGGATCATTGTTATTTGATATAGCTAGCTTGCCGTTCAAACAATAAACCATAAAGAAGCCAAGCGGTTTCTCCTTGTTTAGGGATTATAGGTTGCTGCTGTTGGATTTCCGTGTGATCGTGTTGATTCTGGAATATGGGAATAATTTAATTTATTCCAGAAATTTTGAAGATTTTGCAATTATCCCGAAATTTTTAATATTCGCTATCATATGTGACGACGCTTCAAGTATCCCAGAATATTATCAAGTGTCTATCCCAGTGGGATAGATGTGGTACTACAATATATCCCGAAAATATTAAAGGATAAAATCTAATATTTTATGAACATTTTACATTTCTGAATGTCGACCACTTTGCGTAGTACTGGGTCAATTTAGATATTTACGTCAGAATTAAAATGAATAATAGTGCGTCGATTGTATTCCTGTAGGATTTCTTGCACTACATCGGGAATTTTCTGGAATATTTTGAATCTTATTACGAAATAAGTTTGAATTCCACGTCGCCAGTCTCGCGATTTTAAAGTGTTTATGTCCCTAGTCCTATGCTATGCATTTTCTTTTCAGGCTCAGGAATTTCCGTACAGGCACGGATTAAGTGTGAAATAATTGTTAAAGATTAATTATTGTGAATTCCGTTATCGCTTCGTTATTTATGAAGATTTTGAGTTGAGAATTTCGCTACCGTTTCGTTATCGTTTCGCTATCGTTCTCTTATCGTTCGCTAACGTCACGCTAGCGTTTTGTGATAGAATAAGTAGGTTCTTGTGAGGCTTCGAGGCCTATTGAATTAGGATTTTTGTCTCGATTGTTGGAAGTTCCGTGGGGCCTGGATTACAGGGCCGCCTTTTTATTTTTTGGTATCTCGAATACTGTGTGTCCCGATATTGTGTTCGTAATCTGTGTTTTGTTGGTAGTTTAGGTTAAGTTATCGTTTGGTATTGGCTTTTGAAATTACCTCTGATTTTTTTTCGTTTATCTCGCTAAGGAAGTAACAGCGTTAGGCCTGGGATTACTATAACTGTGATTGTGGTTCTGGACTCTGTTCCGGAATATTTTTAGGATCTCTTTTGGCCAACGTGGTTATCTTCTACGAATTATCCCTAACTGTGACCACTCTCTACGTCTCAGTTTGGACGACCTGAGACTTACGCAGTGTGGCCCTATAAGTTCTGGCGCCCTTCGATCTCTCGGTCGGTATCTGGCCCACTAATTAATTTTCCATCGAGGTCCGTCTCTGGTTAGGTGATCCTGAGTGTAGAGGTGACTTTAAAATTAAATTGAATTATTTTGACGCACGATTCATTGTGTGCGTTCACATTTTTGTGTTGTCGTAAGTGTCGAGTGGTAGGTGGTTGGGTTTTTTATTGCCCATTAAGGGCTTTTCCTGTACTTAAATTTTGAGGCTGCTTCCCAAAAACAAGTGCGATCGTATAGCTAGATAATAATTTTTGTGCTCCGACCCATGACCCCGCGCCTTCTGTAGCTAGCCGCGCAACCGATTAAATTCGGGTCTTTTGGAGCAAAAGCGATTGATATAATAATATATATATATATTGTCAAAATCAATTAACTCTTTCTAAAGTTATAGCCTGCACATATATATATATATATATATATATATATATATATATATATATATGTGCGGGCTATAACTTTAGAAAGAGTTAATTGATTTTGACAAAATTTGGTAGCAACGTTGAAATCCATCACCGAACGAAGCCTATTTAAAATGGACCCGATCGGACTATTTTAAGGGTGGTTTTTAGGGGTTGAAAAATGTTTTTAGGTCCAAAAATACCGAAAAAATTCTCCGAATCGTTTCAAAATTGAAATTTAACCCTTTAGTAAAGATTAAAACGTGGTGCTAAAATTTAAATAAAATCGGCCCGATAGGACTGGACTTATGATTTTTTTAAAAACATTAGTTTGCGGATACGGATTTCCTTGCCGAATGGTGTATTTAATTTGGTGCAGATGCTGTAATTATAACAATATTGCAATTAAAAAAAAATTATTATTGTGAAGGGATGTATTAAGGGGTTAAATTTTTTATTTTACACAAAAACAAACAGTTCACGTAATAAAGCCACAATGCCTGTATTAGCAAATACACTATATTGTCGGCAGGGTTTGGCACTGCGACCCGAGTTTTTATCAGTTATTGTGGACAGACAACGATATCATGCTGTCAGCCTATAGGTACGTGAAATGTATACTTGTAAAAATTGATTGGTTAAATAAAACGACATCTAGCCAGATTTTAGAGAACTATACAGCTGTGTTGTGTAGTAATATGACTGCTCCATCATTCGGATACTGATATCATGAAAATAACTTTCTACTTTCACGAAGAGGTTTGAGTTCAGAATAAATTTGCTCAACTTTCATAGTTGTTTATGTTTTTATTTATTTTTTTTATTTTGTAACGAACTTTTGAAAACTACCTATTTCTTCGAAAAAAAACATGTAACTAATAGTTAAAAATAGTTACATTAAAAAATACATTGTATTATTATCTATCGATTTTTAAATTACTAGTAAGCGAGTAGTAAGTATTTACTTTTATTTAAAATTGGATTGAAAAAGATACATTCAGTATTTTCACATAGCTCAACAATTTAATTATAGACCATCACCGACTAATCGTTAGCGACCGACTGATTTTGATTCTAAACGATAAATTATGTTATTCTGACAGAACTAAATGTTTTTTTTTTAATTTTCAACTGGCGTTCTCAAGGTGAAAAAATTCGTTAAAAATGTGTTTTTTCCAGCTCCTACTAAAATTTGTGTGAGTATAAAATTTTCTACAAAAGTCCCCAACGGAATATGTCTAATGTCAATAATAGTTTAGAAATTCGGGGCGTTCTAAATTATTGCGTAGGAGTGAGCTGCAGTAATTTTGGGGAATTTAGATCCAGAGTATCCCTACTTAATACTCTACCAAATTACTGACATGAAATTTTTTCCTATCATGGTTCTCACACAGAGTTGAGTGAAAGCTGGAAAAACATTTTTAACGAATTTTTTTACCTTGAGGACGCCATTTGTGGAGGTTCCCCTGCTTGAAAATGAAAAAAAACATATACTTATGTTCCGAATACTTAATACAATTTATCAAAATCAGCCTGCCGCTAACGATTTGTCATTTATTTGTTTTCTAAGCATCTTTTAGACTTTAGAGGATAACTTGCTCACCTATTTTAACAATAACCCATTTTTTCATCAACTCAACCTCGATGCTTTTTTTATAAATTATATTTTTTCTTAGTTTAAAAAATCAAAATTGTACCTATGCATTTAAAAAACTAAATTCAAGTTATATAAGAAAACTTGTTTGAGATATTCTGTAAAAAATGTGAGCCGTCATGGGACGCCTAGCTGCAGATGTGAGATATTGTCATAGCTCTTTCCCTGCGAACACAATTAGTGAAAGAATTTTTAGAATCAGTTCAGTAGTTCCAGAGATAAGAATTTATGATTTATTACCCACCGCCCCACGAGAAACTCTCTCCCTTTGAAAGTGTTGAAACAGCAACACACAGCTGATGTTTACACGCACACATTAACATAGCGAGACGTAAAATAGCGAGTATCTACTTAGTACTTATTACCCCCCGAAACGGCGGGAAATCCCCTGGTAATTCACACACACACACACACACACACGTAAACTGTGTAACAGTATACATATAGATAATATGTAAAGACGCGCCGCTCCATTCAAACGAAATCACACCCGCGGCATAAGATGTTTCACATCAAAAACAGCTTTTGATACATACAAAAAATATTTTTTTGCCATACTCACTATAAAATTGCTACTTTACATGCGTGTATGTGTGCATGGATGGGTCAGTTTATAGGCAGATGTGTTGAAAGTGTTTTCAGAACAAACTAGAGTGGAAAATAAAGATATTTCCATAGTGATTTATGTTTATTGCTATATGCGTGCGCACTGCGACAACCACAAACCACTTAGTATTAAGTGGTTTGTGGCGACAACTTACGCATACTAAGAAGTGAAGTTGGTGATGCAAGTGAACTGTCAAATTTTTTTTAAAATGAAGTGAAAAGTAGCTATTTTATAGTAGTTACTATGCGTAATGATATTAGGATTCGTGTGACTGTTAAAACTCGCTACCGCTCGTTTTAACTTACTGCCACTACTCGTCAGTAATATACCTCATTACGACACTAAAAATACAATCTATTATTGCGGTTCTGTATCTCGAAAAGAAAAAAAACGGAACGCTTTTGTTCGTCAGTATGTTTGTCAATGTCGAATTTCTCGATACTAAATAAAGGTATCAAGGTGAAATTTGATATAATTATAAAGTTAACTAACGTGCATATATTCCAATAGTCAGAACCGAAAAAAAATATCTTCTAAATTGTAAATTTGATACCCCCAAAAAATATCTTTGTATATTCGGTCATGTGGGGTATCATTTGAAAAAGCTTTTCTTAAAGATCTCAAGAGTGGTGGTTTTGCCCTTCGTTTGGAATGACAGACTATTTACCCCTTGTAGAGATATAAAAAAGTCATCTTTTAAAAAAAGTCTTATATAAACACATAAAAAAAGTGTTATCAGCTCTTAGTCTAATATACTTAACAGAGAATCACAATGTTTTCAACATTTGTAGTTTTCGGAATTCAAAAGCAAATAATGTAGTCCGGAAACCTCGGCACCCGAGTCTAACTCACATTTGTCCCGTTTTTTTCTATTGTGCGATTTCAAGCCCATATAACATACATTTTTTACACTGATTTTTTTCTATTTGCTTATTTATTTTCTTATTATTTTGTACATTAATGAAAAACTGAGAAAATATTAAATAAAATATAATAATATTAATACATATTTCTCGCTCCCGTTAACCGACCTAAAATAAAATCATCCATATCTATATTATATTCTCTATTCTTATTTCCTCTTCCGGTTTTATTACATAACATACATTCTTTTTCTGTGTCTTTTGTATTAATATTTAACGATGAGAATTTCTCAACTGAATAAATTCGTCAGGGATTTAAATGACAAAAGAAACGGTTTTATTCTTTATAATATTAATTTTTATTTAAAATATACATATTAAAATCTAATAGACAGGACTAGCATTGTTTGCCATAAATATATTTTTATATATCATCACAATTAATATAATTCGACTCGTAGGATTTTATTCTTTGATATCTAAAATTCATTTCTTTAATTTACAATATAAATTATTTACAATATTATACATATTTGCATTGTGTTCACTACAATTTCGGTAATTATTACAGAAATTAAAATAATAACGTAAAACTAATTTGAATTGTATTGCTTCAACGTGTTTAATTTCAAATAAATATTTACGCACCCAAACATTCTAATGTTTTCGTATTAGAAACGAAATGAAGATAATATTCAACATTCTTTTTTGCATTCCGTATTTGCGCACTTTTCTGTTTGTCAAATTACATAATTCAAAAGCTATTAAGAATGGAACGTCGCGTCGTGCCGTAATAAAAATAAAAGTAGTTTTACACGATGCCTCTTTTTCGTGCGTCAAATCATGCGCCATTGCATGCAATTGCGCATGCAACAGGAGGCATAAAACGCATCTCGTTTCGTTATGCATCATAGCATTTACACATTTTCACATGAAAATTGTCTATATTAATCAGTAAATTCAAGAGTTTTTTTCATTTCGACTCCATTTTACTGAACAAAACAACATAAGATGCATGAATGATGCAAGAAAGTCCCGACTGGCAGATCATGCATTTCATTGCGCTTAAGTGCATGCATCAAGATACAAGAAAAAGAGGCATAATGTAAAGCTATAGCATAGGAGTTACTTGCTGGAAAATCTCTATTTTTTCTGTTTTTTTCTTTTCGGTATTAAAAACGTAACAGAAGATATTTGTCTTTTCAAGTTTCCAAAATGCTTATAATTTCAGTAAATAATTTTACTTATCTGTTTATTTTGAGATACTATAAAATGAAATTAAATAATGCGTATTAAATTTTACCACAAGTTATAAATTTCGTATCGTCTATAAAAAATGTTTGTTTTATCCTTTAATTTGTTTGAAAAAAGCTAATAAATTACTTGCGATATAAAAACTAACAGGTAAATGTCCCAATTTCTTTTCTGGAAACTTTGACATACTGTAGCACCAAAATTGAACAGAAGATAGTGTTAGTAAAGCGACGATAGCAAAATTATCATTCATCAATTCTTTATTTAACCCTCAAACACCACACTTCAAAACTCAACTTCAAATACCACGCTGGAGTTCAATGAATTAGATTGTAGATTAAGATTACAGAGGTAATTAACGTGAACCTCACAACTTCAGTTGCTTGCTCTTACTCTTTAATTTGATTTTTCTCATTCAGGGTTTGTTTGAGAGGAATTTACTAATTTACCGATTTGTGTCCGGATGCTTTGGTCTATAATCTATTTATCTATGATCCAATGAACGGATTGAACCCTAATGTGGCATCATAGGGTTGAATAACAAAATATAACATGGCAGTAACGGTCCATCATTTACTACAACACGCTGTTGAGTATTAGTCTGTATTTTCTTTCTCCACTCTATAAATACTTATCACTTACTAGTAATAAGCATTTAGTTTTAACATTATGCTTTGGAATTTTGCAACTGAATATAAATGGATAAAAAACATTTAAGCAATAGTTAGTTAACGAATATCGAGCACCTGATTTTTAGAACCGGATAATCATCTCAAATTAATAATACTTTGTAGAATATATTCGTAAAATATCACAAATGGAAATAAAATACAGTACTGGTACAATAATTAGAAAGACTTTTCACGATCTTTCTGAATTATGGTATTTTTCGAATCTGAAATAAAAAGATGCAGGTTACAGCAATTTCCCCCGTGAATCGATGTCAATTCGCTATATTATTCTCTCACAGTGGATTGGCGCAGTGGCGGATACAGGGGGTCACACATTTTTTTATAAGGAATAATATAAACAGAAATTCAAAGATAACGATCTGCACAATACACCGTTTTTCTATAATTTAGTTAAAATTGCCTTTAATTTATATAATTCCCAACCAACATAATATTATTTGTAAATTGTGTACATATTCAAAATTTCGACCGAAATCGGAGAGCATTTTTAAGTTCTCCGACTCTGGGAGGGAGGGGATCGCCCTCATCGTCCCTCCTGTATCTGCCCCTGGATTGGCGGGAGAACTACTTAGTTTGGAGGATAACCACATCACTAATATTTTTTATTCCGTTAGCTAGAGCTGCGCTTTAATACGTTGACTGCCGTAAGACGTATAACTTGATGCTCGAAGAATCGACCATAACAGCCGCGAGTATCACAAGTTGATTCTCAAGCACGGCAAGTTATAATAGCCAAGGAAAGCATCATTCGATTCTCAGATCAATGTAACTTTTATGCAGCCCAATATACACGGCTGTAGGCATTAGAAACTATGCGTGGCCTGCATCTGAGTGAATCGATAGTTGATTCTCAGGATTGAAATGTTTGTAGTTGTTGTTGACATTTCACTAAAAAGCAATGAAACTTCAGATAAAGTATTATTTAAACAAAAACCAACATTTAATTACATTTCTAAATAAGAAAATAACTAATTTTTTTCATATGATTCAAGCGTATGCAGACTTATTTACCTACATATGAAACGGCATATGATTCATACGGCCAATTCTGCAAACTTCAGCTATATGGGCCACGTGAACATTTGGTGTCTCTCGGCTCAAAAAAAAAAAACAAAAAAAATACATTTTTTAGGGAAAAATAAATTCATTAATGTTATCGCCATCCTATTCAAGGACAAAAAACAGTTCTGGCCAGAAGGCACCAAATATTTCTGATTATTGCGGCAGTCAACGTGTTAAAAGCTGTAACTTATAGTCCCACAATTATAAAAATAATTGTAACCCTCGTTGTAACCTTTTATAAAGATATTTCGTACACTCATATCAGTGCTGTATTATAACAAAATTAGCAAAACGAGCAATTAAATCAATTAGCGCAAGTTCTGTCTGGTGTATTGCTAAAATACGAGTCGTGCATATGGTAGAGTTTGTCGATTGGGTTGGCTATAGTGACTGTTGGCAGACCATCGTGGCCACTGGAATGGGAGTGTGATGCGTGCAAATCGAGATTCTGCAACGACAGGGTATCCGATGTCGCTTCGTCCAGGTGATCGAAGTTCCCGCTATCGTCGTACGAGTCGTCCTCCGATGTGCACATACTTTCACCTGAATGAACTGGATAGGCATCTGAAAAGAAACAAACTGTTGAAAATACACAATAAACTGACAAATATAATATGTGAAGATCGTTATCATAATCTCATGTAATCAGTTTCTGGTAAAAAATCTATGTCATGTGATTTTAAACGTCATTGGGACCATGTCTACAATATTTTGTGAATAAAATAATATAAGTAATTATAGTTGAAGTAAAGTATGGTTGAGGATCAAATAATAAAGCTTTTTGCCCCGCCAATGTTACGCTACCTCAACCAAACCTTCCTTCAACTATTGACATACTATTGGATTAACACTACCTACTATATACTGAAGACAAGTAATTATTTTCACTGCAATTTTTATAATATGTACAGCTGAAGGCGTAGGCATAATTTTGTTCAGACGGGAGCAAGAGTTATGAGAGAAAACATGGACATCCGGCTATTCGGTCATAAACGATAAGTCAAACGTTCTAAGTGCAATTCGAGAAATTCTCAGGCGTCAAATGTCAATAACGGAAAATAAAAGGTATTAGTATTAAGTAATTTTAATGAATTTTCACACTTTATTCCATTATTCAAGATCCCAGGTGGGCAGCTGCTCGCCACTTCCGGCCCATTTCATGCTCTCATGTGTACAGCTCCAAGATATGTGGGAATTTGAGTAATTGACCTTTTAACGTCATTGGTGATGCTTGTAAGGGGCAGGAAAAATCTCACCGACGCTTACAGGCTTACAGAAGGCCCATTCTGCTACCCCAACTATTAGTGATCTAAGGCCCTCGATAGTTCAAAGCTTTTGTAAAAATGCAATTATTAACTATATTTTTGTTTGATGAAAACTCCAAGGAATGAAGATCGATTCTCAAGTATATTTTCAAGTTTCAACTTGAATGATGTGAAACATTTTGAGCTAACCTTATAATTAAAATATCTTCCTAAAATTTTAACTCAATATTCCTTTGCATACATGATGAAAGCTATTTGGGAGCAAAACAAACGTCCTACCAAAAAGGTATTTCAAGTCTCTAGTCACATGCCATAATGCCGTTGAACTAAACGGATGTTTAGGGTAAGTCTGCTAAAATCTATAAATTAAATTTTAACTTTACTAAAAATCTATTAATCTCATTAGTGTTATATTTGAGAGCTGCTTAGGCACCACGCTCACAAACAACATAGAAGGAGTTATCCTCCTAGTTGCACTTTTTTCAAGGGCACTTTCAAGATTTTCTATGTAGTCTTAATAAAACAAATAAGTTTCCAGAAAGTGAAGCCCTTACCGTCTGGTGAATACGGAATGTTCGGATTAAGCGGTTGACTCGACGTGGGAAACCCATCTCCAAGACTACCAAGTCCTAAGTAATGATCGCTCGACGGCGATTCTTGTTTGATCATCTTATCGTCCTTACCATCCTTGTCCTTATCTCCAGGTGACTTGTTATCAGCCTCTTGTTTAGCCTTCCTCTGTATCTTCTTCATTTTCGCTCTCTGGTTCTGGAACCACACCTGTACAACCCGTACGCTCAGACCTGTTTCCTTCGCCAACGCCTCCCTGACTTTTCGGCACGGTTTCGGACTGACCTCAAACGACGCTTTGAATTGTCTCCTCTGCGCCGATGTCAAGATCGTTCTTGGACGTTTCGGACCCCGTCTTCCGTCCCTTGGTCTTCCTCCGTCATCCAACAAATCGTCATCGGTTGGACTCGCCTGTTGCATTAAGTACATTTCTTTTTCGAAATCTTGTCGACAAAATAATTGACCGGCTCGAAGGACGAATTGTTCACCTTTTTGTAGAGGTTGGCAGCATACCACACACACGAAACATGGCAGGTGGTAAACGTGTTGTTGAGCGCGCATCACCATCTCATGTGGTAACAAGCGGTCCCCGCATCGTGAACATTTTACCCCGAATATTCTGGAACAGAGAAATTTAATTGTTAAATATTTTATGGTAGAGAAATTTCTACAAATCATTCTTCACAGGTATTGGCCTTAAGGACAGTCGAAGTCATGGGATTCTGTACTAAGAACTGGTAAAGGTATCAATTAGATTTTTAGTTTATTGTTTGAATAGAAATGATATTACTTTGAAAATATACATTAATGCTAATCTTAATTTAAAAGAAAAAATAAGATTCAAATTATTATTTTCGATCATATTTTATTAACAATAATTATAACAAAACTAGCAATAGTTGGTAAGCGTAAAATTTCTCTATTTAACCATTATTAAATTTAGTTCCGCAGTTACAGTTTAAAAACTTTTTAAAGCAACTTCAGAGAAAAAATATATTTAGGTTTCAATTAATCATTCTTTGCCCTAGAACTGGTCACAATTAATATGAAATATGCCAATTCCAAAAAGAATTAAATTATAATTATTAGTCCAGTCACGAGAGATTAAAGAGGGGGATCCACCTTGCATTTTGTTCTGCAAATGATTTTATTTTTTTGTGCCCTCAATGTTAAGGAGATGTCAAATCCAAGTTTGCGACCTCTAAAACGGTGGAGGAGTTTTGGTGGACTAAAAACCACGATTTTTTTGCACTTTTTTCGGTTTCTTGCTTATAACATGGAAACGGCTGGTCCTATCGAAAAAATGGTCCTATTCAAAATTAAAGGGCACAAAATTTACTTCAAAATGCACTAGTCAAAAATGAAAAAAAGCATTTTTTCAAGCTTTTAACTATTGAAAAACTCGAATAGCCTATAACCTTCCTTAAAAAACGGGCTGAGATTAGCGCGTTCAAATAAAAAAAAAATAAACTCTTTTTAGTGTATTTGCCATAATATGGCACATACACTATTGGCGTCGGTCGGATGGCGGGACCTAGGGGTCGGACCAAAATTTCTCGACGTTTCATAGCCTCCTGAACACTTTGGCACCATTTTTGGAAATGTTCATGTTTATATATATATATATATATTATAGCAATTGATTTAGCTCTGAAAGACCCGAATTTAATCGGTTGCGCGGCTAGCTACCGACGGCGCGGGGTCATGGGTCGGAGAACAAAAATTATTATCTAGTTACGATCGCACTTGTTTGGGAAGCAGCCTCTAAAATTTAAATACAGGAAAAGCCCTTAATGGGCAATAAAAAACCCAACCACCTACCACTCGACACTTAGGACAACACAAAAAGTGAACGCACACAATGAATCGTGCGTCAAAATAATTTAATTTAAATTTGAAGTCACCTCTACACTAGTATCACCTAACCAGAGACGGACCTCGTTGGAAGATTACTTAGTGGGCCAGATACCGACCGAGAGATCAAAGGGCGCCAGAACTTATAGGGCCACACTGCGTAAGTCTCAGGTCGTCCAAGCTGAGACGCGAGAGTGGTCACAGTTAGGGATAATTCGAAAAGGATAACCACGTTGGCCAAAAGAGATCCGAAAAATATTCCGGAACAGAGTCCAGACCCACAATCACAGTTATATTAATCCCAGGCCTAACGCTGTTACTTCCTTAGCAAGATAAACAGAAACAAATCCGAGGTGATTTCAAAGGCCAAAACCACACGATAACTTAACCTAAACTACCAACAAAACACAGATTACGAACACAATATCGGGACACACAGTATTCGAGATACCAAAAAATAAAAAGGCGGCCCTGTAATCACAGGTCCTACGGAACTTCCAGCAATCGAGACAAAAATCCTAATTCAATAGGCCTCGAAGCCTCACAACAACCTACTTATTCAATCGCAAAACGTAGCGTGACGTAAGCGAGCGATAGCGAAACCATAACCTAACGATAGCGAATATCTCAACATAAAATCTTCATAAATAATGAGGCGATACGGAACGATAACAAAATTCACATAATTAATTTTTAACCATTATTTCACACTTAATCCGGGCCTGTACAGAAATTCCTGAGCCTGAAAAGAAAATACATAGCATAGGACTAGAGACAAACACTTTAAAATCGCGAGACTGGCGACGAGGAATTCAAACTTAATTCGTAATAAGATTCAAAATATTCCAGAAAATTCCCAATGTAGTGCAAGAAAGCCTACAGGAATACAATCGACGCAACATCATCCATTTTAATTCTGACGTAAATATCTAAAATTTACCCAGTACTACTCAAAGTGGTCGACATTCAGAAATGTAAAATGTTCATAAAATATTAGATTTGATCCTTTAATATTTTCGGGATATATTGTAGTACCATATCTATCCCACTGGGCTAGATACTTGATAATATTCTGGGATACTTTATGCGTCGTCACTTAGGATAGCAAATATTAAAAATTTCGGAATAATTGCACAATCTTCAAAATTTCTGGAATAAATTAAATTATTCCCGTATTCCAGAATCAACACAACCACACGGAAATCCAAAAGCAGCAACTTATAATCCCTAACTAGGAGAAGCGCTTGGCTCCTTTATGGTTAATGTTTGCACGGTAAGCTAACTAAATCGAATACAATAATCCAACAATGGAAATACGGAAAATAAATCAATTTTCGGGAATTAGGAAAACTAGGAAGGTCGATCAATACAGGAATCGAAGCAGGAAGCAACGCCGAATCCAAAATCCAAGACTAAACAAATACAGCTCCAAAACGAAAGGTACTAATCCAAATCCAAAATCCCAAAATAAGAAGTATTTTATTCGCCAGCATAATCAATCATTTTATTTTGATTGTTTAACAGCTCGATGTTTATCACGCGATCGCTGTCTCTAGTCTGTCGACGTGCGAGTCTTACCCGTTCACGACGAACCACAACATCAACGAGCTCACTTTTATCTCAACTCAAAACATCTATTCGTCTACCGCACTTATAGAGATGATAGGTCGCCAGTCATGTTAATTTCTGTTATAGTTCGTTCTCAAACGTTCTCTAGTCAACCTGACGTCATAATATCAATACAGTGGTGTCCCCTTACCTCTCGAATATATGATCAAACATAAAATACATTGAAGTTAAAATAAATGCCGCTATTTACTGGATGTACCAAAGGGCTAATTACCCCCCTAACTACGACTAAAATTAGCCCCCTATAATATATATATATATATATCTATATGTGTGTGTGTGTGTGTGTGTGTGTGTACACGATAACTCTCGACAGACTTAATCGATTGAAACGAAATTTGGTACACACATTGGAACCCATCAACGCAAGAAGCCTATTTAAAATGGGCCCGATCGGACCATTTTCAGGGTTGTATTTAGGGGTTCCAAAAAGTTTTTGGGCCCAAAAATACCGAAAAATTTGTCAGAATCGTTTCAAAATTGAAATGTAACTCTTTAGTAAAGATTAAAATGTGCTGCTAAAATTTTAATAAAATCGGCCCGACAGGACCGGAGTTTTAAATTTTATGAAAACATTAGTTTGTTGATACGGATTTACTTATGGAAGGGTGTATTTAATTGGGTGTACTAATAAAATCCATGTCTAATATTAACATTTAGAAAAATTTAATTATTTTAAGGGATGTATTAAGGGGTTAAATTTTTTATTTTGTCAAAAAACAAACTTAAGTTCACATAATAATGCCACAATGCCTGTATTAGCAAATACAATATATTGTCGGCAGGGTTTGGCACTGCGACCCGAGTTTTTTTTTTTTTGTTTGAACGCGCTAATCTCAGGAACTATAAGTCCGATTAAAAAAAATTTTTTTTTGTTAGCCCGTTTATTGAGGAAGGTTATAGGATATACGAGTTTTTTTTAAATTTTACCCTAAAGGGAGTAAAACGTGGGTGTAAGATTTTTTGTAAAAACAAAAAATCTTCCTTTTAAGAGCTGGAAGTGGCAATGATTTCGTATCTTGTGACAAATGGTTGTAGAATTTAACACAATTATAAAGTGTTCCTTTTTCAAAAATAGTTAAAGAATGATCCGGCAAACGAAAGTCGCTATTTCCTCTAGTATTATGTACATGTAACATTCGATGGCAAGTAAAATAGGTATTTGAAATGTTCTTTCACAAAACACACGCTTTCACAAAATATGTAGTAAACGCCCCATGAGCAGAAAAAGATCCTCTGCACGATTCTCTGGCATTTAATTTAGCTAGGATACGGATGAAACTTTTTTGAGGTTTAAAAATCAACTCTGTACAGCTCCCAAAAGATAATTCCATACTTCATTTTTGAATAAAAATAGCCGAAGTACATAGTTTTTGCAATGCTATATACTATACTATAGAATCATTCGATTTCAAAAAGACGTACCAATAGTAAATGAAAAGCAAAGAAGACGGATCTCGAAAAGCTATTATCTTGCGTAAGTATAAATGAACAACAAATTATACGATGTACGTTGATAAAAAAATGTTTAGGTTTAATACTGCAGTACCATATTAGTTTCATTAAAAAATCAAAAACCATGCACAAATTAATTATATTAAATGGTTTTTGCCATATCCACTTTAAAATAGCTACTTTACATGCGTGTATAGGAATCAGGTATATGCATGGAATGGGTCAGTTAACCGGTAGGTGTGTTGAAATTATTATCTATGAAGTTTTGATATTGCAGATTTTACTAAATCAATCAGTTTTCATTGAAAGTTGTGGATATAAAGTTTTTATTTGAAAACTAAGAAATATGCTTCTAATAAAATAATTTCCGAACTTTTTCCTTCTCGTAAACATCGCTAACCGTTCGCCGTACACAACGCAATACAATGCAGGCGAGGGTAGCTGTCAAAGCGAAGATATTCCCTTTGTTAGCAGGCGTTTGCGTGAATTTTTATATTGCATTTTTATTCAGTGGCGTACACAATAGCTGGAGTTTCAACATTTCACACTCGCATACATACATAAAGATGTCAGTGTTTAAAAATAAGTAAGGCTGCAAAGTTGATAAAACAATTTAAAAATCCCAGAGTATAAATAGTACATTCAGAATCAATGACAGACCCTCAGTACCGCGGGAGGGGCAAAGGAGTGAGATGGAGGGGGTTTTAGACAAATGACTAGGCCCTGAAGTCAGGGTCCATTTTGATTGATCAAATACCCCATCTAAATGTCGTTTGAGACACTCACACACACCTAAACTAACGTAACAACTAACTAGTGAACTCTGTATACTAATATGGATAGTTGATAGCGATTAAAAAATGGGTTTTGTATGTGAACAATTTTCAAATACATATTCTTCAAGACAGGCATTAATGTTAACAAAATTAGAATGAAAACTTCAGATAAGGCTTGTAATCTAATTCTATCTATAAACGTCGATCAATTTTCTGACATTTCAAAATAAAACTTAATTAAAATTTATTTTTCCATTCCAATTTCTCAAGAACACTGTTATTGTATAAATTTTGGGCATTCTAAATATCTCAAATAATAATATTAAATTAGGTTTTATTTTGAATTGTCAAAAAATTGATCGACATTTATAAAAAGAATTAGATTGCCTTATCTGAAGTTTTCATTCTAATTTTGTGAACATTACCTGTCTTGAAGAATATGTGTTTGAACATTCTCCACATACAAAACCCATTTTTTAATCGCTATCAACTATCCATATTAGTATACAGAGTTCACTAGTTAGTTGTTACGTTCGTTTAGGTGTGTCTGTGTGTGTCAAACGGCATCAAGATAGGGTATTCGACCAATCAGAATGGACCCTGACTGCAGGGTCTAGTCGCTTGTGGGTTTTAGTGGGTAGGGAGCCCTGATCCGATTCCCACATTATCCAGATCGTCTTCCCTGAGTGTCCGAAAAAAGGATTTCCCCATCCGAAAAAGAATGTTTCAATGAAAATAACTTTGATAGTTTTTTAAAGATGCTTGTACATCGTGGAATGGAATGTCATGTATAAATACTTCACTACCTCCCTACTAAAATTTAGAACAATCATATGATGCACAATCTTTTTTCCTTCGAAGGGCCATTTAAGAAATTAATCTGTACCAGCGGGTTTCACAGGAAATTATTTCTTACGTAATGAAAAATTTAATTTGAAATATTTTTTGGGACCGTTATTGTATTTTGACGTTTCGTCAATCTTTATATAGCTGTGACAAATAAATATTCTATCTATCTATCTATCTATCTATTATATAATGGCATGTTATATGCTCTAGCTCGACAGAAAAAAAAATCGTATTTAACAGAACCGATAAAATAACTACAGACTTGAAAGATGTGGCAACGTGGATCTTTTGCAGGAAACTTTATACTCTACAAAATTATTGTTGGTATCCCATTTGCCCTATCTAACATGGTCCTCAGATCGTTTAAAGTGAAAGCTGGAAAAATACATTTTTTACAATTTTTTTGCTTTAAAGACACCATTTTGGTGAGTTTCGCAGCAAACATTTCTGATAATTATGATCCAGAGTGTCCTTATCTGATATACCTTTGATAATTTTGCGAAATAACAAGTTGTAACCATAAACGTCCGTAATTATAAAGTCACTATAACGCCCAGTAGTTTAAAATAAATAGTTGCCCTCAAGTACCGACTCGGACTGTCGTTTTATCGTCTTGCAAATCTCACATATTAAGAGCTCGAAGCTTTCTTTGTACCGCCGACTACATTCAACTGTTCAGCTCAAGCAACGATGTGTACACTCATTCTTTGCACTGCAAGCTTTCAAGCTTGTAATTTTATATACGGGAAGTTGCTACCGCTCTTTCATAATATTATATTAATACCAGATATTAATATGAATAACGACAAGAAAATTTGCATATGCATAAGCCATAAATATATGTGTATAATGCGTTATAATATGAAAATCACCGCCTTATGGAATTTTAGTGCGATAAAAATAATGATGTTTATGAGAAAAATAAGATTAGGCGCAGTATGATAGTATTGCCAGCAGAACTGTGCCGTGCTGAAAACAAGCACTTATAATGCTTAAAGCACTTTGCTTAAAGCATTTGTAAAAGCGATGCTCGATGCTTGATGACTTGCATTAGGAATGCTTAACGAGCGTTTTAAATGCTTAATAAGCATTTTTAATAAACCATTTAACAAAACGCGCATGTACTTTAAGCACTTAGGTTCGGTGCTTTGCCTAGCTCTGCGGTTTCTAAGTAAAAATTGGTTTGCCGGACATTACAATATTTGGCCGGACATTTGTATTCCAAAGCCGGACAATGTAAGTCTAGGGGACAAATATGAGGACTTTTCATTACTATATGGATATGAAAGGACGTTATTTTTCAATTTTCAACGAAAAAAGTGATGGTTTACGGTCAAAATTGTATTTCAATGAGCAATAGCAATTGTCGAGCGGGCTTAAGTAGGATTTAAAGTTGAAAACATAAAAATACGGAAGTTATCCGGACAAGCCGGACGTCGTCTATTTTGGCCAAATATGTCCAGCTAAAGCCAAACATTTGCGGCTACACTAGGCGCAGAATACTTATTTTTTTATTTAAATACTTACCCGTATTTAAATACGGGTAATTTAAATACGGGTAAAAATCGATGAGTGTTGTGACTTTTGAGTTTGGAAAAGAAAAGGAAGGAAGGACACTAATTTTTAAAAGGGAATGGCTGTGTTTTAGATCATAAAAAATCGTGAGCTATGATTTCGCGTTGTGATGATTGTACTTTATTTATGCACATTGAAGACACGTGGCATTTACTGAGCACTCGAACTATATTTGAATACACTTTCTTCTGTGTTTTTTAATTGTCAAATACATATATTTTACAGTTTTCGGTCAATAGAGTAGATAATATTTCATCTATGATAAGCAAAGTCAAATTCATACTTGACGACATCCTTACAGCGTTTGTTTATTCAACTCAATTTATCCTATTCATCGATTAGAGCCTGGTAAATATCTTAATCTATGGATGTCTAGTTTATAAGATAAAATTTTCACTTTCGTAGTGTCTAAATAACCGGCATGTATTCAGTATTATTATAGCTTTGCACGCCAGAGCTGAGTTTCACTCATACAAGTATAGTTATATTCCTTAAAATTCCTTAAAATTGTTTTTCGAAAAGGGGAGATTCTGTTCTATAAAATTGAATCATATTTAGGTTGATTCGAGTTCATAATAAATCCTAAATTGTAATTATTGAAAATCGCGAACAGCAGTTGTCGCCTGTCAGTTAGTCTATACTGCACACGTACGTACGTCCGAGCTCTACAGTCGCAATTCTTGATGAGTCGCTTTGTTTATTTTTTATTCGCTTTGTTTTATATCATAATAGAACCCTATCGAAATTCAATGGAAGCTTTCAGTAGTTTGTTATAAAAAAGTCTGTTGTAAAATAGTATATTGTTCAAGTAGTGTGCTAAATACATCTTTATTCGTCAGGCGCGATGGTTTTAGCACGAGTAGTAGGCGAGCGCACACGAGCCTTTACAAGTGCGTATTTGCAAGCCACATACGAGTTCTGAAAACATCACGCCTGACGCATAAAGATATAGCACACGTGTTGCACACTATACTTTATAGGAATTGTTGGAAATGAGCACTTCCGTGACACAGAAGATCAATAAAAAGCAATACTGATTATTTCAAATTTGCATTTTACTAGCGTTTCGGTATTCTTCATACCATCTTCAGAGTCAAAATGCTGTCAATTTTTTTCAGTATTTTGTTTGAAAGAAATTGACAGCATTTTGACTCTGAAGATGGTATGGAGAATACCGAAACGTTAGTAAAATGTAAATTTGAAATAATCAGTATTGCTTTTTATTGATCCTCTGTGCCACGGAAGTGCTCATTTCCAACAATTCCTACAACTGTTTTCAAGGATCAAATTGCTCTATTTAACTATAGCAACTTCGAATAGTATACTTTATTCAACACATGCCTGGTTTTAGAGCTTTATTGAATTAAAGTCAAACACCTAGATTCACTGACAGCAGTACATCTCATTCTAATAAAAACATTAGCCTTGATAAATTATTTATTTACTGCAGTCTATTTATTAATGTATAGCCCAACAAAAAAAAAAACAAAAAAAAGTGAGACGACCCCTTTGTCACATATTTCTTACATAAAAATAAGCTGAGATACCATGCCTATTGCCTATAATATTGTCATCTATTGGCTTGGGTTATAATATGTTAAATATTTATGACGCTTTAAAAATTATTACTTATAAGCACGCGTTTCGGCGACAAAAATAATTAAAACATTTATATTTTCCCCTAAATACGTCTTGAAACTTTCAATATCATGAAATTTTCCTACTTTCAAATTTGCATTATTATATATTATTATAAGGTCTTTTATTTTAGTTTACAGATTCAATTGAACTGTAACGAGAATCAGTTTAAACGAGAGTTTAAATATTTTAATTCCAAATAAATTTTCGTTTTAAATCAAACTTTTAATAAAATTATGATAAAATTAGTATCTATGTGTTATTATTAAGAATGGTACTATTATTATATTAATTTCTGGCCCTAATGGGCCTCCAAAAATTAGACAAATCTGATGCCAAATAAGCAAGCAGATTGATCACAAACTACGCTTTTGGGTTGTCCCTTATAATAAAATTTACATACTAATACTAAAACTAGGTAGGTAATAATAATACTAATAACATAAATCTATTAATGTCCTGCATTGTTCATAATTTCATTATAAGCAAAATTCAACACGTTTAAGATGCGAGTGCCACGAACTAGTTAATTTCTTTATCATAATATTACTGTAATATCATCAATAGACGATACTAAACATACTATATTGTATTTTAATTATTAATCGACTTCAAAAAAGGAGGAGGTTCTCAATTCGATCAGTAATACTTATTTTTTAACTTCCCGCTAAGAAAATTAAAATTTTTCAAAAATAGGGAATTTATTGATTTCACCCCGATTTTCGAAAATCGAGTTTTCATCAGGTCTCGACGTTTTGTGATCCTAGGAAGCTATTCTGACTATTTTTACGATGATGTCAGTACGTCTGTATGTGTGTGTATGTAAGCCTCTCATAACTTTTGAACGGCTTGACCGATCGAATTAATGTCAAACACCGCAGATTCACTGACTGGCCTTGATACAATATTTATTTACTTCATTACCATATTATAGTAACCATATTTCATTATAGCATTGGCAAGAGTTACATAATGGTTCATTATGTAATTAGATTTCCATTTTATAGCATCGAAAATCGTTTCTTAATGGTTCATGATGTAACGGGATTTCCATTTTATAGCAACGAAAAGCGTTTCATAATGGATCATGACGTCACAGGTCGATAAACGGCCATTTAAAATCCGCTTTACAGGCACGAAAAATCACTAAAAGCGTGCATGTATTGAATAAAGGTGATTTTTATGATATATACCGAGTTGCAAACTTGGCGCGGTGTGTACATTAAAATTTAGCTTTCCCAACGATTTTTGTACCTAGAAAATTTTACCTGTCATAGTCGGCTTTACAGTAGAGCTTGGTGTTTCTCGTGTAGCAGGAGTGCGTCAGTGGCGCCCTACAGACGCAACAGTGCAGACAATGTTCGTGCCAACTGGCATCCGCCACCCGCATCAGGTACCTGTCGTGTATCTTCAACCCGCAGCCTTCACATACTTCGTAAGTTCTCGATTGTTGTTGGTCGCACGATTCGTAAGATCTCGGCGTTGATTGTGGTTGATGATGTCCTAACTGAGGACCACCGTGGTGTTGTGGTTGCAATTGCACTTCGCATTTCAGTGCTGGCGTTACTCCGCCGCCTCCACCACTGTCTGTTGAAGAGAAAAACCAATTAGAGCCAAGTTCCGAAATGCTGTTAAAAATATTTGATAAATTAGTTGTACTTAATACATCTTATAAATAGTACTATAATAATTATTGTAATTAGATACTTAAAAAAATGATATTTCACCAAGAAAACAGCTTTAATTCATATGGTAAAATTTGCGTGTGTTCGATTAAATATTTCAAGAAGGGAATATATTTTATTTAGTGTAGTATGCCGACGACTAATTTTATTAGTGCATTTGCCATAATATGGCACATACACTATTGGCGTCGGTCGGATGGCGGGACCTAGAGGTTGGACCAAAATTTCTCGACGTTTCATACCCTCCTGAACAGTTTGCCACCATTTTTGAAAATGTTTATGTATATATTATGTATGTATATCAGGGTGGACTAGGTTATAGTAGCAATAATTCACCATTCGATGGTCCATCGAAAAATAAGTCGACATGCATAATTTTATTTTTTTCCAAAACGCTTCCTAGGGGAGATACACCCCTTCAAAGTTCAGTTTTAAAATTCTTTTTTTGTCCTAACTCTCAGGTCATTAATGCGTTTTTTGACCAAATTTGGTACAAGTATTTATGCAATAGATACTCATTACTTGACGTAAGTAACTTTTGTCAAAATTGGCAAGTGGCGTAGATACAGGGGGGTTGTTTCACTTTTCCCGCCGTATTTTCTGCGCCACTGGATATTTTTAAAGAATAACATTTTTTTCGAATTCCCTGTTCAAATTAGAAAAAAAGAGTCACTCTTGCAAAATTTCGATTTGAGGCTTCGTTTACGAGATAATTAGAGTTGAAAGTTTAGAACACTTCTAAAATAGCCACCTATGAAAATAATAGGTCTGGAACCTTGTACAACAATAATATTGTAAACTTTTTACTGTTTGACGAATTTAAATAAATAATTCATTAATTAAATTAAAAACAACAAATAAATAACTTATGAAAATAACCAACAAAGTAGGCGATACTTGGTTTTGAGATAATTTATGACACTTGTCAGTATTGATTTTTAAAACTGGACTTTGAAGGGCTGTATCTCACTTAGGAAGCGTTTTGGAAAAAAATAAAATTATGCATGTCTACTTATTTTTCGATGGACCATCGAATGGTGAATTATTGCTACTATAACTTGGTCCATCTTGTGTGTGTGTGTGTGTGTGTGTGTGTGTATATATTGTACCTGATCTTTGAGGCACGTCGCCGTAGTTCCAGTCAGCCGCAGATTGGAATTCAAAAAATCTAAATTACACGGAAAGAAAAATCAGTAGGAACCATATTGGGATCAGATTCGAGAGCCCGGTGGTTAGTTGCTGGGCCCAATTTTTAGCTTAGTTTAGAGTGGAGCTCTCGATTGATGCCAGAATGGTTCCGTAAATAAATAAAAGAAATAAATTATTATATTATATATTTAAGAAATAAAGAACTGTACAATTAACCTAAATAAACAATAAACTAAGAAAAACGGAACGGCTTAAAAATAATCAAAACAGAGCAAACGAACGGGACTTAAATCTACACTGGCCAATGGCGCAACGGAACAAACCTTATTTATTAAAACTCAACTAAACAAATGTAAACATAGTATAACGACCTAACCTAACTTATTGTCAAAAGAAGTGAATAATAAGCGAAAAATAATATACAAAGCTAAAAGGAATGAAAAATAAACTAAAGTAAGGAAAAGAAAAATGTACAGACTTAATACTAATCACACCAAATATACAGACCAGACGCACAATTAAATTTAAGAACAATAAAGGTAAATAAGTAAAAATTATAAATAAACTACAAACTACATTCAGACACACTGAATACGGACGGACAACAAAAACCTGGACTGAACACTTCAACGGACCGGAAACTTATGAAAATTTTCTAAAAGGTAAATAAAAATAACGGCTTAAATCTAATTGTTCAGTAACCTGGAAACCAACAGAATAAACTGTTCACTTTTTCCAAGTAAGCCTGCCTACTTACTGAACTTCAGACAGCACGTAAATTCAAATTTAAATTAACTAAGTATTAAAAATATAAAAATTATAAATAAGGAGAAAAATAAAAGAAAAATGTAATGTTATGAATGAAAACATTACAATTACCCCCACCAACAAAAGGTGCGAGGTCGGGACAAGAACAGCACGGAAACATGACGACCGACCACCACGGAGGTAGTTATCGATAATCACTTACACCGATTTCAGAACTATTTGGATTCAAGAAATTAACAACACTAGATACAACAATAGTAAGGTACTTAAATAATAATCACAACAAAGAAATCTTTTTCATATCCTAACAACTAACTAATTTTTTTCAGATGCTCAATATGAGACTTGTACATTTTACCGGATTCTTGGTCGAGCAAATCAACACTCACCGGACTCGTAAATCTAATGATTACTCTAGGTGTACTAAAACGAGGCAAGAATTTTAAATGGAAATTTGGTCGCATTTTCTGGTAATGTAATCTTTGCATGACGGTGTCACCAACCTTAAATTTAGATGTGACATTTCTATTTTTATTGTAATGATGAGCCTGTCTTTTGCTCGCTAAATTTAGCATTTTCCGGACAGAGTCCACTGACGGAATGTCATCATGCTCCCACAAAGGGTCTAATTCATTTCTTAAATCTACAGGAAATCTGATCTCTCGAGCCAGAAATACTTTGCACGGCAAATCCTTAATACTTTCATGATACGACGTATTGTTGCAGAAAGAAATATGGTCCAGAAGAAGATCCCAGTTAAGGTGATCATTGAACTGCTGTTCTAGCATAATGGAAAGGGACGATCGCACATTTCGTATAACTCTTTCAACTGCGTTTGAACCAGGAAAATAGGAGGACGTATTTACTGTACGAGTACCCCAGGACGAGCAAAACTCCTTAAACTTAACAGACTTAAAATTAGTAGCATTATCGGATACTATACAACCTGGAGGTCCATAAGTTGTGAAAACCTCATGAAGACATCTAATAATTGACGCTGAACTAGAATCAGGAATCGGATACATTATTAACCATTTACTAAAACCATCAAGCACTAAAAGTACATATTTATTTTCAGACGCACTACAAATCAGAGGACCAAGCAAATCGATATAAACTCTATCCCAGACGTTTACAGGAGGACTGGAACTCAAAATCACTTTATCAGGCTTGAAATTCGGCTTGTGCTGATAACACAACTGACATTTCTTTATAAAGTCACTGATATCAATGTACATTTTCGGCCACCAATAACGTCGAGCGATGGCGCGATACGTTTTGGCAACACCAGGATGTCCACTTATTTTAGCACTATGAAATTCTTGAATGATAGGAAGACGAGCAGGGATGGGTAAAACCAGTCTTTGCCTGCGCTTCCTACCCACTTGGCGATAAACACAGTCATTTCGTAAGATAAAGTTTTTACACTCAATATTCTGTGATAACAACTCACGCGTTTTCTGAATTTCTTCATCTTCTAGTTGTAGCCTCTGGAGTTCGAAAATTTTGGAATCAGCTTCCAACGGACAGTTGATGACGTTTAAGTCGGAGTCATCATTAACAAAAACTTCAGGATCAGGCACTAGACGGGTCAGGCAATCTGCAGAGTAATTTGTGACTCCACGAATATGTTCGACTCGGAACCTAAATCGACTCAAACGAAGTAACCAACGACCCACGCGACCCAAATTCCGGGGGTGCTGGATCAGCCACTTCAAACAGGCGCTGTCGGTCTGCAGCAGGAACTCTCGGTGCGACAGGTACGGTTTGAATTTTTCCATGGCCCAAATACAACTAAGGGCCTCTTGTTCGTAGGTGGAAAACCTACTTTCAGCAGGAGTCAGTCTCCGGCTGGCGAACTGCACCGGGTGCATACCGTCTTCATACTTCTGCAATAGCACGCAACCAATATGCGTATTGCTGGCGTCGGTCTGGAGCACGAACTCACGATCAAAGTCAGGAAACTTGAGCACTGGCGGATTACTTAAGTCATGTTTAAATTGTTCAATACTTTTTAAATGTTTGTCACTAATCACAAACTTGACTCCCTTTTTGCGCAAATCGTTCAGGGGAGCCATTGTCTTGGCGTAGTCAGGTATAAACTTTGCATAATAATTTACCATTCCTATAAAAGACTGTAACTGTTTTATATTTTTAGGCACTGGTAAATCCTTAATGGCGGACACTTTGTCATCGTCAACAGCGAGTCCTTGAGCTGATAATCGATGACCAAGAAATTTTAGTTCACTTTGCGCGAAATTCACTTTGTCGGGGTTGACAGTCAGATTGTTTTCGCGCAATCGGCGAAGAGCTTCTCGCACGTGAGAAATATGTGAGTCTAAGTCTTTACTATAGATCAACAGATCATCAAAGAACACTATAACACTTTCGTACCGTAGATCCGCAAAAATTTTGAACATTAGTCTGTTGAGAGCACTAGGTGAAATAGAGAGACCGAATGGAGCCTTATGAAACTTCCATTGGCCCTCGGGTGTCACAAAGGAAGTTACGTTCTGAGACGACTCGGAAAGTTCGATTTGGTAGAACGCACTATTAAGATCCAATGTAGTAAACACCGTAGCCCCTTTCAGGCATCCAAAAATATGATCTACAGACGGAACCGGAAATGAATCCATGACCACTTTGTCGTTTAGCCGACGGTAGTCAACACAGAGTCGATAACCACCACTTTTCTTCTTTACTAGAAAAGCCGGAGATGCGTACGCCGACGTAGATGGCGAAATCACATCAGTATCCAATAACGTTTGGATGTGGTCCCTCATTATTTGAGCTTGTGGAGGCGACAATGGATACGGAGCCTTCCTCACCGGAATTTTATCAGATAAGTGTATTTCGTACTTATAATCTTTGGCCTGACCAAGACGGTCTGTCAAAACGTCGTCGAACTCGTCACATAGACGCGAAAATTCGACATCTCTAGAATCTACCTGGTGAATAGCGCCCATACACAAATTCACGTCAGATTCGGGCATAGTCAAAAACGGAACTTTAACCTCTTGATTAAACTTAAACTCGAGCGCATTTTCTAAACAGTTCACAGAAGCCCCCATAAGCTTCAGCGAAACAAAACCTATTATTGCAGGATAAGATAAACGCTCAAAAACATTAAACTTGAGCTTCCAAGAAAAAGAAGCTATCTTGATCGGTAATACCATAGTCGCGGTTGATTTAGAAATCGAACCGTTCGCTAATCGGGCATACGAAACATTGTCAAAACACTGACCTATTTTTAAAGTTAAAAGATAATCTGCCATACTTTTCGAAATATAATTTCCCGAAGAACCAGTATCCACCAAGGCTGAGGCTTTAATTTTACCTAACCATAAATTTATTACTGGAATATTGATTGGGGCATAATCTCTACTAGGCGCAGAATGACAATCAAACTTTAAATTGGTAGGTTTAACATCAGAAATTCTATCAGAATTCAAATCATGCTTATTTCTAACTAGCTCCACATTATCGTGTGGACGCGACTTAACAGAGGTCATCGACCTACTACTAGACAGGGCCGCATTCGGCACGGACGGGACAGACTTATAACTACTGAACGGAGTGGACACACCACTGAACGGAGTGGACACACCACTGCTGCACGGAACTGACTTACGACTAATATTATCGGAACTTAAAACTAAATTTGTATTTCCAAACATTTGACCTGGCGCAGAGGCCTTTGGGTCACACTGACGAATAATTTTGGGGTTGAGCGGAGTGGACACACCACTGCTGCACGGAACTGACTTACGACTAATATTATCGGAACTTAAAACTAAATTTGTATTTTCAAAATTTTGACCTGGCGAAGAGGCCTTTGGGTCACACTGACGAATAATTTTGGGGTTAATTTCTCAACTCTGCCTAGGCAGAATCGCTCGATTCTCTGAGCCGGACCTAGACGGACGTAACGGACAATTTGCTATCATATGTCCCCTCTGCTTACAATAAAAGCACTTATCATCCCTTGGCGCTGGGACACTATTCAGAGTCGGCAACTTACTAAAACTAGCTCTCTGGCGAGCAACCGCGCGCATATGTTGGCCGAGAGAAATCAGATCTACAATGTTATCTGGAACCCTATGATACTGTAGGTAATTAAAAGTTTCTAAATTTTGGTTGATCCAAATCTTGGCCACCTGTTCAGATTCTGTCAGGACCGGGCCAAACAGGGGCACATATTTCAAAATATCGTGAATGAAATCCGCAAAGTCCTCTGACGGACCTTGACGGCGGTTCAAAAATTGTTCAGCCAACATAGCTCGGTCAATAGGCGTCACAAAACGTCTAAATAGAGACTCCCTCAAAGGAGCCCACCTAAATTCGCGGGAAAGTTCTTGGACCCAAATAGTTCGCAATGGGTCAATAACCTTAAATATTAAACATCTTAATAATACGGATGACGAAAATAACGGATTAGCAATTAAATACTCTACCTCTACTATAAACTTTATTAACAAAACTAAATCTAGGCCGTCAGTTTCCGGAATCTTAATTAATAAATCTCTCGTTTCAGAGACGGTAAATGTGCTGTCGGGAAGTTCAGATAAGGAAACAGACTTACCCTGAATCCCGGCAGTAACGTCAACATCACTAACACTCGCAGCACGTGGGGCACACACAGGAACAGGAGGCGGACTAGCCCCCAGAACGGAATGGATCGGTGAACGGGACGGTCTAGCTGACGAAGACGTCGTCAGGTCCTTCGGCGGCAGGAACACGGTCTCCTCCCCAGGATCAGCACCCGGAGGAGAGGAGGGCGGGCTGAACGGGTCAGTAGTCGCCATACTGGACAGGAACGGACAGGGCAGGAACAGGAATTTCAAAGCGTTGACTGACAACTTTAGCTCTGCTACCAATTGTACCTGATCTTTGAGGCACGTCGCCGTAGTTCCAGTCAGCCGCAGATTGGAATTCAAAAAATCTAAATTACACGGAAAGAAAAATCAGTAGGAACCATATTGGGATCAGATTCGAGAGCCCGGTGGTTAGTTGCTGGGCCCAATTTTTAGCTTAGTTTAGAGTGGAGCTCTCGATTGATGCCAGAATGGTTCCGTAAATAAATAAAAGAAATAAATTATTATATTATATATTTAAGAAATAAAGAACTGTACAATTAACCTAAATAAACAATAAACTAAGAAAAACGGAACGGCTTAAAAATAATCAAAACAGAGCAAACGAACGGGACTTAAATCTACACTGGCCAATGGCGCAACGGAACAAACCTTATTTATTAAAACTCAACTAAACAAATGTAAACATAGTATAACGACCTAACCTAACTTATTGTCAAAAGAAGTGAATAATAAGCGAAAAATAATATACAAAGCTAAAAGGAATGAAAAATAAACTAAAGTAAGGAAAAGAAAAATGTACAGACTTAATACTAATCACACCAAATATACAGACCAGACGCACAATTAAATTTAAGAACAATAAAGGTAAATAAGTAAAAATTATAAATAAACTACAAACTACATTCAGACACACTGAATACGGACGGACAACAAAAACCTGGACTGAACACTTCAACGGACCGGAAACTTATGAAAATTTTCTAAAAGGTAAATAAAAATAACGGCTTAAATCTAATTGTTCAGTAACCTGGAAACCAACAGAATAAACTGTTCACTTTTTCCAAGTAAGCCTGCCTACTTACTGAACTTCAGACAGCACGTAAATTCAAATTTAAATTAACTAAGTATTAAAAATATAAAAATTATAAATAAGGAGAAAAATAAAAGAAAAATGTAATGTTATGAATGAAAACATTACAATATATATATATATATATATATATGTTCGTGTGTGTGTACACACGATAACTCTCGACAGACTTAATCGATGTAAACAAAATTTGGTACACACATTGGAACCCATTACCGCACGAAGCCTATTTAAAATGGACCCGATCGGACCATTTTAAGGGTAGTTTTTAGGAGTTGAAAAAAGTTTTTGGGCCCAAAAATACCGAAAAAATTCTCAGAATCGTTTCAAAATTGAAATTTAACCCTTTAGTGAAGATTAAATTGTGCTGCTAAAATTTTAATAAAATCGGCCCGACAGGACCGGACTTACAAATTTTATGAAAACACTGGTTTGTGGATAGTGATTTACTTACTGAATATTTAATTTGGTACAGAGGTTGCATTGATAATATTATTGAAATTAAGAAAAAAAATATTATTTTAAGGGATGTATTAAGGGGTTAAATTTTTTATTTTGTCCAAAAACAAACTTAAGTTTACATTATAAAGCCACATGTCATTTTTACTAAGTACTATTTTAATATGTTGTTTTTCCCGTATTGGTGTTTTTAATATGCTAATTTTAAAATGTTTTAAACTAATATTTTAAAATGTTTTTTAAAATGATATTTTTTATTATATTAATCGCTATCTGTATACTTGTATTATTTTTTTTATTATTGTCAATTGTTAGTAGAGGGCGGACGAGATAGCCACTTTGGCTTGTCCGAACCCTAATGAAGGAATTTATTATTATTATTATTATTATTATTATTAGGCCTGCATTAGCAAATACACTATATTGTCGGCAGGGTTTGGCACTGCGACCCGAGTTTTTATGTATCTTATACTTGGATGATCTACGAGTAACCATTTCATTACATCGAGATTCATAAATATTTTTAAAGAAATGTTTTCATTTAGTTGAATAAATAACATATTCTTAATTACACGTAGCTAATCCAAGTGAAGAGTAGGTATAAAATATTGTCAGAAAAAAAATGAAATTACAGTGTGTTTTCCTGTTTCCGGTTATGAGGACAGTGTGGTTCAGTGGTTAGCGTCGCGGCCTCTGGATCAGACTGTCGTGGGTTCGAAACCCGCCTCTGCTCATGGATGTTTTGTGATGTCATTTAGTTTTAAGTGAATTGTTATTATTTTATGTAATCAAGACGCTAATGAGTTGTCGACGCGTCTATAATTTACAATAAAAAAAAGTAATAAACGGTTACGGGTCTCCCAACGCTACTTTTAAAGCTAAAGAGTTCAGGTAAACGCCAAATGAAGGACCAAGAATCACCTTATAGGCGAAAAATTTAAAAAAAAAATTCTTGAGAAAACTTACAGCTTGTTATCGTTCACACATTGCCAAAACTTTTTTCAAAAAATTCGTCTATAGGATCTGTATTGTGATTTTTGGTTCTTCATTTGGCGTTTACCCGAACCCTTTAGCTTTAAAAATAGCGTCGGGAAAGCCATAACCGTTTTAGACGAGGAGAAAGGATTTGAGATGAAGAATGCAGGGAGTAATTTCCGTTATCGAATACTCTAAAGCTATTAATATCAGAGTACCGAACACCAAAAAATATAATATTCAGTTTCTAATATAGGTATTATTAACAATAAGGGATTATACTTAATTAGTAATCAAAGCATATTTCTTAATTTTCCTTGCTTTCGATATTTTTTTATTCAGCTCTAGCTTTAGTTTTCAAATACGCTTATTTCATATTTTTGTGCACTTTAATTATTACAAGTCTTGTTCAGTTTTGCATGTGCTACAGTAAGATAAAGAAATAGATCACCCTAAATAATGCAGTTATCAATTTAATTTAATATTTAGAAGTATATAGAATAGGTATACAAAAACAAATACAAATTATATTAATCCAGTTAACGTGCAATGATAAAGCTCTTATCTCGACCGGAAATGCGGTACTTTTAAAAGCTGCAAACGTATACATTATACAAGCTTAACGCTATTGAAATATAAATCTTCAGTTATTTGGGACAGAATGATTGATTTGTTTTAAAGACCGGCTTTTTACTGATCAAACAATCATTAATATCGAATTATCAAAACCTTCTTATATTTAATATTATTATTAAACAATAAAAAAACTGGGATATAAAAATTTGTAAAAAGTAGAAAAATTTTAAAAACTGAAGTAGAACTATTATGTAATGACCATTTTGTAGATTCACCATCGCACGGCCCTGTTGATTCATGATTTTTACTTCCCACCTCTACTACTATGGTAGGTAGGGTTGAATTCAGCCTGAAATTTTTTTTTCGGAATACTAATAGATCTTCACAATTTGGCACCCTATACTCATCATTTGAGACTATTTTCCGACTGACGTCTGCCTGTGTGTGTATGTGCGCGACATAGGGTCATTCGGTTTGTTTTGTTGTATTTATCAGCACTTAACTTAGATCTGATTAGATTTTGAGTCAAATCGGTTCAGTGGTTCCTGAGATATTAAAAAAAATTGTCTCAATGTCACGTATTAACATAGGTAAAAGAATATACCTAAATGCATTCTAGATGTTAAAATGTAAATAATATCTTAATATTTTTTTTTCTGTAATGTACATCTACAGATTTCGAGAAAAAAATGTTTTCTAAAAAATTCCGCGGAAATATTATTTTTATTTGCTTAATCAAGATGTCAATGTTTTTGGTATAAGAATATTATAAGAATACTAGCCGTTACCCGTGGCTTCGCCCACGTACATATTTCGATTTATGATTTATTATTCCCCCCCGCGCCGGCAAGAAATTCTCCTACTGTGAGTCGGGCTGGTGGTGCTTATTCGCTCGAATTTTATTAATACATAACTCATTTGCTTCGCTCGTTCGCTTGAATATTATTAATATATACTACCCACTCGCTTCGCTCGTTCGCTTGAATTTTATTAATACATTATTTCTTATTGCTCACCTACGCTATATAAATTATAAGGAACTCCTATGCAAAATTTCATGCTTCTAACTTCAAAACTGACGAACTTCTATACAAACTTTCATCCCCTATTTAACCCCCTTAGGGAATGAATTTTCAAAATGTTTTCTTAGTGCTCGCCTACGTTATATGAGATACTCCTATGCAAAATTTCATGCTTCTAACTTCAAAAATTACGAACTTCAATACAAAATTTCATCCCCTATTTAACCCTCCTTAGGGGTTGAATTTCGAAAAATCCTTTCTTAGTGGGTGCTTACGTTCAAAAGGAACCTACTGTCCAAATTTCAAGTTTATATCTTCAGCGGTTTGACCTGGGCGTTGTCTGTCAGTCAGTAACGGAACTGTTTTATATACAGGGTGAGTTCGACCACCCGTATCAGTCGTTTTTTTCGAAAACGGTTAGTCGTAGAGAGTTGTGTCAAAAATTTGTATTATAAAAGCCCTAATAAAGAATCGAATGGTGATAATTTTTTTTTCCGGGAAGGTCGGCTTCCTTATTAGTTTGCTCCAGAATGTCCAGAACTCCGAAATTATAAATGTAACGATAGGTCGAAAGTGGTATTGTTGAAAAGATCTTTAAAAAATAAGCAAGTTTTGTAGGAAAAGTTTTTTTATTACTGCCACCCCTGTAAATTTCTATAAGTATAAATATAAATTATTATATGTTCAAAACTCCGGGATTTTAGAAAGCACGATAGGTTGAAAGTAGTGCTGTTGAAAAGCTCTTTAAAAAATAGGCAAGTTTTGTAGGAAAAATTATTTAATTACTGCCACCCCTGTTAAGTAACAATCGTTTGAAATTATTAAATCAAAATTTCACAATAACGATCGAAGTCGGCATTAAAAATCTAGTAACCTTAGACATTGTCACAAGTGTTCAAACTGTCTTCCATTTACTCTTTAATACATACTACTGAGCTCTTCTGGTTATACTGTGAGTGTACTTCTTCAGTATTTAATGATCGATAGATAGGTAACTAGATTTTAAATGCGGACTTTTAAAAAGTTCGTTATTATGACATTTTAATTTAGTAATTTCAAACAAATATTACTTAACAGGGGTGGCAGTAATAAAAAAAATTTTCCTACAAAACTTGCTTATTTTTTAAAGATCTTTTCAACAATACCACTTTCGACCTATCGTTACATTTATAATTCCGGAGTTCTGGACATTCTGGAGCAAACTAATAGGGAAGCCGACCTTCCCGGAAAAAAAAATTATACCATTCGATTCTTTATTAGGGCTTTTATAATACAAATTTTTGACACAACTCTCTACGACTAACCGTTTTCGAAAAAAACGACTGATACGGGTGGTCGAACTCACCCTGTATATAGATGAAAAGAGAAATTTTTTATTAGATAAATGATAAAATCAAACGATTTTTTATCCCCTTATATCAACAACATATTCACATACCAAACAATAATTTAAGTAGTGAATAATATATCAGACAGCAAGGCTGCCATGATTTGTAGGCTATATCTAAGAAAAAATCAAATGTCACTGTCGGGACTTGAACCCGAAACTTCCAGATTCCGGCTAGATGAGTTATAACAATTTACTAACAGTGCCCGAAAGCAGAATCTGTTCTTTTCTTATATATAGCAATTTCAAGCTGTAATACAACTATTTTAACTGTCAACTCGTTTTGCATGCGAGAGCTAATAATTTTTTAAATTATAATACTTAAAAGTCAACTATTAGGTCGGAAAGTTGTTACTTATAACTTTGTGTTTGTTTATAATAAATTATTGTTTTGTTGGGAAAAATTTCAGTTACCAGCAATTATGTACCAGGTGAGAAGTCAAGTATATTAAGTCGATTATTTTAACTTCCCGCTAAGAAAATTGAAAATTTTCAAAAATAGGGAAGTTATTGATTTTACCCCGATTTTTGAAAATCGAATTTTCGTCAGATCTCGACGTTTTGTGATCCTAGGAAGATATTCTTACTATGTTTACGATGATGTCAGTATGTATGTGTGTGTGTGTTCTCATAACTTTTGAACGGCTTGACCGATCGAATCGCGATTTGCGGCATTCGAAAGGGTTCCACTGAATTTAGATTTCCTGAAAATTTGAATCGATTCCCCAATAGATTTTGAGAAATTCCAAAAAAACCGAAGAAAAATGTTTTTAAAACGATGTTTTTTCAAAATATAAGGTACATAATATTATCTTTTATTTTAGTTTATAGATTCAATTGAACTGTAACGAGAATCAGTTTAAATATTTTAATTCAAAATAAATTTTCGTTTTGAATCAAACTTTTAATAAAATTATGATAAAATTAGTATCTATGTGTTATTATTAAGAATGGTACTATTATTATATTAATTTCTGGCCCTAATGGGCCTCCAAAAATTAGACAAATCTGATACCAAATAAGCAAGCAGATTGGTCACAAACTACGCTTTTAGGTCGTCGCTTATAATTAAATTTACATACTAATACTAATACTAGGTATAATACTAATACTAATAACATAAATCTATTAATGTCCTGCATTGTTCATAATTTTGTTATAAGCAAAATTCAACACGTTTAAGATGCGAGTGCCACGAACTCATTAATTTCTTTATCATAATATTACTGTAATATCATCAATAGACGATACTAAACATACTATATTGTATTTTAATTATTAATCGACTTCAAAAAAGGAGGAGGTTCTCAATTCGATCAGTAATACTTATTTTTTAACTTCCCGCTAAGAAAATTGAAAATTTTCAAAAATAAGGAATTTATTGATTTCACCCCGATTTTCGAAAATCGAGTTTACATCAGGTCTCAACGTTTTGTGATCCTAGGAAGCTGTTCTGACTATTTTTACGTTGATGTCAGTACGTCTGTATGTGTGTGTGTGTGTGTGTATGTAAGCCTCTCATAACTTTTGAACGATTTGACCGATCGAATCGCGATTTGCGGCATTCGAAAGGATTCCTCTGAACTTAGATTTCCTGAAAACTTGAACCGATTCGGCCTAATAGATTTTCAGAAATTCAAAAAAAAAAACGAAAAAAAAGTTGTTAAAACGATGTTTTTTCCAAATAACTTCTAGAATATTGTACCGATTGATTTCATAATCTAATCAGTTCTTCTCCGTAGAAAACTGCGCCGAATGCCGCTAAGCGGATAAAAATCGGTTAATCCGTTCGAGAGATATCGTAGTCAACAGATTTCGAAAAAAGTGTTTTTTCAAAATAACTTCGAGATTTCTCAACCAATCGATATTGTACCTCTTACAATATTTTTAGAGCTTAAAAAATTGCGTCAAATGTCGTTTTAAAGATCATTGTATCATTGTATACTAAGTATATAAGATGCCATTCGGCAGCAGTGCTATAATGACCATAGTAGTCGAAGCACATTTTGTTTTGTTTTGAAACAAAAAAAAAAAAAAATCGAACAACGCGTTCAAAACTTATAGCTTTTCAAAAATTAAAATAGTGTTGTTATCAGCAATTTATCAGCTACTTTTGGGTATATTATCAAGTGCTTCGAACTCAAAGCGCTTGAAAATAGCGGGAAGTTCCAGGGATGGCCTGCAGGGTCAACCGATTTACAGATTTTTTCTTTAAAAAAGAACCCTACTTTCGTTAATGTACAGTTGGTCACATCTATAATATAATAGCGATTCCGGTTGACTATAATGAGGGAGGGAAGACTATTTTCGCATTACCATCAAACACTGAAAACGTTTTCCCGCCACACTTCACCCCACCACTCGCCGTTGCATTCTAATGAATTGACATTTACTTAACTACATTTAACTATCCTGTGTGTTAAGCCACAGTATACTATAGTTATATTGGTTTATACGGTCACGCTATAGTGTTGCTGTGATAATATAGGTGAGTGTTCCTTAAGCGTTGGCGGCGTCTACATCGCTTCCATGCTTCTCTCTTTACTATACTCTAGCTTCAGCAATAGTTGGGCTTTGTAAACATTTGTACGCTTCAAACGCTTGTTATGTCAACCGAAAGTTTAATTATCTCAAATTGACAGTGTACTATCATTTAAAGGTTTAGTATAACTTAACAACCAACTGATGCATTAACTCTCAGTAAGACATCACACTGCAAATTTTATTTTTACTATGCAGAAAGTAATGAAATTTTGCACTTGCTTATCACCTACTTAATAGACTGGACCTACGTTATACTTCTCTTGGCGCGTTATGAAAAAATGATGAGAGTGGATTTTTACGATGCGCGCGCATCGCGTCACGTCACGCCACGAAAATTTATCAGCATGAAGTTAGTCGTTAGTAATAACTAGTCGTTACACCAGTCTTAATGTGACAAGAGCGTTTTCGGTTTTGAATAACATTAATAAAAGCGTTTGCCATACAATTGCTCGTGTGTGCCGCTTTCATTAAATTTGAATTCGTACTCCAAACCGTACTGATTTCACAGTATTATTTTTCTTGATTATAATATCCTATTATATAGCACTGCTATAAGACGTCTCTGTGGTGTAACGGTAACGTCGTGGCTTCATACGCAATACGTCTCGGGTTCAAATCTCAACACAAACACGGATTTTTTTAATAAATAATTAGATATAAATATAATAAATAAATATATTTAATAAATTAATAATTTATTAAATTAAATTAATTAATTTAATATTTTTATTTTATTATTTTATCGTCTTTTTTACAAACGTTTAGTACTGGCACGCGGGATAAAATTTTTGGAGCTATTTTTGTTTTGTTACATAAAAGAAATATAACTTCTCACGTGCGTACATAGTACACACACTCTCTTTTTTTTAAACCACGTAAACAAAATTATATATTTTTGGTGATTTCGGGTTAAAAGCGTTTAGGGTTATGGCAAAAAGTTTCACTTGCAACGTACGGCTTTCATAAGACTGCACCCTAGTTTTTTCTCTAATGAATAGATAGAAGAATAATTGGTTTCATTTTCACAAAAACTAATTCTCTAAATAACGGTATTAATTTATTCGAAAACGTGAAAAAAACATTTATTTTCCTAACTTCTAAGAAAATACACAATCAAGTTACTTTTCATTCATTTTTACTTTCGCAGTCTATATAAATTTTACAAATACAGAGTATTATTTTTAATGGGTGATATGAGAGGTCAAAAAATTCTATTAGAGATAGAGGAAGATATTTTTTTTAAATTATATCTGGCATTCCTGTCCACCCTAATCATTTAAACTTTTCAAGTTGCAAATATCTAAAAAAAATGATTTCGTAATGTACCAGCTGTAAACAATTTAATTTTTTACATAGATACTTACATCTAAATATGGTCTTTTATGTAGGTTTATAATGTTGCGTGTAGGTATGTGGGAAATAAAAAATATATTATATAATTTTAGCAGTCTCTGCTTACGCTGCATATTTTGCATCGCTTTAGTAATTTAGACTTTACAAACGTACTTGTACATGTTTAGATATAAACACACATTAAAACACAATATATTTGTTATGCTTGTATACACTTTTCAGTATAATCACTGTTTACGCAGTCTTGCAGCGCTTTATTAATTTAAACTTTACAAACAGGTACGTATATGTAGATCAGACACACATACATTTAGACACAGTAGACTGTCGGATATATCTGCTACTTGAAGATTGAGGTGCTTGTCTTCAGTGAAGCGTAGACACTTGGCGTTTTGCGCTCGACCGAGTGTGAAGCAGCAACCATCCACCTCAACCCACCGCATCAGCAACCCGTCAACCTCCCGCCTTTATGCAACATACATATATATCTCTATATGTATGTATGTATACGGTAGGCATACGTCTCTCAACTCAACCGTTTGATTTCACTTCATCCCCCATCAACGGCCGTCGCTTCTTTCCCCCTTCAGGAGCTCGCTTCACGAAGCGCAAAACGCGTGTCACTGTTACAAAACGATCTCTAACTGTATAATACAGACCGATTTACAAATCCCTTATCTGTTGACTTTATATAATAAATATATTTAGCATTTATTATACCCAAGGCAACATAAATTTGTGCAGAGTGTCGACGATTATTAGTTAAACTTCAAAATTTATCGAACTAAAAAAATATGTACTAATAGCAGTTTTTGTTATCACGTATTCTGAACAATAAATATATTCGTTTTTTTTTCTTTTAAGTATATCGAGGGTGTCATATCAGAAGGGCGTAAGAGCCAAATGGTAAATTTTACAGGAAACAGAAAAAACGAATATTTTGCATTTTTACAAATCGGTTGAACCGAACACACTTCAAAAGAAAACTTGTATGACGTTACAACTGCCACGTGCTTTCATCGGTGTTAGTGAAATCCGCCATAATGTTTAAAAAAAAAAAATAATAGTTTTCAAACTGTAGACCAATTATTAGAATAGTGTTTAGGAATAGGTATCATTTTAATTGTTGTATTAGAATGTGATTTTTATTGCTCACTTAAAACACTCTCAAATGTCAAAAAACAACCGCCATAAATGCCGATCTTAAACACTACTTATTTATATAAGTGCTAAAATTTGATAACTATGCAGTGGCGTAAACATAAGGTGTGGGAGGTAGGCAAGGCGGAGGAGCCCTCACTGCGATAGGGAAACCCTCGTTTATGCGAACAACAGAATAAAACAAATAATATAATATAGATATATTACCGGTAACTTTTGAGAGGTAGAGACAGAGAGAACTTTGACCCAAAAATGTTATTTACTGGGAGGGGGTCACAGAAATCCTTCCGCGGGGAAACCCACGAGTTCAAAATACGACACTATAATTATGTAAATCTTTTTCTCAGCATTTCATCCTATTAATTCTATATAGTAAGTATGTATCTTTTTGAAATTCACTGTTAATGCTATATGCGAGATGATCCAATTTTGCATCAAATATACCACAAAAATGACCACATACCTTCATACCATGTTACCATATTATGTTACATATAATATATCATAAACCTACAAAATGACATTATCTATAATCAATTTACGTATAACAACACATTAAATAAAGAAAAATCACATGTTTTTTGTTAAAATTATATATTAAATAAGCGAGTTAGTTGTAGAAAAACATGGAGAATGGAGATGCAGCCAAAATTGTAGAAAAATATTTTGTGATTTTTTATAAAAAGAAAAATTTATTTGTCACAATTATATAAGTATATGAAACCAGAGAAATTCGCCTGTATAAATGACTTCTAAATACAAGTTTCATATCTTAATGTAATGGGTTCGAATCCAACTGCATTCAACAATTGTATCGTATTGTTGTTAACGCAATAAACATCATAATTACTTAACTTTTGTTTCCGTCACATTATCTCCAACATATTTTATGTGTCAACCAGCATTGGGGGAAACAATTCATGTTTACAGTCAGCTTTACTGTATTTTGACATTTGAAACTTTCTTTGCAAATGGTTTTTGTGCAGTGTGCATTGTGAAAACCCTCTTTATTGATTAATAATTAATAACATTTTATTACACATTATAACGTTTTCATATCTAAGTAGGTAATAAATAATTCATCTCCTGGTGTACGAATATTTTTGAGTTTTAAAAGATCAAAGTAAATGGTATGTGATCATAAAACAACAAAATTTGAAATAGCTGATCGAAAGTGGCTCAAAATGGACTTGCATAATAAACTGACAAACAAATATGTGAAGTTGAATTAAAGCTTTAAATAAAGACAATTTTTTAGGCTATAAACGACTTATTTATTATGAAATCATTGGAATGAACTCCGTCTAATTTAGTTTTAATAGTTGGACAAATAAATATTTTTCCATTCAAGAAGCTGACGTCATTGGCAACATCACGGCCCACTAACAAGAGTTCATGTATTTATTACATTATCTAGCTCATTCTGACCATGCGAGATCAGTGCACATGGAACATAGGCGATGTGGTTACATTGAGTATAAATATTTGCATAGAAACGCGCTTGACGCCGATGACGTAAGCAGGTATAAAATTTAAAATTTGTATCTCCCTAAATACTTTCAACGTATTAAAATGAAATAAATGCCATTGTGTTTGTCTTTTGTGGCAATGATTTCTTATAGGAAACAGTCATAATAATAAGTATCTATATCAATTTTTTTACAGCCACATGCAGGAAATATCTTTGTATGAACTTTTCTCTGAAATTACTCTAAGAACTCGCCCTATAGACCTAAATTTCTAACAGGCTATAGAATTTGTTAAAATGTTCCATCATAGTTACAAATTACTCGTATATATTACAGTATTTCTTAAAAATCGTCTGTATCAAATTAATAAACAATTTTCATATATGTATAAGTTTTTATTAGTTGAAATCAAATAAACAGTGAAAGGTATGTCAATAACAACTACGTTTATTAAATTTTTCATTAAAATAAAATAAATACATAATATGTATGTATCAAAGATAAACATAATAGTATGTACACAAATGTCAGATAAAGGTATTGCTTTCGGTATTTACTTTTGGATACTTAATTAAATCGAGAAAATAAAACTACATTACTTATTTGTTTATTTTGTTATAAAATACATAGATGACAATTTGCAAAGGTTTGTTTTTTATTTATTCTATTTTTGAGGAAAAAAATATTTTCCAAAAATATTTACTAAAAAAAATTGTACGTAGGTAGGTAAATCAAGGTAAACACGATTTTTGCTATAAGCTAGCCATCAGTAGATCAATAAACAAATAAGATAGCCATGCTTTTTTTCAAAGAATAGAGTGTTTATTTCTTGCAAATATTATATGCTGTTGAAAGATTTTTTCGTTGGAGAGCAGCCAATTATATAATTGTTTCGAAACATATAGGATAAAATCATTTTACCAACCAGTGGTCACAATATCGTGTTTTATGTATATATCTTACATGTAGATTATCTTATGATTTCTACAAGATATGATTGTTTCAAGAATATTATGTGGTAATACCGTTTATAGCATCGATATATCTAGGTACCTATGTATTTATTAACATATCCCATTATTGGATATTCGAAATAATTTTCACTCTCATGTTAGACTCTCGCTGGTACGAGGATTCACTTCATATCATATATATAGCAGATATGAATTGACGCTCGCATGTAGTGAAAATCTATTGATTCTGAAGCATATATGGAGAATATTAGTTTAGCAATCTTGTCACGATTGAGTATTGTAAGCTCATTCCGCCGCGAAAGTGGAAAGGTTCAGGTTAGAATCCTGATTGTAACCACTGGTTGGTAAAATGATTTTTTCCTATATGTTTCGAAACAATTATATAATTGGCTGCTCTCCAACCAAAAAATCTTTCAATTTCATTTCAGCCGTATAAAAAAACTATTATTATATTATATGCTGTGTATCTTCCCTGTATACTTGTCGCGCACGGCCAGAATGAGATAGACAATACACAAATTTGAACATTGAGGTACTTTTTTCGGAAAAATTTTAGTTTTTTATTGTTTACTAGGTGGGAAGTATTAGGACTGATCAGCAGTCGAATTTTTTTTAATAAAATACCGTACGTACTAAAGTTCAATAGGATAGTATTCTACAACAGGTAGACCTAGACTTAAACTTATTATTTTGAATAGCTTAAAGAAGACTTGTTTAAATAACGACTTTTAAAACAAACTCGTGACTAAATTGGTTAAAAAGCAAAAGGTCCTTATAACATTTTTGTTCATTTTAGGAGACCTATTTAAAAACATCCTACTCAATGGGGTAAGTAAAATATGTTTTTGAGTAAACTTTCAACTCAACCTATAGAAGGGGGTTCACAAAATTATTTTTCCAAAAATCTCATCATTTCGATTTTTGGATCATCAATCTACGAACGTATACCATAGGTATATAAATGAGAGGATGGGAGGGTTTCTAGTTTGTGCGGAACCCTAAAAAGGTCATTGAGTGGTAATGAAATAACTGTTAGAAACTACTTAAAATTAAAATATCAGGTTCAGATGTGGAATATATTTTTTTTCATCCATAGCAACATTAAAGTAGCAATTTCATCATATAAAATTTTTTTGCAAACACATTTCCATATGTGAGTTTATATTATATTATTATGACAGTAACATTGCGTTGTTATACTCTTCAAGAATCATTAATAAATATTATTACCCCTTTAAAAACACTTTAATTATTATTGTTATTATAGCAGATAGGTACCATTAATATAAAAATGCTATGAGTACGACTTAGAGAATAGTTAAAAGTTAGCAGTTATGCCAAATATTTTCAGTTCCATGATAATACTAAACTACACAATTATTAAAGCTCATAAAAAATAAAAAATAACAACCCAAAATTTAAAAGTAGGTATATTGGGAAAATTTGATAAAAATGGGATAACTTTTAGTAAATAACATAAACTCAAACGGGATCTTTTATTGCAACTAATTAAATTATTGACTGTCTAACGGCGGTTTCCATTGACAGTTAGATTTTTGTTTATTTGAAATAGATAATTTTTAAAACACGTACTTCTCAAATTAAAAATAGAGAGATAAATAGTAAGACCAATTATGTTACTTTATTGATGTTTTTCGATAAACGTATTTGTTTTGTTTTGTCAAAGCCTACCTGCTCGTCCATTGCATTGATGCGTCGGCATACTTTCCGTATCCGTGTGATGAATCATAGTTGCAGGTGGCATATTGCTTAAGTTCGGATAGAACTCCAACATGTCCAAGAAAATAATGTCTTAGAACAACTGCAATGGCACTCCGTATTGTTTAAACGTCACACACACTACACATTGTTATAACAATAATAATATATATTATTCCAAACACTAAACATCCAACAACGGCACTGTCACTATATAAGAGATCGTCTTGGATTAGTACTGTCTGAGAGAGCACCAAAGCGGTCACCGACGTCTTCTCGTCGTCGCCATGATACGTGGTTGGTTGGCCGCGAGGTTATTAAAGCGTCGTCAGCATCGGCACAGAGACGTCGCTTGCCACGACGTCGATATACGTCGCATGTGACACAGTGTCAACGTTAGAGCGCCGGGGACGTCGATTATGCTGAACTCTCGACGCAAGCACCGCCCGCGTCGTCGCCAACGTCACGCCTACAAAACAAAGATAGAAGCTTTGTATATTGATCTTGGTTCTCTTTTCTCGTTGATCGCTGATCATTTATGTCCGGTTTCACTAGACTGACTGATGAACTGCTATATATTTTGACATCGTATGAAACTCTTTTTTGAATCTGAGACTGTCCGAATTTTGCTCTGACTTCAGTCAATTAATTAACATAAAAGTCTAGATAGTGGGCGTGAAAATTCATTGTTTCATGAAAAATAGAATTTTTGAACCATGGTAATATATTATTATTATTGTATATTTTGGATTCGGTTGTACAATTTGATTAGGTATATTTTATTTAAAATTTAAATTTGGTTCACTTAAAAAATAATTCAGATTTTGAGCTAAACGCATATGCAAAATTTTAATTCTAAGTTTTTTTTTCATCTTGCTAGAAATATGTATTTAACGTCCATTCGAAGGCGCCACTTATGAACGTTTGTTATATTATCTTTTATTAATAAAACTGTTATCAATTTTGCCAAATTATAGGTACTGATTTCAAAAAATGTGAGGGATTATGAGATAAATAGAGGCAACACCTATGCTGGGTTTATTGCACAATTTTAACAGACTGTTGGGCTTGAGAATGGCCGAGCGTGTAGCGGTACTGTTGTTTACATGGCGTTGCTATGGTTCCTCTATTACAAGTCCCTAAATCCCGGGTTCTAGCCCGAGAGCTGGTAAAAGTGTCAATTGGATTTTCAATTTATTATTAAAAAAAAAAATAATGAATTGAAAATATGAATTGGTGCTATGTCCAAATAACCATAGCTGTTGGTGGTCTTTATAAAACACAATTTATTTTTTTAACAGGCTGTTTTTTTTCATCACACTTAAATTTTGTTTGCCACGTGTTCATTGGTTGCGGCGTTTTGGCAAATTGTTGATCGTTACCATAGCAACCGTCATTATTAACAGCGTGACTAAAAAATAAAATTGTACGATAAACACAGCATTAATGTTATAATAGTACTTTATAGATTGCAATATAAGTATAGTCTTTATTCGTACTTATTTCATTAACACTTAAATTTCAAAAATTTGGCGCGATCGTCCATTATTTATATAACTCGCGTTCTTTATAATATTATGTCTGATATAAAAAAGTGTTGCAGTTTTGTCAATAAAAATTCTATAATTTGCTAAAAATGTGCAGTAACTTCGAAAGATTAATTATATCACTAGCATTTGAAAATAGTTTTTTAGTATTTTACTGATAAGACCCCTAAAATTCACTGCATACACTGTCACACTAACCACTCTGAAACAAAGATAGACAACATCTATTTAGATAGAGTTGTCTGTCAGTCCATTCTTGTTCTGTAGACGTCATTGATGCAATAATATAAACCGCGTACGTAATACAGTTCCGTTTCACCGTCGCGACGTGATTTTGGTACCGCCTACAAGCGTCGGTGATTGGTAACAATGGATATCGGTAGATGGTGTACAGCCCCTGTGTGTTACTCACGAGGGGGTAGTAAAAGTACATGATCTACTCAGACATAAACACTGCACACAAAACCAATGCATTCTTGTTTTTAACTACAACATTGGTAGACTGTACTGGAGTCTATGATACAATCATACAATCGTTCAAGATTATAAATTATTTTTAATTTTATTATATGATCTCACAAAGTATTCTTTTCACACCGATCTTGTCTGTCTGACTATCTATTATTATATCTATCAGCTATCTTACTGCTCTTAAACGTTTTTCTAATGATACCTACCATCAACACGAACATGTTTTTCCATGATTATTAAGTAGAAATTATCGATAAAATTTTTTCAGACTTTTCTAAAATTTTATTATTTACCTATATTACGTTTCTTATGTTTGGGTCTTCATCAGATATAAATTCTGCCAAATATGTAAATTATATTAAAATTAATTCAGTCGTTTTTGACTTGATCCGAAACAAACAGACAGGCAGACAAAAATTCTGAAAATGGACAATTCAAACTAGGTATCCTATAAACCGGGGTATGCATAATGCATTTAAGTTTGAATATCTTACAGATAAAGTTCCGAGTTTATTTGTAATGATTTTTTATACTCCATCAGAAGGAAAAATCGAGCGCAAAGGGATAAATTCCTGAGAAAATGACATAATGAAAATTTCTGGTTTTTCACGTTCTTATTTAAATTATGAGGCATATTGCAACTAAGTATATATAATATACTGAGTGAATCGATTTAGTGGAATAGAATAGAATAGAATAGAATAGAATAGAATAGAATAGAATAGAATAGAATAGAATAGAATAGAATAGAATAAAATAGAATAGAATAGAATAGAATAGAATCTTTATTGAAAACCTGAATAGGTATAATAGCGTCATACATATACTAAACATAGTTTAAAATTTGGTAAAATAATTTAATAGAACGTCTTAAAATCATAAAATCATAATATGGACAACTTCCAATCAACAATTTTATAACTCTTCTTTTGAATATTGTGATACATTTAATAGATTTTATAGCAGAAGGTAACATGTTGTAGTAGTGTATCCCTTTGCAAAGTGAACTATAATTGCTGTATTTATAATGGTTTTGTATTTTTCAATTCTGGCTAATTGCTGGTCAAAGCAAAGGCCATTCCGTAAAGAATAAAAAAATATATATATTTTTCAATGTAAATATTATTATTATTTCGAGTGCTGTATGAATGCATATCGGAATTTAATTTATAATTGTCTATATTTTGTTTTATGTAAAATCAGCTCTAAGATGTTTCTTTATACTGTCATAATTAATGAACATTTGAAGAGCTTCAATTTAGAAAAAAATTTATAATACCTACACAGATTATTTAAAATGAATCTTAATATTTAGGCGCAGGATGGCAAAAAGGAGCTTCCCTATAATGAAATATTATCATGTTTTAAGATATTCTTATGACATGGCTTTATTCGAACAGAAAGTTAGAAACTAATAAAAAAAATCTGAACATACAATAAATATCCTGCGGAAAAAATATTCAGCAAATGAACGTTCATTGAAAAGCTCATGGATAAAAGTATATTGTGCTTCTGAAAAATTCATTGTGTTAAAAACCAAATAAAAATGAAAAGAAGTTATTGTCTGAGAAACTATGAACTGCGTACATTTTTGTTTAATTATAAATTTGCCTTTATAAAGTGATTAAAATATCAACAAAAAATTAAGCTGTTTTTAGGGGTCCATACCAATATGGTAAGAAACATTTATGGTGGGAGTCCGTTGTCTGTCCGTATGTCTCTAACTAGGCTAGGCCTATAACTTCTAAACAGTTGAACTTGAAAACTAGTTTGATGTGTACGTAGAGTATTGCGGTCCGCAGCGTCGTTTTTTTTTAATTGAGTCTTCTGCGGCCAGTAAAGTGAAAATAAAAAAAAAAACATTTTTATTAAGCAAACATTTTTTTAGCATTTTCAAAGATATGACACATCTTTGCAAAGCTTTCACTTTGAAGATTTTTTTTATGAATTATTTTATAAATATGCCCCCCCTGTAAACATTAAATCTAAAGTTTTGAAAAATCAGACATATAAACAGGCTAGTAACTATTACAAGAAAAACTATAGCGAAGATCATATGTTTATTTAGCGCAAAATATGTCTAGTAGTATAATATTTTATGGTGGTGGTAAAGTGTATTCAGCATGAACGATTCCCTACAGTATATGTCATGAATGAACGAATCAGTTTAGTTTAAAGTGTATTTTACCGCTGATTGAATTTTTTACTTGCTTATTTTATGCATCAACTTTTCTTTTAGAATTAAAGTACAGAACCATCGGCGGATCAGTACATTTATGCTTGACCGGTTTTTTGTAAATAATTTGTTTTGTAAAATAAAAATATAAAATTACACAATTTTCAATTCTCCGATTTTAAACTGAAAAAGCATCTTGTTAGTTTTGCCCGTTGAGTTTAGTTCGAGGCACATCCGTTGTCCTGATCCTTATATCCTTGTGTTCCCGTTTTGTATGTTATGTAAAATATGTTATCTTAGTAATGGCCAGTTTATCGTACATTTTAATCATGATGTTATTTTAATCACACGATTAAGTGACGGGTTACTATGGTAACGAAACGCAGCAACCAAAATTTGACAGCGTGATCCAAATAACATCGCGATTAAAATGTATGATAAACCGGCCAATACACTTATTTTATGGTTTCAGATTGTGGCTGATTATGCAAAAATGTAAAGGCCAAATAATTTACATAAAGAAAAACTAAAAGAGGTAAAACTGTCAAGATATTTAAAATTGAAAATTAACAGTGTTGGAAAATCCTTTCCCATAATAATTGTATTTGAAACTACTTATTTGAAATGGTGGGCATATGAAATAAGTTAAGGCTTTTTGAACCGCTGCATAGGACAGTTGGTTTATTTACTATTTACCCCCCTCGCTGTTCCCTTAGCCCCCCGTTTGTGTGATCGCATTTATTTACACAACACAAATACTGAAGTGAGCCAATAATTAGTACTTAAACACATCCAGCGGTCTGCCAACAAAGCCTTTCCAACAACTGTTTTTCAGATTATTTATTGAATCGTGTATATACGAGTGCACAGCCAATGCCTGTTTACCTATTGTTAAAATCGGGAGTGGTAAACTTTTTTAAACGAGGCCAATTATAAAATAGTAGCTAATTACTTTAATGCGATGCAGTGATGTCACAAAAAATCAAACAATGTCCTCTCCTAGCTCATATGGGAAAACATTCAAATTTAATTTTCTCTGTAATTTAGTAGTTTAGAAAAAATTTAAAATTAACGTACCTACCTATAATATGTAAAATCACGTCAAAAATCCTTGTTGACCATTGTTATTATAATTTTCTTATAAAAAATTTTTTTGATTTTTTTTAACGCTACTTGATCGTTACTCCTGCGGGTGTTAAGCAATTAACACAAAATATAGGTTATTAATTTCATCATGTCTGTCCTCGTGTCACAGCCCCATAACTCTTAAAATTACAACCGATTTCTATAAAATGTTATTGGGAGATGTAGGTACACCTCCCAATAACATTTTATAAAAATTGATTGAACATTTTAAAAGCTATGGAGCTGTGACAGACGGATAGACATAATGAAATTATAAGGATTCCTATAAGTGGCTACTATTTCAAAGTATGGATGATTATTAGTGTATTTGCCATAATATGGCACATACACTATTGGCGTCGGTCGGATGGCGGGACCTAGGGGTCGGACCAAAATTTCTCGACGTTTCATAGCCTCCTGAACACTTTGGCACCATTTTTGAAAATGTTTATATATATATGTATGTATATATATTTTATATATGTATATATATTTATATATATATATTTATATATATGTGTGTGTGTACACGATAACTCTCGACTTAATCGATTGAAACGAAATTTGGTACACACATTGGAACCCATCACCGCAAGAAGCCTATTAAAAATGGGCCGGATCGGACCATTTTCAGGGTTGTATTTAGGGGTTCCAAAAAGTTTTTGGGTCCAAAAATACCGAAAAATTTGTCAGAATCGTTTCAAAATTGAAATTTAACTCTTTAGTAAAGATTAAAATGTGCTGCTAAAATTTTAATAAAATCGGCCCGACAGGACCGGACTTTCAAATTTTATGAAAACACTAGTTTGTTGATACGGATTTACTTATGGAAGGGTGTATTTAATTGGGTGTACTGATAAAATCCATGTCTAATATTGAAATTTAGAAAAATTTAATTAATTTAAGGGATGTATTAAGGGGTTAAATTTTTTATTTTGTCAAAAAACAAACTTAAGTTTACATAATAATGCCACAATGCCTGTATTAGCAAATACACTATATTGTCGGCAGGGTTTGGCACTGCGACCCGAGTATTTTTATATTGGCAATACTAGAAGTCTTCATGATAAATTGTAAAAAAAAATTTTTTTAAGCGCCTTCCCATACCTATACATGAAAAGTCACCATTAAAAAAAAATTTCACGTACATCCTCGACTGAGGTAGGTATCGTTGGATTATGGATAGATCTTTTAAAATGTTATAAGATTTCCTATCTTGTAATTTCATTTTGAAGCCCCTGGTGTAACGAGCTATATGGGCATACAAGTCGATTTCAGTATGTCAGTTTTTTCAAAAAATCTGAAAAAATCATGAGTGCAGGGTTTACTAAGTACTTTAAATTCGACTGATGACCAGTCTTATACTTCCTACCTAGTAAATATTTGCAAAAAATAAACACTCTTTTTTTATTCTTTGAAAAAAAGCATGGCCCTCTTTTTTGTTTAGTGATCTACTGATGGCAAGCTTAATATAGCAAAAATCATGGTTACCTTGATTTACGTACAATTTTTATTTTTTTTAGTAAAATATTTTTTTTCTCCAAAACTGTACATTTTAAAGGAAAAAATATTTACATTTTTTTCATACTATAACATCTAGAATTAATTTATATTTTTACTTCCCACCTCTACTATGGTAGGAAAGTAATGGATTTAGTCCGAAAAAAATATTTCGAGATTTTAACAGATCTTCACGTTTTGAGACCCTAGCAATCGTTTAAGATCATTTTCTGACTGATGTCTGTATGTGTGTGTGTGTGTGTGTGTGCATGTGTGTGTATGTGTGTGTGTGTGTGGTCAATTTTTCGCCTTCGATATCTTAAGAACGGAACAACATACGGGCATGCCGATTGTTCTATTATGTTTATCAGCCTTTAACTTAGATCTGATTAGATTTTGAGTCAAATCGGTTCAGTGGATCCTGAGATATTCAAAAAAACGTTCTCAATGTCACGTATTAACATAGGTAAAAAAAAATATAAATGAATTCCAGATGTTATAATATGAAAAAAATGTAAATATTTTTTTTCTCTAAAATGTATAGTTTTCGAGAAAAAAATATTTTACTAAAAAAAAATAAAAATTGTACGTAAATCAAGGTAACCATGATTTTTGCTATATTAAGCTAGCCATCAGTAGATCACCAAACAAAAAAGAGGGCCATGCTTTTTTCAAAGAATAAAAATTAAATTGTGTTTTAAAGACCACCAACAGCTAAGGTTATTTGGGCCTAGTCAAAGAATAAAAAAAAAAGAGTGTTTATTTTTTGCAAATATTTACTAGGTGGGAAGTATAGGACTGGTCATCAGTCGAATTTTTTTTACCTATGTTGATACGTGACATTGAGAACGTTTTTTAAATATCTCAGGATCCACTGAACCGATTTGACTCAAAATCTAATCAGATCTAAGTTAAAGGCTGATAAACACAATAGAACAATCGGCATGACCGGACGTTGTTCCGTTTTTACGATATCGAAGGCGAAAAATTGACCACATACACACACACATACACATACAGACATCAGTCAGAAAATAATCTTAATCGATTGCTAGGGTCTCAAAACGTGAAGATCTGTTAAAATCTCGAAATATTTTTTTCGGACTAAATTCATTACTTCTCTACCATAGTAGAGGTGGGAAGTAATAAAACATTTGCAATTGGAACACCTGTATAATAGTTTAGACTTTAGAAAATGGTAATGAAATATTTTGCTTTATAGAATTTTAAAACGTATTTAGGTAATTACGTATTTACAAATTTTAAAATTGATTAAATCACCAAAAAGGCTGAATTATTAATGTTAAGTTATATTACTAATTTTTTAAGTTAACTTCTGACCCTGGTGGGTCCCAAAAAATTTAGCAGACAGGATAAACAAATATGCAGTATCACCTTTATTTAAAGAAAGTGCAACCCGCAAATGATGCGAGAGTCAATTATTGTTAAAATTAAATCATTTAGATAAAATGCTAACAGGAACTATAAAAATATTTTTAATTTTATTTTTTTGCTAGTGTTCCAGAGATTTTCGGTTATTTCATGACACCCAGATGGGAAACATTTTCCCAGAATTTTTGTCAATCTGTTTGCATTGGCATCAGTCGAAAACGGTTGGACCGATTTTTATAAAACTTTTTAATATCGAATCGACCTCTGCAGTCTGCAAGCAGTTAGGCTGCAGTGCTAATTGTCTGAGATAGTTGAATAAACTTGGTACACTATCTAATGATTGACACATAAACTTATAAATTATAGCGTACTTATTACCCAGTTACGATCGAGTTAAGATTTGGAACCATATCTTAACCAGATCGTAGCTGGGTAAAAATACGCTATAATTTGTAGCAGTTGAAGCGGTTATATTTAAATTTTTTATAAACAATAAACGACGTAAATTTAAATTTGGGTATATGACAGTCTATTCAAAAATCTCATTTTATTTTAATAAATTTGCGCCGACCTCAAAATTTTTTTATTTTCCTCCCTATAATGGCTTTTTTGAAGGAGGTTTTTTTTTAAGTTTTTTATTTTTTACTTTTTAGTGGCTTTACAATACGTAGGTTTGCATGTTTTTAACCGACTTTTGTCTTGATATTTGTTTACTAAACTAAAAAAAAATTCGACTGATGACCAGTCCTATACTTCCCATCTAGTAAATATTTGCAAAAATAAACATTCTTTTTTTATTCTTTGAAAAAAAGCATGGTCCTCTTTATTGTTTGGTGATCTACTGATGGCTAGTAATATAGCAAAAATCATGGTTACCTTGATTTACATACAATTTTCTTCTTTTAGTAAAATAAATATTTTTTTTCTCGAAAACTATACATTTTAGAGAAAAAAAATATTTACATTTTTTTCATATTATAACATCTAGAATTCATTTATATTTTTTTTTACTTATGTTAATACATGACATTGAGAACGTTTTTTTTATTATCTCAGGATCTACTGAACCGATTTGACTCAAAATCTAATCAAATCTAAGTTAAAGGCTGATAAACACAATAGAACAATCGGCATGACCGTATGTAGTTCCGTTTTTACGATATCGAAGGCGGAAAATTGACCACATACACACACACACACACACACATACAGACATCAGTCAGAAAATGATCTTAAACGATTGCTAGGGTCTCAAAACGTGAAGATCTGTTAAAATCTCGAAATATTTTTTTCGGGCTAAATCTATTACTTCCCTACCATAGTAGAGGTGGGAAGTAAAAATAGTATTGTCATCATAAAATAACAAGTTTTGAAGAAATACATTGAAATCCTCAAATTTCTCTAAAAAAAAACATGAAAATATTTTATGGAAAGCACACTTACGGAACCCTAATTTATGCTTGTCCGACATGTACTCGACCGGTTTTTTATGATAGTGAATTTGTTGGATATATTGCCGAATCAATAACCGAACGACTGTGCGTCCCGGTGTGGACACAGATTAATTTATTCAAGCCTAGAATTGAACAGACTTGAACAGCGTGAAACATATACGAGCACTATACCCCCGTAGGTATCGATGAATATTGTGAAATAACTTCGTATAGAGAGTTGGGCATGCATAACCACTTGAAATCTAATGGGGATGGAAATTATTTTTTTTCCGTTGTTTTGAATACAATTTAACAAAACCACAACCCTTACCTATAAAACATGTCATCGTATCGTTGCCCTAGATAAATATGTGTGCGGCATGTTTGTGTGTAGTGCGTAGTTATACTTACAGGGTGTATTATTAAACTGAATGTACCGGAGCAAAAATTGAAAAATTGATTTTTTATACAATTTTAAAGATTTAAAAAAATTGAGATTTTTACAAATTCGGGCTTAATTTATATTTTTTTGTAAAATGACAATTTGTCAAACTTTGTAGTTAAGATAAATAAGTCATCTATATGCTATTCTATTTTATATATTTTATTTATTGTAAATTATAGACGCGTCGACCACACTGTCATCTCTATTTTATATAGTACACTGTACAGTCAAATTAGACTTTAAAAAAATATTCTGAAACGGTTGAAACTTGGCATTTCAAAAGTATATATTATTCATTAATCTAATGAGTCCCGAGCTCTAAGGTTATCAAAACATCCCCTCTTTCTAATGTAATTTCCATACGGTAAATCGAACAATAAAAACAATTTATTAAAAAAGCAAAAACCCGACTGCGTAAAAATCGAACATAAAAGATGGAAACAAGATCAAATGATAACATGCAGTCGGAGGCATAGTAGTAACAAATTGAACAGAAATACCTGATGTTACTACTATGCCTCCGACTGCATGTTATCATTTTTTATTTCCTTCCTTTTAGTTGAATCTACTCATCAAGCCTTTTAATTTGATACCCCACACACAAGGTTTTACCGATTTTTTGCGTAGTGACAAAATGACGTCTAGCGCCCGCCATATTGAATTTTCCGTAACGTCATGTACCCTATTTGAAATGTCAACAAAACCTTTCTTTTGTTTTGATTTTGATACCTATAACAATGTATTTAGAAGGAAAATTTCTTTTGCATTCTGACAAAATGGCGACTAGCGTCCGCCATATTGGATTTTCCATGACGTCATATACCCTATGTCACTTTGGGGATTCAAATGAATCTAATGACACTTCATTTTTCAAAATCCGTCAAGCCGTTTGGGCTTGTAACATAATGCCTTCATATGTCATTTTGTACAGTTTTTTTATATACTTAATTTTTTTTATACATATTATTTTTTGTTAGTTTCTGTTAATTACCTGCAAATAGGCAACCGTTTTTAATCATCATTTTAATTTCAGTTTTTATCAGTTTACATAATGTTCTTTTTAACCTTATGGCTTATGTTACGTCTGCCCTACCTGCAAAATATTCTTGAAAAATTGTTAAAAGAATCTCTTAAAATTTTAAAATAAATTATTCAGTTGGCGTCCGGGACGAAGTTTTAGACCACAAATAAGGTGGAATTATCCTCCACCTAATATTTGTTGGAAGTTTTATTATCTTTTATTATCCGTTTTCTTTGAATTTGTTATGTGTTTGGTAATGTGTTTGTATATATTTTATTTTAATTCTTTGTTATTATTTATCTGTTATTTGTTATCTATTTAATTGCGCAATTTACTTATATATATTTCAGGGGTACTGTATATTATATATTTCTACTCACGTTTTTCTTTCTGATTGTTAATTAAATATATTACTGCAGTAAAATTGATATTACTTACTTTTATTTTTTTGCATTTCATAACTTAGCTTATTTTTGTTTGACTTAATTATTTTTAATTTAATTGTGTACTTACCTCTTAGTTCGCGCCTAGCATTTTTATTTAACATTCTTAATAGCTTCCACTGCATTTAATATAGAGGTATGTTACATAAATGGTAGCAAAGCGTAGTTTGATCAAGTATTCCGTTACATAACTATTATTCATTACAGTTACCCTTGATACTTTTGTAAGATTTTTTGATTTTTTGTGTGTTCTTTGATAAGAAATTTACGTATATTTTTTTTTCTATTTTATAAAATATTGTATAAAATGGCTGAGGAATTCAACGTGCAGAGCAGCTATGATCAACCGTCTTCGTTGATTCAAGCAACAGCTACTCACATGCAAATGACTGCTACGTTGATGAATAAAGTTGAGCAATTAAATAAAGTCACAACTCAGCTATCGACTAAGATTTCTTCACCGATCTGCGAATTTAACATTGATGCTAAAGAGATAACTTCAAATATTCCATGCTGTTCTGGCGACGATCCCCGTCAATTGATTTATTTCATTGAAGAGGTTCAATCAGTCGTCGATCTTCAACTGGCACTTGAGTCTACACTATTAAGATCTTTACTGAATAAAGTTCAAGGCGACTTAAGAACATGGTGGGCAGCTGCTGTCCTTCGTTTTGAGACATGGAACGCACTAAAGACGTCTCTATTATACGAGTTTATCTCGCCTGTCGCAACAAATCAATTGACCAATCAACTTATTCGCAGATCACAAAAACCAGATGAATCATTCAAAAATTTCATCAACGATATATTGACAAAATCGAAAGCTCTTGCTGTTAACATGGCTAAAGAAGAATTGGTTTTACAGATTTGGTCAAACGTTAATTATAATACTTTATTAAATTTAAAAGATTTACCTACGCCAAAGTCTATTGAAGATCTTCAAAGAATTGCACGTAGACTAGAAGAATTCGAAAATCGTCTGCAAGAGGCCAAGCTACGTGAAGAAGCTTCATCTCAGCCTGTAATTACTTATCATGAGCCAAATCGTATTTCTACACCCAGTTCACAAGAATTTAATAAAATTGAAAGCTTAAGAAGAAATAAATTGCTGTTTTCTCCTGAAGATCGTCCGTATTTTCTAATCACAAAGAATAATAATATTAAGAACTTACCTGCCAATACGTTACCGTTTATATCAGTCTTCATCAATGATGTAAAATTTGAATGTCTCCTGGACACCGGCGCTACTGCAAATTATATTGATGGTTCCGTATTTAGACAAATTCAGAAAACGAGGAAAATTCAAATATCAAAAATATTTTCTTTGACGACATTGGCGAATGGTCATACTGTTCCTATAAGAAAAGCAGTCACTGTCATTATCAAAATTTCTTCGCTAACCTGGAAAATTAAATTTCTTGTGGTTCCTAACCTGTGTGTTCCTATGATCATTGGCAATTCCTCCTTGCATCATATGAACGCAATTATTGACTTCAACGAATCTTCATTATGCTTCTCCGTTCCTCAAGTTAAAGCTCCTTTTTACTTTCCTCCTCTTCAAGATGGTAGTCGCCTCACGCTTTTGGTGGAATGTCCTCTTCAACTGACGTCGGATCAACAGCAACATCTGGAAGAAATAAAATTACAATTTAATGATGTTCTTACAGAAGAGATTGGCCATACTGATGAGTTTACTATGAGTATACGGCTTAAAGATAACATACCTGTTCGACGAGCGCCGTATCCTCTTACTCCTGAAAAGGCCATCGCTATGCAAGAACACATAGAGAAACTTACCGTCAGTGGAGTTGTCGAACGATGTACCTCTCCGTATGCGTCTCCAGCTTTTCTTATAAGCAAGAAGGATGGTTCTTACCGTTTATGTGTTGACTACAGGCTTTTGAACAAAAAAGTAATTTTTGACGCTTTTCCAACTCCTCGCATGGAAGATATGTTCATGACGCTCAGCGGATCTACGATCTTCACGTCGTTAGATTTAACTAGCGCATTTTATCAGATTCCACTAACTGAGAAGTCACGTGACATAACAGCTTTTGTCACTCCGCACGGCCAATATAGATTTACGCACTGCCCATTTGGATTGGCTATTTCACCTAGTGCTCTGAATAGAGTCATCGTCAACATGTTTGGTGACTTGCGTTACAAATTTGTCGTGCCGTATTTTGACGACATTCTGATACATAGCGCTAATTTTGAAGAACATATCGAACATCTCTCAATCGTATTGCGCAGATTAAGAAGGGCAGGATTGACGGTCAACCCAACAAAATCTCAATTTGCCATGGCTCGACTTCGTTTCTTGGGTCACATTATCAGTCAACACGGCATACACGTGGATCCTGAAAAGGTTCAAGCTATCCAGCAAATGGATCCACCACGCAATTTGAAACAGCTTCGATCCTTCTTGGGGATGACCGGCTTCTTCGCGAAGTTTATACCTGATTACGCCGCCATCGCTGCTCCGCTTAATCAACTAAAGAAAAAGGGCATTAAATTCAAATTTGGCCAAGATCAGCATGAGGCTTTCAATAAATTAAAAGACAAACTCACTACCGCACCAGTTCTCAAGTATCCAGATTTTGAGACAAAATTCATTCTACGAACTGACGCCAGTAATATCGCAGTCGGCGCCGTACTCTTGCAAGAACATCCTGACGGTCTGCACGCAATTCAGTATGCTAGTCGCAAACTTCTTCCGTCTGAAACTCGCTACACAACATACCAGCGTGAGTGTCTTGCAATGGTGTTCGGCCTGCGAAAATTTCAAGACTACTTATTGGGCCGCAAATTTTTACTACAGACCGACAACGGCGCTTTATCCTGGTTGGCCAGTCATAAAAGTCAACTAAACGTCGTTGGTCGATGGCTTCTTGAAGTTTCGAGATTTGATTTCGATATCGCTCACATACCTGGAAGCGTCAATAATGTAGCTGATGGATTGTCTCGTCTGTTTGCTGAGACTGAAGATGACACAGAAAATATTCCCGACTATGACAACGTTAAATTTAAACAACCGAACAACTCACTAAATGTGTTAACCAACGTGCCACAGTCTTTTATATCGATAAAAGATCATCAAGCTTCCGATCCATTCTGTCAAGGCATTCGTCAGCGTCTACAAGCTGGAGAGAATGTAGAAAACTTTGATGTGAAGGACGGAGTTTTGATTCGACGGGTCGGTAGAAATAGACTGTGTCGTATCATGGTACCGCCAACTATAAGAAAGATGATTCTTTTTTATTTTCACGATGTGAATTTTAGCGCACATCCCGGCATCACGAAAACATACCGAGACTTGGCAAGACGCTTCTGGTGGCCAGGCTTATATCAAGACGTGAAAGAGTATGTACGTTCGTGCGAACTTTGTCAAAAATGCAAGTCTTCAAACCAAGCTCGTGGCGCGCCGATGCAGGCGGATGTACCTCTTGCAATCTGGGACAAGGTTTACATAGACCATGTGGGTCCTCTCACTATATCGAACAGAAACAGATACATCCTGGTACTTGTCGATGCCTACAGCAAGTGGGTAGAGATCTTTCCACTCACAAGAGGCACGTCAGAGGCAAGCATCAAGGTTCTGGAAGATCTGTGGTGTAGATATGGCCCGCCGAAGAAAATTGTCAGCGACAATGCGAAGAGCTTTACGAGCAACGCCTTCAGAAGTCATTGTCTCAAATTTGGTATCCGTCAAATATTTACTTCGCCGTATCATCCTGCGGCCAATGCTTCTGAGAGGGTCAACCGTAACATTGTCGCCAGTCTCTCTATCCTGCTCAAGCAATGTGCTGAACGTCACCAGAAATGGGATGGTCTTCTCGGGTGGATTCGTTTTTCGTACAATAATGCCGTAAGCGAAGCAACACAGTCATCACCGGCGTTGATTTTTCTTGGCCGCGATCTTAATCGTCCTTTGGACAACCTGTGGGACATCTCCACTCTAGTCTCCGGCAACAGGGTCCCAACGGCTGAAGAGGTTTCCCAGGCCTTGAGCGCAAGTCTGGAGCGTCGTAAGAAGTACTACGACCAGCGTCGACCTGCTGGTCATCATTTTCAAGTCGGACAACTGGTACTTCAACGAATCTTAGCTCCTTCTAGACCTGGTGACCCCAGCAGAAAACTTGTCAACCGTTGGGCTGGCCCAAGAAAAATAGTACGTTTCACGTCTCCCGTATCTGTTCTTCTTCGTGATCAGCGAACGCGTCGGACCTACAGGACTCACATCGAGCAGCTGCGGCCATACCACGCGCGTGATGCCCGGGACAACGAGCCTCCTGGCTAGATGACTTGTCATCGTATTTGTCGCCCCGCTAAAATTTTCTTAAAAAAAAAAAGGTTTTTTTTTGTGTAGTGTGGGTGGATGTAACATAATGCCTTCATATGTCATTTTGTACAGTTTTTTTATATACTTAATTTTTTTTATACATATTATTTTTTGTTAGTTTCTGTTAATTACCTGCAAATAGGCAACCGTTTTTAATCATCATTTTAATTTCAGTTTTTATCAGTTTACATAATGTTCTTTTTAACCTTATGGCTTATGTTACGTCTGCCCTACCTGCAAAATATTCTTGAAAAATTGTTAAAAGAATCTCTTAAAATTTTAAAATAAATTATTCAGTTGGCGTCCGGGACTAGTTTTAGACCACAAATAAGGTGGAATTATCCTCCACCTAATATTTGTTGGAAGTTTTATTATCTTTTATTATCCGTTTTCTTTGAATTTGTTATGTGTTTGGTAATGTGTTTTTATATATTTTATTTTAATTCTTTGTTATTATTTATCTGTTATTTGTTATCTATTTAATTGCGCAATTTACTTATATATATTTCAGGGGTACTGTATATTATATATTTCTACTCACGTTTTTTTTTCTGATTGTTAATTAAATTAGTTACTGCAGTAAAATTGATATTACTTACTTTTATTTTTTTGCATTTCATAACTTAGCTTATTTTTGTTTGACTTAATTATTTTTAATTTAATTGTGTACTTACCTCTTAGTTCGCGCCTAGCATTTTTATTTAACATTCTTAATAGCTTCCACTGCATTTAATATAGAGGTATGTTACAGGCTACAGAGCATGATAAAAAAATATACATACATAGATACATACATACACTCGAAAAACAATCCCTCCTTCTGGCGCAGTCGGGTAAAAACAGCATACGTGAATATATTTTCCATTAAATTTTCCAAAAAATTGTCCAGTTTATATAAGAGATTAATGGGAACTTGGACCGTGGGTTGATTGAAACTCAGTTAAAGTTTTAATTCGCAACGTTTCGTCTATATTTTAGACTTCTTCAGGCTCTTAAAACATAACACGAGTATGTCAGTAATAATCTGTAGTCATCATTCATTTACAGCGATAATATAATATTCAAAAATCCTTTTGAAATAATTGATCACAATATTTCATTAAAATTCATTTGTTCAACAGACACAATTTTTTTCTTTTTTTAAAAACAACATGGCTATTTAATCAACCCACGGTCCAAGTTCCCATTAATCTCTTATATATAGTTACGATGGACATGACAACTAATTACATGAATTGTCCAGTTTATGATGAAGTTTATTGTAAAAGTAGGACCGCAAAGGAGACTTAAAGTTAAGGGTACAACTATAGGTAGGTACTTAATGACTGATCAAGGTGTTATTACGAAAGAAATATACTTTTTCTAAAATATGTTCCGTATATCTCTTGCTTGCAAAAAACAGCTTGTATAATTTACACATCGCATAATCTATGCACGTATTACAATTATAATGTGCCAATATATGCAACACAAATATGGTGAGTACATAACGTGTACACAATGTAAAGGCATATTCATATTGTACAATAAACAGATTCATTGATGCGTTTACAATGATTACAATTATGCGATGCGTTTGTGTTTCTGCTCCTGTGACTACCAACACTGATCTGTATTTCTACATTTTAAAAAATATTATTTTTAAATGCGTGTTTCAGAACATTTAATTTCTAAATTCAAAACTGAACGCGAATATTCGAATTTAAAATAACACTTCAAACATTCATTGCAAAAGGGCACATTTCAAATAAAATTATTATAAACCATAAGTTACAAGTCAAGCATTTAGAGGGTAGCAAAAGCAATTTGTAAAAAATTTATATTTTTAAAGGGTTTTGTTTATACATTTGCGATATTGAGACCTGTAAAAAATTTATATTTTTAAAGGTTTTTAGTGTATTTGCCATATGGCACATACACTATTGGCGTCGGTCGGATGGCGGGACCTAGGGGTTGGACCAAAATTTCTCGACGTTTTATAGCCTCCTGAACACTTTGGCACCATTTTTGGAAAAGTCTGTTTATATATGTATATATATATTTATATATTTATATATATGTGTGCGGGCAATAACTTTCTAAAGAGTTAATTGATTTTGACGAAATTTGGTAGGCACGTTGGAATCCATCACCGCACGAAGCCTATTTAAAATGGGCCCGATCGGACCATTTTAAGGGTGGTGTTTAGGGGTTGAAAAATGTTTTTGAGCCCAAAAATACCGAAAAAATTGTCCGAATCATTTCAAAATTGAAATTTGACCCTTTAGTAAAGTTTAAAACGTGGTGCTAAAATTTAAATAAAATCGGCCTGATAGGACCGGATTTTTATAAAAACATTAGTTTGCGGATACGGATTTCCTTACCAAAGGGTGTATTTCATTTGGTGCCGATGCTATTATGATAACAATATTGCAATTAAGAAAAAATTATTATTGTAAGGGATGTATTAAGGGGTTAATTTTTTTATTTTACACAAAAACAAACAGTTCACATAATAAAGCCACAATGCCTGTATTATCAAATACACTATATTGTCGGCAGGGTTTGGCACTGCGACCCGAGTTTTTTTTTATACATTTGCGATTTTGAGACCCCAAGTGCGTACTTCTTGCAACAATTTGAAAGTTTACTATGATGTTCAAGTTTACTGAGTGTAAACTTTACAAAATAATTTATATTTTTTCATTCATCTTACGTTTGATTCAAACAACGATTCGTTAATCGAATTCTTCCATATTGTGATCACTAAACTCATATTATTGAAGTCTTATATATTTCCGACCCTCGAACAGAAGAAAAATTGCCAAACTGTTGTTTTGATGAAGCAATAGATATTGATTATTGACACCATTTGATAGTGAACATCGACGATCTGTTCTTTATATTTTACATTAATAGAGTTGAATGAAAACCTAGATGAAGAATTCTAAATATCCGAGTTATATCGGGACAAATACCTGCGCCTTAGAGTGCACAGTGTCGTATGAGGGGTGGTTGGAGGTGCACAGAACAGTATACGAATGTATGCAATAGGACGGACAACAACGACCAACACGACCAAGGTATTTCGTGGTTCCGGTGGTTTCCAGTGACGGTCATCTTTACACACCTATACACACGAACACTGTGTTATCAGTGGCGCGTAATGAAATATTGGCACTGCAATAAATCATAGCTAATATTCCAGTAAACGTCATAGGAAAAAGTTTTCATCCCTCCAATTTAAATTGCTCGCTTAAATTTCACTTTTACCCGAAAATTTAATGCCAATTTTGATCGTCGAATGTGTATTTATTTATTTTTTTTAAAAGAGTATTTTTCTTGAGTTTCACGTTTCCGGCTTAAGTGGTTTCAGAGATACACGTACCCAACAAGAAAGTTTTTACTCTTTAGGACGCGAATATTTGAAATTCGTTGAACAAGTGTCTCATTGATTTTGACAATGAACAGAGAACACTGAAGTCAAATTTCGGAAAAGGTTTGTTTTTCCAATCTCGTTTTTCGGCCCTTTAACTGGAAAACGTCTCTAAAGTTCCTAGGCTATTTTTGAAACCAGTATATTGACGTTTCGATTTTCAACAGCTATTTATAAATCCATCCGTGTTACAAGTATATCGTTGATATTATTTGACTTTGCTGAATTATAGCGTGCACCTACTTTAGTTTAGTCAAAATTATTTTTAAAAATTAAGCTTACCGAATAATTCATCTGTTGATCCTATGGCGTATTTTACAGTACCATCTACTTTATCCATACCAGTTTTCATTATTTGAATGCCAGATTTCTATATTAAATAAAAGCAATATACAGGGCGAGTTCGACCACCCGTATCAGTCGTTTTTTTCGAAAACGGTTAGTCGTAGAGAGTTGTGGCAAAAATTTGTATCATAAAAGCCTTAATAAAGAATCGAATGATGATAATTTTTTTTTCCGGTAAAAGGTCGGCTTCCCTATTAGTTTGCTCCAGAATGTCCAGAACTCCCGGAATTATAAATGTAACGATAGGTCGAAAGTGGTATTGTTGAAAAGATCTTTAAAAAATAAGCAAGTTTTGTAGGAATTTTTTTTTTATTACTGCCACCCCTGTAAATTTCTATAAGTATAAATATAAATTATTATGTGTTCAAAACTCCGGAATTTTAGAAAGAACGATAGGTTGAAAGTGGTGCTGTTGAAAAGCTCTTTAAAAAATAGGCAAGTTTTGTAGGAAAAATTATTTAATTACTGCCACCCCTGTTAAGTAACAATCGTTTGAAATTATTAAATCAAAATTTCATAATAACGATCGAAGTCGGCAACCTTAGACATTGTCACAAGTGTTCAAACTGTCTTCCATTTAGTCTTTAATACATACTACTGAGCTCTTCTGGTTATACTGTGAGTGTACTTCTTCAGTGTTTAATTGATCGATAGATATAGGTAACTAGATTTTAAATGCGGACTTTTAAAAAGTTCGCTATTATGACATTTTAATTTAGTAATTTCAAACAAATATTACTTAACTTATGCCTCGACTGCATGTTGTTACTATTATGCCTCCGACTGCATGTTATCATTTGATCTTGTTTCCATCTTTTATGTTCGATTTTTACGCAGTCGGGTTTTTTGTTTTCTTAATAAATTTTTTATTTCCTTCCTTTTAGTTGAATCTACTCATCAAGCCTTTTAATTTGATACCCCACACACAAGGTTTTACCGATTTTTTGCGTACTGACAAAATGGCGTCTAGCGCCTGCCATATTGAATTTTCCGTGACGTCATGAACCCTATTTGAAATGTCAACAAAACCTTTCTTTTGTTTTGATTTTGATACCTATGTCAATATATTTAGAAGGAAAATTACTTTTGCATTCTGACAAAATGGCGTCTAGCGTCTGCTATATTAGAGGTGCAATCGTGAGAAGTATTTTGTTTACGATCACTCACGCTCACGAAAATCATTTTCAACTCACGCCCGTTCACGCACTACTAATTTTTTTTAATCACACTCACGCACGCTTACACATAGATTTCAATACTCACGCACGTTCACGCACGATAATAATTATATTTTGAAATTCACGCCCACTCACGTACGTTCATTCGAACTCACGCATTAATCTTACAGTTACTTTATAATTTAAATTGTTCGCTTCGAAAATTTGACTGATACCTTAGTTCAGGGTCACTCCTAACAGTTTACACTTCACAGTTACACTCTCTGCATTTCGCCTGAAATACAGGAATAATTTATTACGTGATTAACTTTTCACTCACGCCAACTCACGCTCACGAAAATTCTTTTTCACTCACGCACGTTCACGTATGCGTATATTTTTTTAATCACACTCACGCACACACTCACGATTTTATCGATACTTACACGTTCATGGCGTGTCACGACGTGACACGCAGTGTCACGGAAAATTTCACGCACGATTTGCACCTCTATGCTATATTGAATTTTCCGTGACGTAATATACCCTATGTCACTCTAGGGATTCAAACGAATCTAATGACACCTCATTTTTCAAAATCCGTCAAGCCATTTAGACTACAGAGCGTGATAAATATATACATACATAGATACATACATACATACATACACTCGAAAAACAACACCCTCCTTCTGGCGCAGTCGGGTAAAAAAAAGGGGTGTGTGCTTATGGCCACACGACAGAAGTGAAAACTTCAGATTTTCTAATTTTTGGTGTCATCTATTGTACAGCGCATTTATGAACTAAAAATAATTTATTACTAAAATACTAAAATTGTATTTTTAATTAATTCCACCTTGGTTTCAAAAAAATTATAATTAATGTCAAAGAAAGAATATAACAAAAATAAAAAAATATATAAATAAATAAATAAATATCATGTAGAATTTAGAAAAAAACACCAAAAATTCTACGCTGCCATCAAATCTCGAACCCAGGTTTCTATGCATAGAACGCAAAGACTAAACCAACTGTGCTATGGGTGGCAGTGTGTAGACGGCCGTTTTTATGATATAAGTATGTTGCGAATTCTTACGCAAAATTGCGAACGTTTCACATTTTTTCAGTACCCAGGCAAAGAGTGCTTAACGCGCCTAAGGAAGTTTTCACTTCAAAAACGTTTTTGTTTTGATCTTTCTTGTCGTCGCATTATAATAATACGTGGTGGACAGTACTGCACTGCCATTAGTTAATGCTTACTTCTCTCGACGAGTTCAGTCAGCGTAAACACCTTGCATTGGTTTGCAACCGAAGCAGGAGATAGCGTCCGTCCGTCTGTCGCGGTTTTCACAACGTCCCTTGGCCTTATTACAAGTGTTTGTGGTTCATAGCGCCGCTCTCGCAATATTAGAGACGCCGACCGCGCGACCTTCCTTCACGTCCTGTACCTATATGTAAATAGCGTTCGCACCGGTACTCGATAACAAAGAGTTGAACGTAAAATAATCATAACATTAATGTCGGCCTATAGATATTATCATTTTATCACTGTTTAATTTATATTTAATACTAGCTGCTCGGTTCGACTTCACCGGGATGCAAATCGTTGTCGTCACTCACTACTCATCTCCCTTTTGTCGTTATAATATAATATCTATATTATAGTCTATGCTACTCGTCAAGAAGTAGGTTGCTATGGTTCCTCTATTACAAGTCCCCAGTTCTCGGGTTCTAGCCCGAGAGCTGGTAAAAGTGTCAATTGGATTTTCAATTTAATATTAAAATTACTGAACCGATTTCAATTTTTTTTTCACTGTTTGATAGATGAAAATCATAAATTCATTGCGCCCGGGTGAAGCCGAACTGGGCTGTCCGCTAGTATATATATTAATATAATAAAACCGTTGTGGCAAGTGCTGTGGCGAACCCATTATAATCACAATCCGAAGAGAAATAAAGGTGTAGACAGGCAGGGAGCAAATAGCGTCGCTGCTGCATTCTCAGAGCGGTGGAAAATGTACGAAATAGTTCACAACAAACAACTGGTTGTGGCTGACAGTAGTCGTCTGTTTGGAAAACTGGACAACTCTCCTCTCCTGTCGCATTGCATTGTCGACTGACCGCCTTGTCTCGCGTTCTGTCTCCATGCAATGTTGTGACCCGGACTGCTTCGAATCGACAAAAATCAGTTGAAAGGATCCTTATCAGTGCAATTTTTCAAACTATTTCCATAATATGAAAGCTATTTAAATCTATCATTTCACTGTTAACCGTTTGCGTAATTTTCTAACGTCAGACAGTTTCTTTATTTTTAAATTTTTTAAAATTTAATGTAAATATTTATAGCTACAATAGCTGCTGTCCATAATGTTTTGTGCTTATTTTGTTGTAAACAAAATAGGCAAATAAGAATTCAATAAAATATGCTACAACACAGTTAAACACTTTGGCGCGAGTTTCGCTAACTTATATTTTAGGGGGTAGCTAGGTTAGGGTACAGCTCTATATTATCGACATGGCATTACATGAGATATCGGGGGTCATAAATATAAAAATGTTACGTAAACTTTTTAATCATTTTTTATATTAAATTTCACTTTTGACAATTTTTGTCTAAATTTTAAATATAATATAAATATTCACTGAAAGAACGTGAAAATAAAAAAGTATTCGAAGTTATTATATTGTACAAAATATCACCTGCATTTTATTAGTCCATACTAACAATATAGTATTGTAATATTATAATATACCTATTATTACCTACTTATTGTATTATGGTACTGTGTTACGTAGCATTACGCAGGGGGAGGGAGTCAAAGGCTATTGTCTACATGGAATTACTTGGGGGAAGGGGGGGAGCGAAAATTCTAGAAAAAAACGTTACGTGGTTTATCATAGAGAAAAAGCAAAAAGTTAATAAAAATAAATTATAAAATAGATGTAGGCAACTAAAATCCGGATGTGCCTTACTCCAAGATTTGTAAAGAAAAGCTTGTTAACCAAAAATCTTCTCAGATAGAAAAAAACAAGAAGCCCATAAATTTAAAATAAAATATAACTAAATCATTATGCGTCTCTACTCTCCATTAATGTGGATACACTTTTCCCATATTTTATCTTTACAACATAAAATCCGAGATTAACTATGAATTCGCTATGAATGAATCCTTACGAAAAAGTCACATGCTACAAACAGATAGCAAGAATGAAGAAATCTGAAATATTCTTCTTTTCAAAAGAAATTTATCAATAGTTTTAAAAAAAATTCACAGATTTCGCCATCCTTGCAACGATCGAGGACGTTGGAAATGATAACAGCATATATGAAACATAATTAACTGTTTATTATACACACAATATTTATCAATGCACTGTTTAGTTTTGTCAGGAATAACCCTATTATTCTTCTGTTATATACGCGTTCACTTTTGCTTGATTACTTAACTTTTAAATGGATTTTTCTACAGTATTTATTAACATTTGCTCAAAAATAACACCGCAGATCGTCACAAATACCTCTCAATTAACTAGACATGATATAAAACACATTTCGAAAAAATTGCACTTGTTCAATTTTGCATGATTGCTCCTCACTTGATCGCGACACCGTTGTCTTTTGGCCTTGAACGAAAACTCGTAACTCTGCCCCCATATACGAACATGAACATTTCCAATGTTAAAAGCTCTCTTATAAAATAATCATGTCATAAAAAAAATGTAAAACGACCTCATTATTTACATTTTTAATTAATTATAATATTATCAAATATACTTATTTTAACTTGTTTCATAAATATGGCCTAAAAAGTAATTACATTTTTAAAAGTAATTTAATAAGGTCGTCACTGTCAAATGGACGACGTTCCAGTATCGCAATTTTTATTCAATTTCGCCAGACGGATGCACCACTTCTCAGTTCTCTAATTGGTTTTAAATTTGAATTTTTGATTTAGTTTTCATTAAATTGAACTTGTTTCTTTTTACATTTTTGCATCGTCGATTCTTTCAAACGAAGCTTTCACATAATATAATATAGATGATTTGCATTTTCTACCAATCAGTGAAACACGACGACGGATTATAAATTAAAATTACTGCTGTATAGAAAAATGTAATATCAATTTTAAAACAATGAAAATTGTTTTCAATTTTTTGAAGGAAATAATAAATATTCTGTTAAGCGAATTGAATTCGCTTTACTGTTTTCAATAAAGAAAACAGGGTTTTAAACTTGATGTGAAGCCACATTCATTATTATAAATTGCTTATTAATGTTGATAGCTACTTTCAGTGAATAGTGGATCTATTATAACATAACAACATTTCGTAGGTCTACCAACATGTCACACAGACTGGCATCCGAACGTGTAGCGAGACCTTTGTTATATGCCGTTTCCGTGGCTCCTCTATTTATACAAAATTTAAAACTGAGAACTGGAACAATTTATTGTTAAAAAATAATAAATTCAAAATATAATTGGTACTTGGTCCAAATAACTCTGGCTGTTGGTGGCCTATAAACTGATATACCTATTTTGGACATATCAAAAAGTATGGCAACTAGAGAATAGGGGGCGGTTGGTAAAGGCTCCACGCTGCGAATCTCGCGTTTTAACATTTTTACAACTTATTATTTCATTGAAAAATAATTGTAGCGTTTAAAAACCTGCTCTCTTAAACGAAGGCTATATTATATTTAAATTAGATTAAGCTGTTTCTCTGTTTCTGCTAATTTTAAACGAAGATTTTTGTCCATCATTTTTTATCGAAGATGTCAATATTGATTGCCTAATAATTGCCTAATATTATAATAATTATGTACATATTTCTAAATACAATCTTGAAGCCTTTTCAGTTTGGTTTTGAATATCACAATTTTCATATAAAACATAATATCTTACATATAGATTTTAAATTATCATAAAAGGCTAGTCGATTCGTAAAAAAATCTTGTCATCTCGTTAGACCCACAGCTGCAGAATACGCGCGACGTCGCTTTACTGGCTGTACAATAAAAAGCGAGAAGTTACACATCCTATTTCTTCTTACCAATTTCAACTTTCAATACAATATTACGCATAACATCATGGATAGAAATGTAAAAATGTTCTGAAATTAGTATGCCACAATTTGGTTTGCTGACTGCTTATAGTGCGCAATTATTTCCCACTTGCCTTTTCCGTCATCGGAATCTTTCTGTATTCTCTTTTACTCATGGCGTTCCAGTTCTGCCTGTCTTTTTAAAAGACAGGTACTACGTAGCTTCACGACGGAACCGGTGCTGTTACAACAGTTTTATGAATGGTAACTACGGTAACAGTGCCGGTACCGTCGTGAAGTTACGTACCTGTTCTTTCAGAAGACAGGCATATATAATAGACCGACAGCTAGTAACAATTTTTTGGTGTTATTTATTCAAGGCCTTATTTTTATGAAGATGTTGAGGGAGGCATATTAAAGTACCCTGAGTAAGGGATTTTGCTAGATAGCGGTATGGGACGGATGCAGACCGTCCCCAACATGTAACAAAAAGAATGGTCACAATTATTATTACTTCAAGGCTGCCCATAATGCCATTAAAATATTTGCAGATCAATTGGTCAGTATTAAAGGGGTGGCAAATCACCCTAAACGTGTCATGTAGCCGACGAAATTTATATTATTAGTTCAAGGTTCAAATTTTAATATGTTGTTACGGCGACTGTTTTTCAATTTGCAGAACAAAATGTCGGTATTAACCCCCTCTCTTAGAGGGAAACTTGCTCGCCTAGGTGTTTATATCGTTTTGCAAGGGTGCTAATACCAATGTTTTGTTCTGCAACTTGAAATATATACTTAAAACTGTCGCCGTAACAACATAGTAAAATTTGAACCTTGAACTAATAATATAAACTTCGTCGGGTACATGACACGTTTAGGGTGATCTGCAACCCCTTTAATACTGGCCAATTGATCTGCAAATATTATAATGGCATTATTGGGTCTTCGACAAGCTATACAAACAATTTCATCCTTGAAGTAATAATAATTGTGACCATTTTTTTTGTTACATGATGGGGGCGGTCTGCATCCCTCCCATACCGCTATCAATAAAATCCCTTACTCAGGGCACTTTAATGTGCCTCCCTCAACATCTTCACAAAAATAAGACCTTGAATAAATAACACCAAAAAATTGTCACTAGCTCTCGGCCTATAAGTGTTTATTCAATTGTCATAATATAAAAATTAAATCAATTTTAGTAGACGCTAACAGACAAATAATGTGTCAAAGCGTCTATATAATTTTGATGCCACCAACAGCTAAGGTTATTTGGGCCTAGCGCCAATTCCTATTTTTAATTGATATTTTTTAATATTAAATTGAAAATCAAATGATACTCATGCATCTATACTTCACAATATCTAATAATCTAATAAACAAACTGATTTTTATAATAGCAAGAACAGGCCGCGTGTAGGCACTCCCTTATTGATCATGATATACATTATATACAAAGCATTTTTTCCGAGGGGTGATTTCTACCACACTTTCGACTCTTATGTAATGATACAAAAGTCCAGTCAGCAATGTGACATAGACAATATGTTGCACGCCATAGAATAATGCAATTCTTATAGAATAATCATTCCTCCACTATTTTTTTATTCAAACTATGCAGACGGGCAAAACCATGTATTACATAAACAGCTGTTCGAATCGACAGACCCACAGTAGTCTGCAGTTTAAAATTTTGTAATTATAACTTTGTAATTAAGCGATGTCGCTACCTAAATGTGGGATTTCTTTCGATGACCATTACGCCACCCACGACGTCCGGAAGTAACGGCCGACCGTTACGATCGCATGTTTTCTTTCAAACGTTTGGCGATTGCGTTTCACTAGTCATATTCATTAATAAATAATAATGGATAATAAATACTATTAGCTGCTTCAGTCATATTAGAAGATGATGAAGAAGATGATATGTGGCATTTATTAGCAATGGTCAATGAAGTAGAATAAAGGAGTTATACAAATCTCAAAAAAATAAGAATACTATGGAATACTTATAAAAAACTATATAAAATTTCGTGATTAATTATTCATTTCCATAGTCAAGTTCCAAAATGTAAGATAGTGAGTCATGCACTTATACTTCACTATTTATATAATCGGCACAGTTTTTATGCATATGGGACGCGTGTTTCATTGGTTTTTCGCCCCAATAACCTTGTTATGAACTATGTATGACTCACTATAATAAATTTTGAAACATGACTATCTAGTAAATAGATACGCCGCTGCGCGTCTGCGACTCTTGCATTCACATATTTATTTATTTTTCACTTAAAATTTGCTTTCTGCAGTTTAGTGTGCTTGCACTTGCAACAATCTAAGGATGGGAAAATGTTTTAAAATTAAATTTATCCGATGTTTTAATTCACATTAATACCAAGTCTTAATTTTTTCAGTATAAATACAATGCATCGAAACTACTCGGAGAAGTCCAAAGCGAGCAGCCGAACTTACCTGTATGAATCGGGTTTCATCTAACTGCCGTGCTCGACGATTCCGAAAGCAATTGAAACCAATCATGTTAAAAAGGATCATTCAGAATGGTTTATCTCTAAATAGTATAAAACAAAGTCACTGTCTGCCTCTGTCTGTTTCTCCGCGTACTTCTTCGAAACCACGCAACGGATTTTGAAACGGTTTTCACTAATAGAAAGAGCGATATACGAGGAAGGTTTGTGTATATAATTTGTCAATATTTGGTACAAAATGGCTGAACTATGATGGTGTTTTGTCAACAAAAAAAAAACTGTTTTCGTACGCTTAATCATAATTTCGTTCCACCCGGGCGTACCCGGGACGGGCCGCTAGTTTATAATAATACAAAAAAAACTCGTGCCGCAGTGGCGACAATATAGTGAATTTGCGAACTTAAGTTTGTTTTTGGACAAAATAAAAAAATTAACCCCTTAATACATCCCTCAAAATAATATTTTTTCTTAATTGCAATATTATTATCAATTCTACATCTGCACAAAATTAAATGCACACTTCAGTAAGTAAATCCGTATCCGCAAACGCTGTTTTCATAAAATTTATAAGTCCAGTCCTGTCACGACGATTCTATTAAAATTTTAGCAGCAAATTTTAATCTTTACTAAATGGTTAAATTTCAATTTTGAAACGATTCTGAGAATTTTATCGGTATTTTTGGGTTCTAAAACATTTAACCCCTAAAACAAATCTTAAAATGGTCCAAGGTCAATTTTAAATAGGCTTTGCTGTGATGGAATCCAACGTGTGCACCAAATGTCATTAAAATAAATTAACTCTTTTGAAAGTAAATGGTAAATTTATTTATTTATTTTCCATTTGTATAGGTAGATACACATAGATATTAATTTATATATTGGATACTCCTACCCAACTTGGCAGAAGCCAGTGCTAGGGTAGGGGTACTGTTTTTTGGACGTGTAAAAGTAGGTATGTATAATCATAATAATAATAAAAAATATATAAAATAAAAATACACTAATAATTACGCGGTTATTTGTTTTATGTCTAACATACTTTTCCAAATATCCATACTCCGTCGAAATTCGACGAGGTCAGGTCAGGTTTGCATTTTGAAACAAGGCGGTTAACTAATGCACTAAAAAGCGATCAGATAACATAACTCGTAATAATATTTTGTTCAGTCCTGGCACATGACGTGTCGGTAACATCGGTGACAAAAGACCGATTGAGAAGCGTAAAATCGTACAGCGCGTCCGCGTCAGCGTGCCACGTTGTTACAAGTGCAATGGTACGACTCCCCTCACACTGTACGGCGGGCGCGTGGCGTGTCGAATTGCATCTATTTGCCAAACAGAAATCTGTTTCACCTAAACGCTCATTTTGTTATTGTCGTTCAAGTTTAATAGTCTGAAGCAGAGTAAAGGACAATGTCAAAACTTTAAATACGCGTGACTGATATGTAAGAGAAACAGCATAATAGGGCCAGGGTATACTATCAAATAATTTTGAAGTTATACTTCTCAAAAATTAATGAAACGCTGTAATGGTAACGCTGAAAGGGATAAAACGGCTCTAACGATTTGGATGAAATTACTGAAAAGGGGCTCTGGGGGGCAAAAAATCGATCTAGCTAGGTCTCATCTCAGGAAAAATTCGTTTTCTTATAGATTTTATAATTTTAAAAATCTATTTTTTGACGTTTCAGAATATTGTAAGCAGGTTTTGGATACTTATGTAATATGTATACTAAGATACTTAGATGTTATGATATTCGTGAATTTTATTAATAATAATCATTTATTAATTTTAAAATTGCTAAGAGGGGAAAAGCAAAAAAGTAAATGAGGAAGCATAACTTCGACCATGCGCTTATGTGGGTGAGGCACTTTTTTTTAATCGTCAAAACTTTTTCTGAAATAGAGTGTGAGGTTGCCTTTAATAAAAGATACTACATTATTCTTTATTTTTATTAAGTATTATACACACACATTTCAATTTTCAAAAAATATTTTCATCAAATCTCGTAAAAATACGAAATATTATCTATATTCTATATTATAAATTGAGAAAGTTGTTGTCGAAGACAATGTCTTCAAGTTGGCTGAAGGATCCAGCTAATTTCAGGATCGCTCAGTCTGTTTCATAGTAGATTTTCTTCACATATACAAATATTATTATTATTGTGTTGTGTTGTATTGTGTTGTGTTACACTGAACATCTTTTTATTGAAGTGTAACTTCTTATGCCAATTCGGACCGTTGAACGTTTATGTTAAATAATATTCAACGTTAACGGTGTAAGCAACCTAAAACATAATATATCAGTTTTGTAATTTAAATTTACCACCTTAATATTAGCCCAGGAAATAAAGGTTTTATGTCGCAAATAATTCCCGTAGAGCTGGATTTTTCACAGATGGTAGAACATCTTTAGACATTTATTTTTACAAAATTCTCCAGCTATCTCCCTTGTGCTTCCCCCGTCACCCCCTCTTGAATATAATTTTGCAAGCCAGTTTCGAAATATCTCAGAAACGATCGCTTAAGCGATTCTTTCATTATGTAATGTTTTAAATAGGATTACATTTCCTACAATTTTCATTCCTACAAATTTTCTGTCGTGCAAATAGTAAGCGCGCTACAGCTTCTTGAAAATCACGCGCTTTTTGTAGCCTTGGAAACCAATTGTTAAAACTTAATGTCCTTTTCAATAGCTTTATTTATTGTGTTTTTCATCGAATTTTAAATTGAAAATACACATTTTCATTAAGCAAAGAACACCCTAAATCGTGATTTTTGTCCCATATCGATATCTTTAAAAAAATGAGAAGCTATAGCCAGTCAAAGTTGAAATCATCATAGAGTTTTACGTGTTTTTTTGACACGCTTTACGAGTACAGCGAATGTCGTAATCACGACTGTCATATTTGCTACTTATCCCACCTGTAGCATACAATACTTTTTACAACTACTGCTCTGAAAGTTGAGAGAAATAGGGTAGAAGTACCGTTTTTGGCCACCTTTGCACCGTTTTTGGACAGTTTAAATTTGAGTTAATTTATAAAAAATTGCAATATTAAAATGATTTTTTATTGAATTTTCATTTTTTTACACCTAATTTAATTACTATACATGAACGATGAAGTAAATTATTATCGCGACATTAGATGGCGTTTCAGTAGTCTCTAGTAAAGTGAAAAAGATAGAGTGAGTTAAGTACAGATTGTGTTCGTGAGGTTATATTTCTATAGTAGTATAGTTTAGGCGGAATCCGTGCAGTTATGTGATATATAACCGAACATGTGCGTTTATGAAACACATCTAGTCAAGTATGCGATTATTGTGTATTTCGGAGATGACATACAGCGCTCGAAAAGTCAACTTCCAGAGCAGGCGTTGTAAAATATAATTTATTGAAATGCCACTAATGTGGATACAAACGTCAAAAAATATAATATCCACATATTAAAAAAGATCCTTCAAATCATAAGGCACAGTATTACAAAAATGTTTTTTCAATTTATTTTTAAAATGTTCTGTTTTGTATATCATTTTTATTTCATCAGGCAATTTGTAAAAAAATTTATAACCGATGTATATAAGACTTTTTCAAAAAAAGTCGTCTTATGTTTTAAAACAATATTGTTATTGCGGGTATTGTATAGTTTTTGTTTATTTTTATTTTCAAAAAAATACTTATTAGAATGCATACTGTGAGCAGCTCAAGAGCAAAAATTTCAAGTTATGACTTGTTTTCTTTAAATAAATTTCGACACGAATCTCTAAGGGTGAATTCCACTTGGCGATCGCAACGCTTACAACGACCAAACGTAATGAACGCGGCCATAAGGCGCGAGCGTAGTGGGCGAAATGGTCGCCAAGTGGAATGCACCCCATGTTTTAAATTAAAAATTAATACAGTTTTGAGTTTGAGATCTCAGAAATAGCTTGTACTCCGTACTTCCTAATTCAAAACAAATCCATGAAAGACAAAAAAATTAAATTCAGATTAAGCTGCAATTTGCAAACTTTCATTTTCAAAGAGTATCATATTTTTATCGCTCACTTTATCTCTGTCCACCTCTTTTATTTTATTTATTTTGACGTGTACAATGCTATATCATGTAGGCCAACGTATGAGTAAATTTATTATTATTAGTAGTAAATTGTTTATTAATTATTATTATTATTTAATTATCTTTTTCTCTATATACAATATTATTGATTTCATATGGATACTCTATGTTAATTAGGTCTATAATGTTTAACTTAGTATATCTTTTTTATTTATATATAAAATCAATAGAATAATTTAGTGAACGAGAGAAAATAGGGGAGAGGGAACGACTGCGACAGGAGCGGCAGAGGGCGGGGGCGAAGGGCGACAGGTGTACACGCATCAATGATGCGCTGCGCCACGTGTAGACAATCGCAGTGTCACGTGTCGTCAACAATAGACCAGTGCCTTTGCCAGACACTGGAAATAAAAGGATCAGATCTGCCGAATTAAACAGCGCACACCATGTGTAGCGAATGTGTTCTGTACATGTACACCGTGTTCAGAAATCGTAAAATAAATGTACCCACTTCAGCTTTAATAAAATATTTTGTATTGAATCCAGAAAAAACAAGTTTTGAGAATAAAACAATTGAAAAATGATGAGCCGTCTATAGATGCAATTTATGTGACGAAGCAATAACTGTGAAAGCACCTTTTTAGTCGAATACCACAAACGCTTAAATACGCACACCTATAGACACTGACCTAATGGAAATTTTTAAAATCATTGATTATTGCATTACCTATCTAAAATTATATAAAATTAACTCATTCTTGAAAAATAAAAATAAATACCAATACTTTCCTTACTACCACTATAACTCTATTAAAATACCTTAAACTATAATATTAATAATATAGGTACCTACTTACCATAACCTTCCTTGCATCAGAAGTAATTCTTCATAATTATTATTTTTTTGTACTCATGACTTGACAATCAATGCACAAATAATAATGGTTATTATTGCTATTTTCTTTGTAGTTTTTTGTGAAAATTTTGTGAATTTTGTTAAAAGTGTATTTCTATTTGATATAACTTTGTTTCATATTTTTTGCCTACCCACCCACTACAAAATAGCTACTCTCCATCCATGTAGTATACTGGCCTGTAATGGGTCATTTAACAGGCAGGTGTGCCGAAAGTGTTTTCATAACATAACCAGTGCGGTAAGTAAACGGTTGTCATAGTAATCTATGTTTATTCGCTCTATCCGCCTGCTATTATGTACTCACGGCTTGCTGTAAATGTAAAGATGAAGACGCAAATGAACTGTCAAAATTTTTTGAAAATACTGAAAATGAAGTAAAAAGTAGGTATTTTGTAGTGGATATGGCAAAAAATACCATAATATATATCTCGTGCGTAATGGTATTATGACTCGTGTGACTGTAAAAACTTGCTATCGTTCGTTTTTACATAGTACTGTCACTATACTCGTTAGTAATCTACCCCATTACGCATAAAAATATACAATTTACTATTAGCGCTTTGTAAAATTGCAATTTTTTTATTTGTACTTCCGTGCATTTTTATTTTAATGTCTATTAAAATGATTTTATTATTGATTATTGATTCAATAAATAAATATAGTCTTTAATAAACTTATATTGTTTGAACACCTCTATGTATTTAGGAATACAAAATTATTTGTTTGACCTGATTAAAGAGGGCTCAAACAATGATCCTCGCATGCCAACTTTAAACAAACGTATTGTTGGTGTCCAACGATTGTCATATTATGTTTGATTTATACTGAGGGAACGTTATATTGGTTGTCTGTAATGAATTTCAAATTGACTGTCAGATTTGAGCTGTAAAAATACGAAACAAACAAGTCTTTCATTTTGTATGTTCAAAACTAATATTAAAGTTTTTTTTATTATACAATATTTTCTATCGTTAAAAATAACTTCCACATATGGAAATTCCGTTATATTTTTTTCTATTCTGCAAATTTAGTCTGAAGGCAAGCTATGTTTTTCTCGTTAATTGAAGTATTTGTCCATTACTTGCGTACAATTTGATGTTGTATTCATGTGGCTTTAGGATGCTGTATTATACCTAAAATATTTTTGATCTTGTGTGAAGTTAAAGCGAAATTTACGACTGTTGAAAATTTCTATTAAGCTTTGAGATCTGTTTCAGAATTATTATTATTATCTATCAGTTTAAATTAAAAGGCTATGTGCTTGACAATAGTCAATTTACAACTATAACAGATCCCGCTCCAAATGATATGGGAATTCCATTACAATTTTTACAATAACAAAAATAAATTAAATGTTAATACAGTGGGAGAACTGCATACATTTATAAGAGAATTTATTTAAATTTTATAGAAAGCCTTAAAATTATTTTTTGTACAATATCTAATAAAAGATGTGCTTTTTGGTTAAGATAGTTTCATTTTTGTCTAATATTTACACCCAATATTTGAATTGAAGAAGAAAATATTAATAAATCAAAAGTAATTCCCCAAAATCAGGAAGTTTTAAAGATAATATGGTGGAGGTGACGTCTCAGTAATGGTGTAAGTGGCGGGACGATTCAAGTGGCCGGTAACAGATTGCACGCGGATGACAAAACGTCACATCGGATTGTAAAACCTGGCAAAGGGTCGACAACAGTTACCTCGGTAACCCTCAGGTGAACTCCCTTGTGTACTGAATAATATACAAATATACATAAATACATAATATTATATAGGCTATGTCACAGAGAGCTTTGATCTTCTATAACTACGATCTGTACCGTTAACGAACATATTTCAATAATATATTATGTAACTACCTGCATCACTCATGCGAATTGTATTTGCCTTATATTCGTCATGGAATTAATATAGAATTTATGGTAAACATTACTACACTGTCATCTTAAAGATATTGAATCAGGATTTCTGCTATATCGAAAAATTGTTGACTTTCCATTATCATTTTTGTAGTTGTTAATTGAAAAATGAACAAGCCGTGAGGCGGGTTGTTTATTAGGACTAAAGTGTGACCCTTAAGGTCCACATGACGAACTTCCCAATTTGATAAATTTTTAATATAAATAATTAAATTAGAAATTACACAGAAAAGTAATCATTTTAATCATTAAAATATAATTATTATTTATTTTTAATAATAAATAAAAAAACGGCTGGACCGATTTTTATAAAATTTATGTCGGATCATAGTGACGTAAACATGCTTTGATAGACACCTCAACGAAGTTGATAACATTTTTTTGGGCGAGCTTTCGTACAAAATCTACTTTTATTCAGTCGTTTTATTTAAACAAAAAAAAACGGCTTGACCGATTTTGATAAAATGTCTTTCGGGTCTTGTCGATGTTAATATGCTTCTATTTGCACCCTAACAAAGTCGATATCATTTTTTATTCGCGAGATTTAGTGTAAAATCCACTTTTGGCCGTATTTTTCTTTAAACAAAAAAAAAACGGTTGGACCGATTTTGATCAAATTTCTTTCGGATCAAAATGACGTTAACTTGCCTCGATTGACACCCTTACGAACTCAATATATTTTTTTTATTTGCGAGATATTGTGTAAAATCTACTTTTTCGGAGTCTATTTGGTTAAGAAAAAAGAACGGCTGGACCGATTTTGAAAAAATTTCTTTCAGATCATATTTACGATAATACGCGTCGATTGGCACCCTAACGTAGTCGATATCATTTTTCATTTTCGAGATTTCGTCTTAGAAAGAAATGACCACATACGTACGTACCTACACACACACTCACATACACACATACACAGACATCTTTCTAAAAATAGTGTAGTGACCTTGAAACATAAAAATTTGTTATACATTTTGATTTCGATTTTCGGACACCTTACAATAACTTCCAATGGGAAGTTAATAATATATTTTCAAGGTACATTTTTATCTTATAGGTAATATGTAAAGCTATATAATATATATATATATAAATATAATACTAATGTAGTCAGTTCCGAGTTGGCGCAAAAACAACTGATGCGATTTTTATGAAACTGGTGTAGATTTTTTTTTAAAACTTCTTGAAATGTTTGTTAGCGCTTTCGCTTCGAACAGGATCATTTTTTAATTTTTTTAGATATTGGTACCTATTATGTGCATAGATGTATTTTTTCTATTTTCCGCAATACTGATCCATCATTGTGTTCATAAGATAACCGTAGTACAAAGTAGTATGAATATGAACTAGATGTCAGCATTCAAATTTGCTGAATCTGAACAACTTAATATTATTTTGATTTGATAATACATAAAATAGTAACGGGAACCCGGAACCTGCTACTTTGCTAGGAGGTAAAGGCTATAGTAAATAAATATAATTCTAGAATTGATGGAAATACACAAAAATATTTACAAAATACTAAAATTAAAACCCTGTTGTGTATTTCAGTAACAAAGTTCATCATCAAAAAAGATCAAAGGGCAATTTAATTAGCCTAACATATTTTATCCTTACAAGTTATTATGTAAAAAAATCGTTTTAGGACTCAGGGGCAACCTGATTATACTACTATAAGTATAAACTTTTTACGAAAATCACTATTTATTTTTTGTAAAATGTTGAAAATTTGTCTCTCAAAAATGTTTATTAATTTTACAAATTGCTTTGCATTGTTTTTCCCAGCCCCAATAAAATTTGATATATTTCATAAATGAAGCATATAAAACTTTCCCAACGATTCTTTTCAACGATATTGCATTAATATTATGTAATAAAAAAATACAAAATATGCGTTTTGTTTTGACATCGAGTGTACTTTTCATTAACCGTCATTAAGTCGAAACACAATGTCGACAACATCATAGGTGCTTCAAACTTGTATCAAACTTATATGTTGACATACGCAGGCGCAGATACCGTATTGTTTGCAGAAAGTCTCATCTTACTAACTACACTTTGTCAACTCTGACATCTTAAACAAAACTAGTTAAACAATGTTTTCCTCCTGTTCCACAGCTAGTTAATGTTTGAATATGGATAGCTGTTATGCACAGGATGTGCGACTAGTTACATAGTATACTCATATATCTAAATAGGACGAGAAAATTAAAAAAAAGGCTTTTGATAATTATTATTGACAAATGATTTAATTAATTTATATTAGAAATCGTGTCCATCGTGATTATAATAAAATTAAGCAAAATCGCAGGATAGTGGACAAAATAATTTGTTTTATTAAATTAAATGTACGACGTTTCGTCTATAGATTTAGACTTTTTCAAGTACATACATAAAAATAACAATATTTATGAAAATTAATATTAATTACTAACCATAGCAATTAACATAAGATAGGGTACATAAGACAAAAACATGGTAACATGGTAACAAATTATGTTGACTATAAATTTTAACAATTTTAAATTTTAAACAATGTTAAAATTTATAGTCAACATAATTTGTTACCATGTTTTTGTCTTATGTACCCTATCTTATGTTAATTGCTATGGTTAGTAATTAATATTAATTTTCATAAATATTGTTATTTTTATGTACTTGAAAAAGTTTAAATATATAAACGATACGTCGTACATTTAATTTAATAAATAAAATATTTTGTCCACTATCCTGCGATTTTGCTTAATTTGATTTAATTAATATATTATGTTATTCATTTTCTAGCTTTAGCTAGTTACTATAAAATATGTCAGTTTTTTAAATATAACACAAAAACATATAATACCTATAAAACCAACAGCCTTGAAAGAAAGAGATAATAACTACTAAATATTTGGACCAAAATCAGACAACGAACCTTTACATTTAATATAGTTGTATAGTACAATTTACTTACATCACATCCTGTACATGACAAATGAAGATCACAGTCTAATCTCAGTTGTTTTGTTTTACTTGAATATGCACTAGTGTCGAACTGAATTCCCGTACAATTTACAGGAAACTTCAGCCATTGAGAAGCCATGTTCTAGGTTGTTCAGATGTTTCAACAAAACTTTCAGACCTGCTGTCTTCATTATTATGTAAAATTAGCACACTTGTATAAATAAGAAACATTTGATAACCATTTATTTGATATTTAAAAAGCATTGTCTCTTGTATAGTAACATTTTTAACATTTAAATAGGAAAGAATTGCTGGTCTACATAAAATAATTAGCAGTAGATAACAAAATACTGTCCGTAACTACAAACGAGATTTTTTTCACTCAGTAGGTACACAAGTTTCCTTAAAACGCTTATTTTAATAAATTGTATTTCTAGTGTCGTAATGGATCTTATTACTGACGAGTTGTGACAGTATGTAAAACCAGCGATAGCGAGTTTTTAGTCACACGAGTCATAATACATACCATTACGCACGAGAAATATATGGTATTTTTTGCCACACGGACTACAAAATGAAAATACCTACTTTTCACTTCATTTTCAGTATTTTCAAAAAAATTTGCGTTGCCATCTTTACATTTACAGCAGGCCGTGTGTATGTAATAGCAGGCGGACAGAGCGAATAAACATAAGTTACTATGGCAACAATTTACTTATAACCGCACTAGTTATGACCCAATACAGACCGGTATACATGTATGGAAAGTATTAACTATTTTGTAGTGGACATGGCAAAAAATATGTTTATATACAATCTATATTGGTTTTTAAACGACAATAAAAATGTTATAGATTAAATGGAAAATGATAAATATGATTAGAACCGCATTTATTAACTTAATTGCATACTTTTCATTAAAGATATCAAGCTGAAATTTGGCAGTTATTAAATTAATCAGAATCTAAAAAATATTTTCACATAAATTTGGGGGAGGAGGAAGTTTCACATTCCAAAAAATATCTTTGTATTCGGTCATATGGAGTACCACTTGAAAGGGCTTTCCTATTAAGGATCTCAAAACTATTTTTTTCAGAATTTTATGTTACCTGATTTTTTAGATTTTCCTAAAAATGCATCTCGAAAAGAGATTCCCCCAAAACTACAAAACTAGTATAGCTAAAATTTTGAAACAACTAGCATGGTGTTAGAGGTGTACATAGTATATACTTTACAGGAAAGCTATTACGATATTTCCAACAGCTATAGTTTTTGAAATTCAAAAGCAATAATTTCGTTTATGGTACCGAATCCTCGGCGTGATATTTTTCATTTCTAATTACCACGCTATCTGATTCGCATAACAAACTTTTAACGGGGTATTCCTGTAAGTTGGTATTGCAGAAATAATTATAAGACAACACTGAAGCAAAGATGGTGGTTCATGTAATACTGTAGCATGTGATGTTGTCAGAGCAGTCTTTGTAACGCTTGTAACTCTACTATAAAATGAATGTTTCTAAACTGGTCCGTTCACAATCAATTCCAACCACCAACTTTAACAAACATATACCCTTTATACTCATAACCTAACTCGCAACACACATTAATCTTAAGTATTTGCGCAACATAATTATGATATTTTCACGTTCATTAACTGTATTTCTGAATAAAATCATGGTAGTGATTACATAAGAAATGATAGGAAAATGATGTCCTTTCTTAAGATGAACCGTCGACGAATTGATGATATTTCTGTATTCGAAACTTCATACATAATCATGACAGTGTTTACATATGCAAGTTAAACAAGTTCTTGTAAACATATAGGTTATGTACATGTGTACTTACTTACGGGGTGTTAAAGAAAGTTATCGAGTCTTGAGAGATAGGATTAAAAAATAATATAAAAAAAGAAAAATGCGAAGCGAAGTACTAGCTATTTTTTATATCGTTAAGAATTCGAACTGAGTTTCAGAAAGCCTTATCATAAAAATTGGCTTGATGACGAAGTTATAATAACAAAGTATAGTTGCAGTTTTTGAGACGCAAAAATGATCAGGTCGTTATCAAACTTTTTATTAGATTTTACTGATAAATAAGTATATCTGCAAAAAAACATTTAAAAAAATCTATGTAACAAAAATGTCTAGAAGAATAATATTTTCAAAGGAAAAAATATGCAAAATATTCACCGCATATACGTACTATATTAGGTACACAGAAAAGTAACGTTTCAATCGATTTATTGCAGTTTGGACTGACAAATACATAAACAATATAATTTTATAATTCCTCTCTGCTTTCTTTTCAAGATATCAAACACATAATGAATTCTTGGACTTCGAAGATAGGCTTAAATTTTAGAAAAAAAATTCCCAAAACAAGTATAAAAAATTTCTTATATATTTTCTGGAAGCTGAAGAAAAAGTTGAAATGTCGAAAATTTAAGCAAATCAGTTTCTTTAAAAAGAGTTCACAACTTTTTTTCCCTATATCTCGTAGTTTCCGACATATTCTACATATAACAACGGAATACTCTTTATAACCGAGAGCTAGTGACAATTATTTTTTAGTGTTATTTATTCAAGGCCTTTTTTTGTGAAGATGTTGAGGGAGGCATATTAAAATGCCCTTAGTAGAGGATTTTGCTAGATAGTGGTATGGGAGGGATGCAGACCGCCCCCAACATGTAACAAAAAAAATGGTCACAATTTTTATTGCTTCATGACTGAAATTGTTTGTATATCTTGTCGGTGACCCAATAATGCCATTACAATATTTGCAGATCAATTGGTCAGGATTAAAGGGATGGCAGATCGCCCTAAACGTATCATGTACCCGAAGAAATATATATTATTAGTTCAGGGTTCAAATTTTAATATGTTGTTACAGCGACTGTTTTAAGCATATATTTCAATTTGCAGATCAAAATGTCGGTATTAACCCCCTTGCAGAACGATATAAACACCTAGGCGAGCAAGTTTCCCTCTAAGAAAGGGGGTTAATACCGACATTTTGTTCTGCAAATTGAAATATATACCTAAAACAGTCGCCGTAACAACATATTAAAATTTGAACCCTGAACTAATAATATAAATTTCGTCGGGTACATGACAAGTTTACGGTGATCTGCCACCCCTTTAATACTGACCAATCAACCTGCAAATATTATAATTGCATTATTGGGTCACCGACAAGCTCTACAAACAATTGCAGCCTTGAAGCAATAATAATTTATTGTGACAATTTTTTTTGTTACATGTTGGGGGCGGTCTGCATCCCTCCCATACCGCTATCTAGCAAAATACCCTACTCAGGGCACTTTAATATGCCGCACTCAACATCTCCACAAAAATAAGGCCTTGAATAAATAACACCAAAAAATTGTCACTAGCTCTCGGTCTATTACGTGTAACCGATGCATTTTACTAAAATCATTGGACAAAACCCAGGAAATAAAATATATTATTGTCAAACCATATCAGTCAAATAATAACTGCGTTACTTTGGGAAAAATTTGAAGGTAATAATAGGACAATTTCGTTCTATATTTGAAAAATTATTAGACGTTTTGCATTTGAAAAATCATTTGATTTATATGACAGAAAACTTAAATTTAAACTTCAAATATAATTATTATTGAACAATAATAATTGAAATATAACTATTTGTAAACATAGAACTATACCTACGTCTTTCCCGGAGATATACCGGGTGCTGATTTGTTTTGCGGGTAATAGGGATTTTACATGTAAAATCATATTTATGAATTTTCCTGCTTCTCTATATATTTTGGTGAAAAAAAACAAATACAAAATTTGTTCATAATTAAAAACTCTACCCGACACGCCTGTTTGCAAATTACCAATATACAGCTTTTAATTACAAAATAATTATTAAAGAACTGTGATTAATTTTTTATTCAAAATATTTTATCCGAATAGTCATGACTTCAACAAATTCAAATTGTTTTCATTGAGTTTTTGACGTTTCAATTTATGATTGTGGTTAGTAAATCATGGCTATTTGGATACAAATTTTTAATTTAAACTTAATTACAGCTTCTCAATTATTATTTTGTAATTAAAAGCTGCATATTGGTAATTTGCAAATATACGTGTCAGGTAGAGTTTTTAATTATAAACAAATTTTGTATTTGTTTTTTTTCACCAAAATATATAGGGAAGCAAGAAAATTCATAAACATGATTTTACATGTAAAATCCCTATTACCCGCAAAGCAAATCAGCACCCGGAGGGGGTAAAATGATGCGTTACAAAAAATGCGTGATAAAAAAATGTGTGACCCGAAATACCATAGTTACGCCATAGTTAATTATTTGTGTTTTTTATCATGTATGTCATATTAATTTTTTTTTAACAGATGTGACGTCAATTTATGATTAATATGTTGCAAAATTCGCTGAATTTCAAATTAACTGAATACTTTGATTACATAATATTAAAAATTATTAATTGTAAAATAAATCTATATAGAAGTAGTTCTACGTCCACGGTTGCGGCACAATCGTAATTACTGTGCCCCTTGTCTTTTTTTCTTGGCGCTTTAATTTTCTTATGCATAGAAAAATAATAAATAGTGTTTAAATAAAATGTGTGAATAAGTATTTAGAACTGTTCCGGTTGACTGCAGTGCAGTTTCTTGTTAACAATTAGCGTCTATAACAAGTGGGCAGGCTTGTTTACGACATTGTTATGCCTTGAGCCACGCAGTTCTGAATGCCTCGGGCCGAAGGGCGGAGGAAGGAACGCGAATGTATATGAGGAATTGGGGTGGAACGCGTCTGTTGCCGTCGTGGATGAGGAAGTCTATATTATATAGAATTATGGATAATACTACAGAAGGGGCAACTGATATCAGCTTAGATTCTCCTAAAATGGCGCCTTATTAGGAGAAGCTGATCAATCTATATACTGAATTGGGGCATTTTTTCATAGATAGAAACAAAAAAAAAACATAAGATTAAGTACCTATCTAACAAATTTTACGTTGAAGACGATGTCTTCAAATTGGTTGAAGAATCCAGAATAAAAATGCAGTTGGTAGTGAATTTCGAATTTATTAGCTGACATTATTCACATCATCATCTTCAACGAAAATTTTTTCAACTACGTACATAGCAGCTAATGTTTTCACAAAAACATAAATATCTCATACTGAATGTTTATTACTATCGAACCACTCGTTGTGAAGGTGATTAATTCGTTTTGATCATAATTTCCTGAATAATTTGATTTTTTTCAACTTTTTTCTGCAAAATTTCCCATTTCATCCCTTGCCAGGAAGCCCCCTCGAGTCGGGGCCCCGAGGCATTGCCCCGGTTGCCCCATTGTAGATCCGGCCCTGTCGTTGTGATAAATATCGAAGTTTTTAAACATTTTCTGTGCAATAATAATTAATTGCGATTGTAATTTACACTAAAGTTTAATGTAGCAATAAATCAATAGGCCTGGCATAATTTTATCTTATAGGATGTGAAGCAGAAGGGCAATGAATAAAGAACGGATTTATTTTCTAGATTTATATAAACACTGGCTTTTACCCGCGGCTTTGCTTATTGTAACCCAACCGTATCTAAATAAAAAGTACCCTATAATTTAAGCTTGGGTACAAGTAGGCAAGTATACCAAGATTCATTAAAATCGATTCAGCTGTTCTCACATAAGACATACAGACAGAAAAAATCCTAGAAAATATTTTCACAACTATAGTTGTTTTACAAAATACCCAGCAAAGCCTCAAGAAAACGAAAATACAGATCATAGAGGTCACGTTGCTTTTTTATATAATATATTAAATAAAATGGAAGTAAATTATCGTTCTGAGAAATAAATCTTTCTAAAAATATATTACATCAGTACAGTTACACTTTTGTAAATTTCCAGAGCTTCAAACACTTAGGATACTGATTACCCATCCTTATGCAGAACAACTATGAGAAATACATTTTTCAAAGAACATTTCCGATGAAAGTTGTGTTCTTTACTGTTCACTCGTCCACCACTGCAATTTGTACAGAAAGCATAGAATAGTATAGTCGGTTCACCGAGGAAAACTTAAACGCACAAATCCAGTTTAGCCATCGTTTCTTATTCCTTTGGACGGTTATGTGGGTTAACGTTTTTACGCATGTGCTTGTCAATATTTGTCAAGAAAAAAAACATGCCATTTGAATTGTTTTAAATGATTCTATAAATAGTTACCTACACAGTTTTACTAAATATTTAAATAAATTATTATACAAAGAATTAAAAATGTGGTGAACAATGTTGAAATGTTAAAATGTGCTGGTAAAATTTTATTGAAATCGCCCCGACAGGACCGGACTTACAAATTTTATGAAAACAATAGTTTGCGAATATGGATTTACTTATACTGAAGGGTGTATTTACATTGGTGCAGATGTTGAATGTATAATATTGCAATTAAAGCAAAAATAATTATTTTAAGGGATGTATTAAAGGGTTAAATTTTTTATTTTGTCCAAAAACAAACTTAAGTTCATATAATAAAACCACAATACCTGTATTAGCAAATACACTATATTGTCGGCAGGGTTTGGCACTGTGACCCGAGTTTTTATTTTATTCGTATTTCCAGCTTTAGAAAAATGATAAATAATTTCTTTTAAAAATATGTATTTAAAAAATAAGCCAGTGAAATATTGATAAGACAGCCTAGTAGGCCTAGTATGTATAAATTTTATTAAATAAATTGTTCCTTATTGCATTGATAGGTATTTAAGGAAAATGAATGGTAAAAAACCCTTCTCCATTAAAATAAAAAAATAAAAGCTGCATAACAAAGTGGCACGCGTGTATTCGCTGTGACAAGGGCTTTACGAATTGGCGCGTTTGTGAGAACGCATCAATCGCATAGATCACAGTGGTATGGGGAGAGGGAGGAGGAGAGCCCGAACATTCCGAGCATATAGTCGAAGACGGGCGGACGTCACAGACTGCTTCGCACAGCTTCGCTATATGTACCCTGTACTGTACATACAGTACACTGTACATGTAGTGTTGTACCGCGCGCGGCCGCCTTGCCACGCCGCCTTGATTAATGACAGAACTTAATTAAAAGTAAAATTAGAGTTACATTTCTCAACAACACACAGCGGAGCACAAGTCGTCGCTGCCAACGTCAGCGCGTACACATTTTCTTTCTCTTTCTTTCAATTTCTCTATATTCTCTCTTTTCCTCGATCTTTGCTGTCATATACGTTACAGTAAAGGTAGACCCGTAGACTTTTTTTTAGGGTTCCGTACCAAAATGGTGAAAACTGAAGCCTCTTATAGTGAGACGCCGTTATTCGTCAGTCTGTTCGTACTGTCTGTCACAGTCCTCTAACTCATAGGCAGTCGAACTTGAAACTTAAAATTCGGTATCTAGTTTCCAGAGATTTTTTTATCAAAATAAAAAAATTGCGTCGTCTGCAGCCAATAAAGTTAAAACTAAAAAAGTATATTTATTTAGTTTGTGACGTATCGTTGGAAGAGCTCGCTTTGAAGATACCAAATTTTATGTTCGAAAGAATTAATTAGTCTATTATGTTGGGAAAAAATCATTATAAATATTACACGAAAATTACAGCAAATTTCAGATTTTTGATTTTTGAGATTTAGCGCAAAATGTCACTGGATGGTGGTAGTGACGGGTCGTTCATGAATAAAGGTACGTGCAATATGGAGCTGGGATTCTAGATGGTAGCGTAGGTCATAGCAGGGCTTACTTAAATTAATGCATTGTTATATATGCGAGCGTACACAACGAAGCAGTGTGTGTAGCAGGTATAAGCGCTGTTACAAGAGCTGGTAGATACAAGAATGTATCTCACCAATCTTTCAGCGCGCTGACTACTACAATCAACATGTGACAACTGTCAAATGGCCGTTACAAGTTTCGCAATGGATGTGACTAGGTTAATAAGTGAAATTTTGCCAGTTTTTATTTAATTTATTTTGAATTTTTTCTAAGACGTATTTAAAAGTGTTAGGTTACATACGTAAATATTCAAAAAACTGGTTTGGGTAAAATTTTAATTCTTGGTATAAATGATGAATTTCCCCATGTTTAGATCGTTTTCTATTAATAGGGTGGACATGATAGCTCCTACCCAAATTTGTATTTAAAATATACCACTTTGTACCAGAAGAACACAAATATTCGTCTTCGCTATCTGACATTTCAAACGCGACTTAAGCTTGTATCAATGCTAGTATCAAAGCTTCGTTGTGCAAACCTATAAGCTCTTATAATTTCAGCCACCATCTACCATACATGCTACCATCTAGAATCTCAGCTGCGTACTGCCCGTACCTTAATTCGCCAAAATATGAACGATTGCCTCTAGTGGGGCGTGAACGAACCGACTCCTGTTATTCTAAAATATGTTTTCCCTCGTATTACATATTTTTTTTACTTTATGTCAACTTTTCTCTTGGAAATGATGCACGGAACCATCGACGCATCATAAACTACTTGCATTCATACTTGACGGTTTTTAGTGTATTTGCCATAATATGGCACATACACTATTGGCGTCGGTCGGATGGCGGGACCTAGGGGTCGGACCAAAATTTCTCGACGTTTCATACCCTCCTGAACACTTTGGCACCATTTTTGAAAATGTTTATATATATATATGTATGTATATATATATATATTTATATATATATATATATATATATATATTGTGTGTACACGATAACTCTCGACAGACTTAATCGATTGAAACGAAATTTGGTACACACATTGGAACCCATCACCGCAAGAAGCCTATTTAAAATGGGCCCGATCGGACCATTTTCAGGGTTGTATTTAGGGATTCCAAAAAGTTTTTGGGCCCAAAAATACCGAAAAATTTGTCAGAATCGTTTCAAAATTGAAATTTAACTCTTTAGTAAAGATTAAAATGTGCTGCTAAAATTTTAATAAAATCGGCCCGACAGGACCGGACTTTCAAATTTTATGAAAACACTAGTTTGTTGATACGGATTTACTTATGGAAGGGTGTATTTAATTGCTTGTACTGATAAAGTCCATGTCTAATATTGAAATTTAGAAAAATTTAATTATTTTAAGGGATGTATTAAGGGGTTAAATTTTTTATTTTGTCAAAAAACAAACTTAAGTTCACATAATAATGCCACAATGCCTGTATTAGCAAATACACTATATTGTCGGCAGGGTTTGGCACTGCGACCCGAGTTTTTTGTTTTTAGTTTTATAAAATAAATAGTTAGTATGTAGGTAAATAATTTAACATAATATAATATTATAAATATCATTTACTTAGGTCTCTTTGATATATTTCTGAGTCAAAAATACTAATTAGTACAGCTATATTTTTGTTCTTTTAATCTAAACTGGATAGTTGCAATCCAGTAAAGTTTAGACAATCGATCTTGCAACTTCTAAAAATCACATAATATACACCACCATATGATATATATTATAATCAGCTCATTATGACTTCGGCTGTAACATGTATATTAATACCATCGATAAGTACACATCTGTCCTAAATGCTAAAGGTCATGATTTTTATGGCGTGCAATATGAGAAAAAAATGATATGGAAAAAAATATTAAGTAGCACTGATTCGAAAAATAACAATAATTATCCATATTATATAATGTTTGACTTACCTATATGTTTTTTTTATTGAACGCTAACTGAGCTATTCAGATTTTGTATATTTTCTGTATCTATGTCTAACCCTTAGTATAACAGCAATATTACAAATAAGTTGTATTGTATGCAATAATTGTATGTATAATATCATCTTAATAGCGAAAAAAATGGGTATATCTGTATCGCGAGCACAGACAGATGATGTAAATATCGTTAAACACAAATAATAATTTGTAGTTGTTGTCATGGAAAAAAACACATCAACTTTTATTTATCTTATAAAATCAAAAGTTCGTAAAATATAATAAATAAAATAATAATGTAATTTTATTTTTTTATATTTCAGATTCTTATCCAAAACATAATATATTTTCATTATTAAAAAATAAATAAATATTAAAATCCTTCGAGAATCGATCCTGGATTTAGCGTTTGTACATGTCGCTATGGACTCGTACTTTTCCGTACGGCCACCATGGCTTACTGTGTCTGAGACCTTAACATAGTTATGATATGCTGTTTTACATGTCAACCACTTCCGACTATTTCAGTTAGGTCTAATATCTCTAAAATTTACGTCAAAATCGTGACAAACAAAGAAGCACCTACTTCTTTGTTTTATAGAGAAGAAAATGTGTGATTGAATTTGTCAATTTTATGGTCACGATTTTGACGTAAATTTTAGAGATATTAGACCTAATTTGACGTTACATACATCGAATTAGTGAAGCGAATAATACAACCAGCACGTGAACAGCTCGATTACTTTTTATGACATCAAAAATATTATCGCGAATTAATATCTCGACCGTGTACCGCGCGACATGTGCTATGCTTATATAGAAGCACGAATCTTGTTGTTCTAGATTGCTATTACCAATCTATGAAAATGGTTATTGACACATTGGCTACCATTACAAAAATCAGTATTCATGACTTTGGTCCTTGATGTTCCATAATCATTTTTTTTAAATTGCGTCCATTTCCAAAGCAGCTGATAGGATTGAAACCAAAATAAATAAACCTGGAGTGCTTACTAAGATAAACACTTAAAAAAATAATTAAAATCGGTGCATTTATTATAAATGAAAGAAAATTCCACATACAACACAGCAGACATGGACAAAATCTATTTTCTATAAAATGAAAATCCAAAGAACAATTTTATCTCGGATAGCTCCGATGAAGAACAATATCATATAGTGAACTCAAGAAGGAAGCGAGGTTCTCCATCATTAAGTTGGGACGGGTAATCAAGGATTCCTCATTGTCCGGAAAAAACATGTCTGTTGTGTAGACCCTAGCGTCTCAGAAGATACAATTCGTAACTATGTGGAAAACAAATGCCAAGGCCAACCCTTCATTGTAGAAAAATTAAAAACTTTTAGCAGTGACACAAGTGCGTATAAAATAGGTACAGACTTCGATCTCCATAAAACAATGATTAAGTCTGAATTTTGGCCATCTGGAGTGATTGTAAGACGGTTTGATTTTTTTCGTAAGTCAGAAAATATTAGAAAACGACAGTTCTAAGAGTGATATTCAAATAAAAACAATTAAAAATGATAATAATAATAGAATACTCTTTATTCAAGAACTGATTTATAGTGTAAAATGAGTCATAATTTAAGTTAAGAAAAATTAAAAAAAAATACAATAAGATAAATTTTTAAAATTGTAATTGACATTTAATAAAATTGTAATTGTAAATGATATAAAAATAGTAGGTACTAATATCTCTACCTATATTTGTTTAAAAATCAATTGGCGTATTTAAAAATTCGTAAAAATTGCTCTGTAAAATATGTAAGTATTTCAGTATTTTTAAAGCAGGATATAAAATTTTGGCATCAACATAGATGTTTAAATAATAAAATTGAAACATTAGAAAAAACTAGCGAATCTCCTGATTTGATATATTTATCAGAGTATTGGCAAAATACATTCTCTATTAAATCAACAATTATTGAAAATTATATGCTGGCAGCACAGTTTTGTCGTTTCAAATTTATACATAGAGGAACTGCGATTTTTTTAAAGAAAAACTTGAGATTTTATTGTGAATTAAATATACAGGTGTTTCTAAAATAGTTAATCAACGTTTGAGAGCATATAAAACAAGAAAAATAAAGACGAAAATCATCACTAAATTTTTTTAAAAAAGTGTATACTAAGAGAGATACAGCCCCTTAACTGTCAGCTTCTAAAGATGATTTTAATTAAATATCGCGGAAACCATAAGTGATAAAATGATAAAAAACTTATCCAGAGGTGTCTCTAGCGAGTAGTGCAAAGGGTTAATTTTGTCAGTAATTTTTAAATGTTTTTATTGAAATTTATGATAATATAAATCAAGATATTTTAAGAAAAAAAGGTACTCTTAAGGTGCGTTTGGTATCAAGGTGTAGTGTAGTGTAGTGTAGATAATTTTTCACTGAAAAGTGTAAAAAGTTCACCAAAAGTGTAAACTAAATGTACACTTGTAACAAACGGGCTAGTGTACATTCTGAGTAGATTGTACATGCGCATTACAAATTAAATTAATGACAGATTGGCTGAGTTCATTATTTCTAGTTTTTAGTTTTTTTTGGTCGTAAAAATGTTAAACTCACTGCCATATTTATCTTGTACCATTACATTTTGAAGCTCATTCATTTTTAAGAGACAAAAAATGTAAAAAATTGAGTACGAAAAAAGTATCAAATCTGTCAAAGCGATTGTCAATTCAGACATATATCACGTGACCTACACTACACTACGTGCACCTGCTCAAAAGTCAGGACTAATAGTTGTTACACTTTTAGTCCCACACTGAAATAACAAACAGATCAGTTATTTTACACTTTTGTATAACAAACGTAATAGTGTCAAAAGTGCTTACACTTTTTACACTACACCTTGATACCAAACGCACCTTTAATAAACTTCAATAAAATGCACTGTTTTAGAGTAAATTCAATTTTAATCTATTAATCAGTAAAAAAATTTATTTTTTTTTATTTTGATAACAACCTACACACAAAGAGATAAAATATTTTCTCTTCTAATACAATATTTTCTATTTTGAAAGTGATCAGTCATCTATCACGAGACGGTTAGAACTGGTATATTTTAATATAAAAACTATATGAACTATTTATTCCAAAACGTACACATCATCTATTCTAATAGTAAAGATTAGAGAGATTAAGAATGGATGAAGTCATTCAACTGATATTGTTGTATTTAAAATAGATCACACAAGTGTTCATAAAAAATAATCCCGACTCTTATTTGTATTGCTATTTAATTAACTGTAGTCTCGCCCGCTAGATATTAGCCACTTGAAATCTCAATATTGATATAATACGATGCTCTGGCAGGCTTCGACAAAAGAATACACACAGCCAACTGAGTGCACATTTAGGGAGCTCTGCCCCTCTGCCGACAACCATCCCGGTTTCATTCTTCCTCGCGTCAGGGCTGACATATTGAGTACATACGGCAACTACAGAATTGTCCAGGCAACGAGAACAGATCAAGCTTATCTAGTATCTACTAATGTCGGCGTACCATTGGTTGTCTGTTCATCGTCGTCATCATCAGCTTTTTAAGGGCCTTGACCTTGCTGACTACAAAAGTCCGCCATTGGTCTCACGATACTGGCAACCGCTTCCAGTTCTTAGCTTCCAGTTTGCAAAGATCCATATCTACATCGTTCAGTCAGAAGTTTTTGGGTCGCCCGATGGGGCGACTGCCCGCTAATTGAGAATGTAGTACTTTCTTTGAACTACGCACGTCCTGCATCCTTTACACGTGCCCTATCCATCTTAACCTGCGTGCTTTAATATCCGTTACAATTGGGTTGTCTAGTAGTTATGTTTAGCGTTGTAAACGTTTATGGGGATGTTTTTGTGATTTTGGGTCTCATTCGGATGTAATCATATTATTTGTGTACTTCTAGTAGTGCTAGAAACTTGAAATTGTCCCTTATGAAGGTCTTGTCCTTGGCTTGCAGTTAAAGAAAGAAATCGAAAATTGATAGTTAAATTCGGAATTAGTGTTTTTATTGCCAAATTCTATAATATTCGAAGTACTGAAATGAAAGTATACCTACTGGAACGCGTACCAGTATGTTAAAGCCCATTTGTCTGTGGTCGAATTGTATAGGGGAGAGGCTATCTATCTGTCTTTTTCTACCACTAGTTCTGCGCATATCAGTACACTTCAAGCAAATTTCTATACATATTTTAATCATCATATTAAGACCAACCTTTGAAACAGTTAAAACGTTTCCAACGTTAACTAACGGGTCAGGGAGCCGCATTTTTATTTAGGTAATGACCGATTACAAAAAAGGCAATAGTTGAGAAAAAGACAACGAAACTTGGATTATACCTACTGCTAGTCCAGAATTATAAAACAAATCTGTCGGTCAAAAAACTTTGATAAAAAAATCATTACAATCACTCCGATGTGATTTGCTCGCGGATTTTAAATAGAAAACGCTTTGTGTTTTAAATATATTAATTGCCATTTTATATAGAACGAAACAATCTGGATTACCTATATTATTATTTTCACAGCCCTATATATCTGAAAAGCTTTACTACGTACACAATATAGTATATTCCTTTTTTACAAGTATCCTGTCTTTCTGATTCAACATACACACATAGATGAAGCACTCGACTCTTTTATTATTTTCTCGTAAGTATTGACATAAAAGTTTAAAAACAAATAAATGTGTTAAGTGCTCTTGTTTATTGTTGCCCGCTCAGCAAGGTGTCTCCAAATGAAATGCTTAGAAGTGTTTTTGTTTTTGTATTTAATCGATCCTATAGCTAATTATTAGCTCACTCAAAGGGGCACTTTGAACTACTCTGTTTGATTTGATCTTCATATTAATGCACAGCTCACTAGGGAACGTTTAGTATATTTTTCATGAATAACCATGGAAACGAAAATGTCATTATAATGTAAAATATCAACTTATTAAGTAGCGATAGAACTTTAGAAACCTAAAACTTGCACACAACGAGCATATTTTGGTCACACGTCGAGTAGTAGTAAAAATTCAATAATTGTATGTCCTTTTTGTTATTGTATTTTTAAAACTACGTGGTCAATATTTTTCTTTTTTTATTAACATTCTGAGCGCGTATTCTAGCCATATGCATCGGTTTTTTAATAATTTAGGTTTTTCTCGAAAATTTTATTAACGTGACATTTTTGAGTGTCTTCCCTACATATTATGCAATATGCATGTAAATAATGCTTTTTTATAAATTATAATACCAAAATATTTCGGAGTTTGAAGAAAACTTAAAAAAATCATTTTTATACCTACTTTATTTTGGTCAATTTTTATTCAATTTCAGAAGCTCGATCATGTCATTTATTTATAGTAGATTGTATATCTAGTTGCGTGATGGGGTTTATTACTGACGAGTAGTGACAGTATGTAAAAACAAGTCATAAACCATTACGCACAAGATATATATTGTATTTTTTGCAATACCCACTACAAAATACCTACTTTTCTTTTCATTTTCAGTATTTTCGAAAAATTTTGACAATTCATTTGCGTCGCCATTTTTACACTTACAGCAGGCCGTGAGTATGTAATAGCAGGCGGATAGAGCGAATAAGCATAGGTAACTATGGCAACCGTTTACTTACCGCAGTAGTTATGTATTGAAAAGACTTTCGACACGTCTACCTGTTAAATGATCCAACACAGGCCGGTATACGCATTCATGAAAAATAGCTATTTTGTAGTGGGTATGGCAAAAAAACTTAAAAACATCAACTGGTATTATCAGTACGTATCGAATAAATACAGTCAACAACGTTATCAGTTGTTATCGAGTCAACTTATCGTGAGAATATTCATGTGTTCTAATCAATACAAACACAGAACATTCATACACACACATATACATCAGGTGTACTTGATAACTCATAGTAACAATAAAACATAGTACAATTGTTAAATACACTCAGACACCCCCTGTCACAAATCTATTCGCCCCATTTGTAATCTGTTTTCATCTAAAAATTCTGTTTGATACTTATTTTGCATACATGCCCCGTTTACATAAAGCATAATAGCTGTCTATTATGATGCTCATACAATTATTGTCTACTAATATACGCTTATGACATGTTGTCGAGCGTCTATTATCTACAAGATCTCCATGCCTATACATATAAAACAGTAACGGGACCTTTGGAAGTTTTTGGGTATTATGGATATTATGTATGAGACCTATAGATAAGAAAACATGTTTTAAGAATTTTTTATTGTCTATCCTGTGTGTTTGTACCAGCGCCACTCAAAAACGGCTGTACGAAACTTGATGCACTATCAACTGGTACTTATACTTTTATTGTACACAAAAAATACCTAGTAGTATATATGTGACGTCACAAGTATACCTAATACCTACAAATTAAAAAAAAATCGACTGATGACCAGTTCTATACTTCCCACCTAGTAAATATTTGCAAAAAATAAACACTATATTTTTATTCTTTGAAAAAAGCATGGCCCTCTTTTTTGTTTGGTAACCTACTGATGGCTAGTAATATAGCAAAAATCATGGTTACCTTGATTTAGGTACAATTTTCTATTTTTAGTAAAATATTTTTTTAATATCTCAGGATCCACTGAACCTATTTGACTCAAAATCTAATCAGATCTAAGTTAAAGTCTAATAAACACAATAGAACAATCGGCATGACCGTATGTTGTTCCGTTTTTACGATATCGAAGGCGAAAAATTGACCACATACAACTTTTTAGAATCGGACCTATGTTGATATAACATTTTTTGCTTAAAATTACTTAGTAAATAATAAGCTCCTAAAGTTTGGTAGATTCCTTCCGGGCCACCCTGTATAATGTATATACATAAATACTACATTATACACGAACGAAGAAAACGGGATAGTTGATTTTGTAAACAAAAAATGTAAAAATTGTTTTACTATGTCTCATTAATACAGTGGGTTGGCAGACCACCTACCGGTGCATTGCGCTGATAACGCTCCATACGCCATTTCTGACTAAAACGCCGGCGACGTATGGCGTCGCTTTGATCGTCACGTGTCGCCCATTCAAAGCGACGCTACTTTACATATGTTAATCGGTGTATGCAATATATACAGGCTTCAAACACTTTAAAAATGTATCATCATCATCAATTTTAATTAACGTGTGAATGCTTATGTGACATTCTCATTAAATAGATATAGCAGCTGAGCTGTCGGATTACACATAGGTACATTTCATATGTCTGTATCGCGGGCACAAACAGAGGATGTGAATACCGTTAAACACAAATAATTGTATTTGTTGTTATGGAAAGGACTACAATGTCATCCACTTTTATTTATCTAATAAAATCAAATGTTCGTAAAATATAATAAATAAAATAATTGTAATTTTATTTTTTGATATTTTAAATTATCCTGCAATACCCATACATTTTCATTACAAAAAAAATTAAAAGCCTTCGGTATTCAAACCTGTACTTGGCGTTTAAACCTGTTGGTAGTCTAGTGCTTATGTCAACATAGACCTTATCATAGGTATATCTGTTTTGTTTCCCATCACAAACTATAAGGTACTTCCTTCTATTTCTGGAACATCCAATCTTTTTCCAATGCCACTCCAGTATGTGACATTATTCACGTCAAAAAGACACTTCCATCACTTATTATCAATATTGGCAATGTCACATTATTAAAATTTTAATCCTATATTTATCTTCAGTATTGACAATGAACATTGCTCGTTTCAATAGGGCGTCAACTTAAATTCAACATAATATCGTCCCTCATCTGACGTAAAGACGTAACTAACAAAAATTGAAAAAGTGAAATACGCCACCGAACAACCGCCCTTAAACCTGACTTTCTTCGTAACTGTAGTATAAATGGCAGATACGTCTTTGTTCAACATTCACCACTCATGCATGACGAATGTCAATAATCACTTGATTTCGGTCACTCACAGTAACATATACATTATACAAGAACTTTTGTAACACTTTCCAAAAACTAAACATCCATGAAGAGTGATGGAACCTTTGGTGCGAAGATACAAAATATTAAAAATAAAAAAGCTTGGATTCAATGGACTCTTAAGTTTTCTGTAAATAGGAGCCAACAGAATTTTGGTTTAGTTTTAGTTTTAATAATTAATTTCCTGATGATGCCAACATGGTTAGCGAATCGTACATCGAGAATTCTTAAACGTTTTGGTGCGTTGTGGATTTTTTATGATTTTGAATATTTAATTAGGAAAAAAATTACGTCCGGCTTATATTGAACAATACAAAACAATAGAAAAATAAAAACAAAATCCAATTATTATTTACATTTGTAGATTCTACATTTCTCTAGTATTAAATTGAAATATGTAGATATATTTATTTTCATTTTGTTTTTTATTTTTATTTATTTTTTTAATTTTAAAAAGCCGTGGTGTTTACACTGAGATATCTACGTGAAATAATAGGAATAGTACAAGAGGTGATTACAAGCTAAGTAGTTATGGATAAAGTAGCATTATGTGCTAATGATATATGCGTTTATAATTTATATTTTGTTTGTTTTATACTAGTTATTATTAACATACAATATGAATTCGCAAAGTGCTATAATATAAAATAGAAAATAGCAAAGATGAATATTAAAATGGTATTGTTTTGTTATTAATTAAAATTTTATTAAACTGAGATCTGCTTTGAATGTAATAACATTTCACAAATCAGTCGGACCACTTTTAACTTTTCCACTCAAATTCACCTCAAATAATAATCATAATTTTCTTGTTCAGTAGCGTACAAAAATTCAAACAATAAGATATTAAATATGAATTGTATGTGTTATCATTTAAAATTAATCTTTTTTCTATAAAATCAAACATGCTCGATACATTTTGCAAAACAGAAGTATGCATTTTCTAAGCGTACAAGAATAATTATTTAGATTATTTCTTGGTTGTGTTTTTTATGATTGCGACTTCACAAACCGATTAAATTATTACAGAACTTAAGTTAAGAACAAAAAAAAACATACATTGCCAAAACAAAAATATTTATTAAATATATAAAAAAATATATAAAATTGCTGCAACAGAACCTGTCTGTAATTTCGTTTTCTTGCGGCTTTTTAGGGCCAAGCCAACGCACACATGCTACTTTTTGCGATTAAGTAGTGAGATGTATAGCTATCAATAGCGTAATCTCGCACTTCTATACTGAAATACACAACTGATGTGGCAGTTGTCAAGAAATTTCGAGTACGTATAGCTGAATAATCGTCAAATCGCGATGTAGTATCCTAAATCGCGCGTTTTCGATACAAAAAGTAGTATGTGGGCGTTGGCCCTTATATGTTATGTAATAATTTATTGAAACAACTATAATTATTGACATAAAAGTGATCGACCGCAATATGTAGGTGGTTGAAAAACGGTGCCTTTAATCTATCGAATAAACGTGCTACCTACTTATTTATGTGATTGAAACGGTGGAAGTGTCGGGTATATACCGAGACCTAAAAAAATATTTGAACGTTAAAAAACCTAAAGGTACATTTTTCATAAATGAAATATCAGCAACTGCCGGTAAACGGAAAAAATTTTTTAGAGATCTTTACAGGGTGACAAAATGTAAGATTTCTCTCATCCACTTCCATTATTAATCCTACAGTTTACTGGACGACAAGAATTCTTCACTAAATGACACAAGTGCCGCTAACTTTATAATATGTTCTGCATACTTCAGAAATGTAAGATTAATGAAAATTTGTATACCCTAATTTATAAAATGATGATTAAATCATTTCCCTTACAAAGTTTATATAAACCGTAGGACTGGAGCGCATTGATGTGAGAGACTCGCAAAATACTGATTTTTCAACTTTTACAAGGGAACCCAAAATACTAACGTAATAGTATATACCCTAAACATGAATTATTATCGATGGTACTACCTTTTACCTATTCTGTATTTTTTTTTTACTGTTATGATGCCCTAAATATTATGTCATTACATTTTTTACATACATAACCTCTTGAAGGGGTAATTATTATAGTTTTCAATTCAATTAAAAAATCTTTATTTATATATAGGTATACCGTCGTAGTATTACAGCTTAAATCACGCCTACATAAAAAATACTTACATTTCTTAAAAACATATTAACATTTATGACTTCCATTCCTTTATATGAAGATAGTTTTTCACCAGGAAGCAGACTTAACTTTACGGGAATAAATACCATAAGAATTTTCAGTTTTCTTGATGTGAAACATCTTATGGCGCGGGTGTAAAACCGTTTGAATGTTACGTCGCGTCTTCCCGCACCACACTGTTACACAGTCGCTATGTGTTACGTGTGTGTAGTGCTGTTTCAATTTATTCGCAGGAAGAGTTTCTGGCGGTGTGCGAGGGGGGTAATAAATGAGTGGAGATAAATCATAAATTCTTATCTCTGGAACTACTGAACCGATTCAAAAATTCTTTCACTAATTATCTTCGCAGGGGGAGAATTTCTCGAGGGGGGGGGGGTAATAAATCTTAAATTCTTAACTACTGAACGGATTCTCAAATTCTCTCAATAATTATCTTCGCTGGGGGAGAGCAATGAAAAAGTACTTCACATCTGCCAAGCGTTCCACGACAGCTCACATTTTTTTCAGAGGGGTGATTTTTGTGATAGAGCCTCAAAATCATTCCAAAATTATATTCAGCAACTCAAAAATGTTTGAAAACACACTTTAAAGAGTTATGCTTTTCGATCACGTTTTTTGCGATATTAGACCACTGCGCGACGCCACTGGTAATTTCGAAGCGTCTCAAAGTGAACGTGAACAAGCCTTTGTGCTGCATCGAGCACATCAGCAACGGCGGAGAACAGATCAAAGTGCGCTCTGACTGGTGGTTGTCTTGTTTTTTTCGTGAACACGCTCGAGTGAACACATAGTAGTACGTTACACGTTTTGCAGAGTTCTATCGCAGTGTGCTGACGCGATGCGCATCGGGACGCGAAGAGAAAGGAAGGGAACACACTTCAATCGCCGGTTCGCCTGCTTTCATTTCGGATCAAACACTTTGACCAGCACGCGGCCAATACGTCCAGACTAGAAAGGGATTGACGCGGCGAAAGCTTGCCGGCGAACGATCAACTCTACAGGGCTGTCTTCTCTGTATATTTTTTAGGCAAAACTATTTTATGATGAATTTTAAAATTCTACCTGACTAAAAACTGTAGTTGGAGGTACTCTCTCATCCGTCAACAATAACTAATAAACTTTTTGCAAGCAACTCGCAATCTTGTAGAATCCGCAAAAAAAAGTTATAGACAGAGGTTCCATTATAATCAATACTTATATTATATAATACGTGTAAATTGTAACGAGATTTTCATCTCTCTGTTTGTTTGTACCACCATCACTTCAAAACGGCTGGACCGGTTTTGATTAAACTATCTACTGATGCCTGATGTATAGGCTACATTTTATTCGACTATGCGATCGAGTTAAAACAAGGTTTTTGTCAAAACCGACATTAACAAATCAAAGCTGTGGGTAAGTAATTCCTAACATCTAATTCTAGCAGTCATCTACTGAAGTAATATAATAGTTTTCAGTCAGTGACTATAAGATATCAAGGCTAAGTTAACGCTATTTAAATTCATTTTACATTTCGAGATTTTTTAATAAATGTTTTTCGAGATATTTAAAAAAATTAAGCATGCTGTGCCATAGTCTCAAAAGCTTGCTTCCAGATTCTAAAATGGTATAAAACACCTGAATTATTTTTTGAAAAAAAAAGACATCGCTATTTTATTTGAGCAGGGTCTCATATTTTAGTAATTATACCAACTAGTTATGCTTTATCTTTAATTTTATGGCCAGGGACGAGCGTTTTTAAAATTTAAAATAAGTTTAAATATCTCAAAAACCATAAAGTTTTTACTGAGGTTATGTTTTGTTATTTTGATAGCACATCATGAGTAGACGTATCACCGGTTAAAGTCACAGAAGGTTTCTTGGGAACCGTCTATTAACTATTTAAATGTATTTTATAATATATTGTGTTCTTCTGTACTTGCAGCAATAAAACAACAATAAAAATAAAATTTACTTAAATATCGTCTGCAAAATGTCATCGCTACTATCTGGTAATAAAAGTTCCCACCAAAACCGACGTTAACGCGAGTGAAAACTAGTTTTCCTTATTAATGTTGATTAAGTACAGTCCTGTTGAGTGAGGTTAAGTGCAATAGGGTGACGACAACAAGAGATCGAATGTTCTTGTTTATACTGTTCAACTGACTGCAGTTATCTGATCGAGATTAACAGGAAGATTGTGTCGCCTATTATGGGCCCGAATGATTCTATTTTAACTGTTACATTTAGCTATAGGTACATGTAACAATATCATTCAATCAATGCACAATTATACCTACCTATATCGACACATGCATCATTCAAAGCGTGGGAATCACAACTTCAAACATTGGATTGAATAATAAAACAATCAACAATGATAACATAATCAATTATTTTTAATTAAATTTTTATACCTATTAATTTTACAAACATTTCTAAGGATTTGCTGGTATTTTAGATATTTGATGTGGATGTAGACGACTTTTGCTTGCTCCAGTCATATTTCTCCGAACTTAATATCTTGTTTAATAAGTTTGCAAAATAAAAAATATAGTTACTATATTTTTTATTTTGTTTTTATTCCAACCACAGTGCTCATATATTTTTAATAAGTTTGGATTAGATTTTAAATAACGAAACATTTCTTGCTAGTTTCATCAAAATGCTTGTACCACCTGCATTACAGATTCTAATGTGGGAAGAGCTAGTGTGTTTTTTTCAGAAGACCAGTATTAATTATTAATATTTAATAACATTAACACCTAAACTGATGTTTCTTATACTAAAAATATGGACGGAAACAGCTGATTACTGATTAGCTAACAATAACATAGTCACATTAGTCACACAAGCAACAATGACGGTTGTGCTGTCTGATTGTTGAAACATGAATTCCTGAATGGCGTTTTCTAGGATTTTTAAGACAAATGGCGGTAAGAGAATTTATAAAAGCTTTACAGTCCAGTAATTTTAGATTTCCACTGCAGAATAATTCTCAGTTAGCTGATTTTTTTTATATAACTTCGTTATGGTGTTTTAAAAAACGTGTAAAAATTTCCCATCGATATCGTGCCGGCGTTGCCAGATATTCGAGGTTCAAGTTCACGATAGACGGTTTTTTGCGAATTTCTCGCTTCCGTTACATTTTTGGTAAAAAATGGTTATTATCAATCTTGTAGAGGACAAAATTCTCTACAACTTTCGTATAAATATTTTTTGTCTACGATTCATAGTTTTACTTATTTAAGTACCCGTGGGGTTCCTCCCCCTCGATTTTTCATAACGGTATTATGCTGCTTCCCGAGGGCCTAACATAATGATTTGTACCTTTATTTTAAGTTGAACTTAAATCTAACGATTAATTATAATTTTATCGAAATTAATGCAGTATTTCTCTATTTATCAGCAACCAAACATACAAATCGACAGCAGTGAAAAAGACAGACGGACAGACAATTTTTTTTTGAAAATACGATATTTATACTTGACATCAATTATAAAGGCCATTCGTAAAGTGAATTTACAAGGATTGAGAGAATGCGATTTAAGTATGAGTATGCATTCGCATACTTTATAACGCACTCTACTAAGAATAGCCCGGAGTGAACATATAGTTATTTTCAATTTAAAATTCGATAAAGGACACAATAAATAAAGCTATTGAAAAGGACATTACATTATAACCATTGGTTACCAAGGTTACAAAAAGCGCGTGATTTTCAAGAAGCTGTAGCGCGCTTACCATTAGTACCACAGAAAAGTTGTAGGAACGAAAATTGTAGGAAATGTAATGCTCTTTACATTACATAGTGGAAGAATTGCTAAGTCGACCATTTCTGAGATAACACTTACCGTTTACGAGGAAAATGCAAAAAACCGATATTTGCGACCTTTGACCTTGAATAAATTTTTAGCACACATGGGATCGGTGGAGACTTTTGATATTTTACTTATAATAGTGTACCAAAGACCTGTACCAATATTTAGCTCTATGCGAATTATTGTAAGCTTACCACCATTTTTTGCTCTATTTTGACCGGACTAAATCCTATCTAAAACGGTTCTGCCAATAAAAAAAAAAGTTGAAAATTTCAACTCTAAAGGGCTGTATCCCAAAGGGTGCACTTTTGTAATATATATAGATAAATCGGGTTTAATTGACCTAATATTGTCCCATGTGCCTGTAAAATGTTATCGTTCGTTTTACAGACATCCTGTATGGCTGTATAGTGTATTTATCAAATTACTAACTTTTATAGTGATTTTTCTATATTTATTTTACACACGATCAAAGTTTGACAATGAAAGTTGGCAACGATGAATGAAACAAAACGAGTGAGATAGAAGTACATTATTTTACACGTTTCAGTAATCACAGATAGGTAAATAGTTTGAAACACAAAGTGGCCCATTCCATACCACGCCACGCTGATCAAAGCATTGAATGTTAAACAGTTTGAATTCTGTATTTACTGTACCTACATTATACAATATACATTATATCGATGGCCAAAAGCCAAAATCACTTATGTGTGCTTTATGGTAATTTAATCCTGTCGCAAAATATCTCAGTTAATAGAGAAAAAATCTAATTATTAATTTCTCAAATTCATGAATAAACAAGCCGTGAGGTGGGTCGTTTATTAGGACTAAAGTGCGACCCTTGAGGTCCACACGACGAACTTCCCAGTTTGATAAATATTTAATAATAATAATTAAATTAGATATTACACAGAAAAGTAATTATTTTAAACATTAAACCATAATTATTATTTATTTTTAACAATAATTTAAAAAAAACAAAAAAAAACTGCTGAACCGATTTTTATAAAATTTATGTTGGATCAAAATGACGTTAACACGCCTCAATTGACACCCTTACGAAGTCGATATAATTTTTATTCGCGAGATATTGTGTAAAATCAACTTTTTTGGAGTCTATTTGGTTAAGAAAAAAGAACGGCTGAACCGATTTTGAAAAAATTTCTTTCAGATCATACTTACGTTAATACGTGTCGATTGACACCCTAACGTAGTCGATATCGTTTTTCATTGGACACGTACGTAGGTACGTACGTACATACGTACACACACACACACACACATACACACACAGACATCTTTCTAAAAATAGTGTAAAAATAGTGTAGTGATCTTAACATAAAAACATAAAAATTTGTTATACATTTTGATTTCGATTTTCGGATTACAATAACTTCCAATGGGAAGTTAATAATATTATATAGAATTTAGTTTACCACTAACTTAACTCAAAGGCGCAAAATTTGATCCATCTAAAATTTACCAAAAATTCATTTGAAAATATTTTTAGAACTATAGGTAGGTCCGAGTTACATGATTTTTTTTAAATTGTAGGTTTGCTCGTGAGGAATGCAGCTGTGCTACGATGTGCACGACCCTCGGCAGGACTAGCTAAATTTCTTTCCATGATCTGTCAAAAGAAATAAGCACTATTAATGAGGAATCACACACTGTAAAAAATGGATGTAAAAATACTTTGAAAGTTAAGGTAGAATTCGCTCGATTTTCTAAGTGATTTTACATTATTATTTATTTTTACACAGAAAACTTCATAAAAACTTGGACTTTTACTGTAAAGTTAAGCAAATTTGTGATTTTTACATAAAGCAAAATAAAATGTATAGTTACATATATAAAATGGATGAATACAAAACAAATTAATGTAAAATTAGTAACCACGCATGCGCAATGTGTTTTTATGGAATCTACGCGATGTGCAGGCGATACCTGTTTGCGACGCCATTGTCTCTTTGTGTGCCTATTACCAGATTAATCGCTGGCTACAAATGGACCATCGACAATCTATCGGCCTTCTCATTTCTTACAGTGTACGTCATGATACTATGACTTCATGAGTGTACGTCAACGGGAAGTATCCTATACGTTTTGATCACAGTCGGGCGAGTCACAAAATATATGATTTGAAAAAAATATTTTTATTACATTTAGTTAGAAACTTGAATTTTTTAGAGTGATGTGGGATTGTTGATTTTTAGCATTTGATATTAATTTCGACTTGAAACCTCTATTCTTGACGGACAGACAGAGAAACAGACAGACGGCCTCTAGCATATTGAAAGGTAATTTGAGCTCGCCGACAAAAAAGAAAGTTGCCTCCCACCCTCTTTGAAACCAACCACTTGAGTGGGAACAGAATTTTTTGTCAGTGAACAGCGTTGATGATATACATTTTTTTGAGTTTTCAATAAAATTCCCGATCTATGAGCTAATCTTAACAGCAGTAAAAAATTTGTCCTAAACACAGATTTATCAAGACAAAATGTGTTACGAACTTAGTGCGCATTACATTATCACGATAATAACTCTATGATATATTGTGATCAAAATTTTGAACGCAAATTCGTTTGCAATTTTAATACCTGGCAATATCTATAGACTATACATGCGGTATATTATCGAACGATAGGGATAGGGTAAAGCGGAACAGAGGAGACCACCCCCTCGGGCGCAACTGTTTACCGCCACGTGGCATTGGCGAGAAAACATTTCAATGCCGGTATTTGCGCCACGTGGCTCGGCTATTTACAAATTGCCCTCTGGTGCTTATACTGTTGCAATAGTGAATATTCCTATACAATCGTCAAAGTTATATTGGCTTCAGATATACACACATCATGTATGAATACAACATTCAACGGCGCAGCGCGGCGGTACTATTTCTTGATTTTAGAAATCTATTTATTGCACAGTATACCGGGGTTTTTATTACTTACGTGCACTTCATAAACGTACATAGACATGAGACTAGCCAAAATCGAAAAGATGATGTTGTTTATGTAAGTAGGTATCAAGGTTAGTAGAGCATAGGTTGCCTCATTTCGATAGATAGTAGTGGGGGGATGACGTCACTCAGAATATACCATGCTTGCTCACTTCAATAGAAAAGATCAGACCATGGACGCTGCTAATTTTTGGAAATAAAAATCACAGTAACCATGGTATTGTGATATGTTTTTTTAATACCTAATAGAAACATGATTCTTCTGTTAGTGAAAAAAATATGATAAGTTGTCAATTTTGCGATAGCTGTTAAGTGTTATGGTGTTTTGTGGTTATTTTTAATATTTTGTGAATATAAAAGATAAAATAATTAATTTATCAATTTGTTAGTTAATTCTATTCGTTTCTTAAATTAAAAAAAATAGGTAATTAACAAGATCTGCCATTTCTTGATCATTATTTAATTTTTTGTTTGTTTATATTATAGATATTAAAACCTAAATTTTGTAATAAAAATAAAAATTATCCTATTTTTTAACATCTATTCTTCTATTTATTGTCACCTGCTAATTTTAAGAAAAAATCTGCACGAAGCACCTAATATAAATAAGCATTATCTTCAACAATTTTTGTACTTGATTTAAACTAAATTCTAGCTGACGTCATTCCCGCGCTTATGCTGATTGGTCAGATGGAATGAGGCAACCTGTACTCTAATAACCTTGAGTAGGTATAGCGTTTCTACGGCTCGTCCATAAACCCCAGTTTTCAGGTTATAATCTGAGAATTGGTGAAAGTGTCAATTTTAATGTCAGTTTGTTTTGAAAAATAATAATATACCTAAGTTAAAAATACGGCGGTTGGTTGTATTAAATAAATGAAAGGGACAAAATCGATTATACATATATTAAGTATAAGAGTCATTTTAGTTCCAAGCGGTCACTTGTGAAGAGAGTCAACTCTATTTTAATTAAATTTTAAAACTAAATAAATGAGGGGTCTAACAATTTTTGTTACCTTGTTTACGCGAAGGTTAACACTGATGTTAACAGTGGTTTGTTAAGAGTGTTTATGCGCATTGAGATTTTCTGAAATGGTTAACACTTTAAGTGTCAAAAGTGAAAACAACCTTAATTTTCAAAGTATTTTTATATTCATTTTTTACAGTATATAATAAGTATTATTCATGAACATCATAATTGTATTAGGTATGTAATTAAAATACAATCGATATTCAAATGAGGCATAAACGATAAGGTTGTTGAATTAACCTTAGAATTATTCTGGCAAAACATAACTATGTTACTTCTTGTGCAAATCTAATTTTTATATTGCATGAAAAACAATAAAACATGTACTGTTTTTATTTCGTTTTTCTGCGTCAGTTTCACTGAAAACATTCGGTATAGAACGGTAAGGTAGACCAAAACTGGCACCCGTTCGTCGACGTGTGTCCGATGTATTTATTGGGGCGCAAAGTGCGCCGAGGGCGGCGGCGCGTGCCATGCATCCCGCCCCCCGGGGACCCATGAATACGGATGTGTATCTGTACGGTGGTTTATTAAATGCAGTTAGATCGCTATATAGCTATATTATTATTGTTTGCCGAGATTGATATATGAGCTTAGAAGCCTTGCGACTTATTGAATTTTATAATATTTAATAGCCATTTAAAATTGTCACACGGTTTCACTAAATGTGACCGCATGTCCCAGGTTTTAAGTAAACATGAGTCATTAACGTTTAATATTAACGGTGCGCGGTGGTTGTAAACAAAGGCCGTATTTCACGCTTTGCATATTTCTACAACCATAGATAGATCTTAAATTTTTTATGATTTGTTGAAATTAATGAGCCTTTTCAAATCATTTTTAGAAAATTTAACAGAAATGTGAGCGGCGCTTATTTGAATCAGAATCACTTTTTATATATTAAGCAGGCAAATTAATTGTAAAAACGATAAAATGTTAAAAATCGTACATTTAAAGTTTAATATCCAAATGCAAACTCTTCCGTATCCTTTTTTAAATTATTTTATAATGTTTATTAAAAAGTACTGATTTTGAAAAAACAGTCATGCTTGCGTATTTCTTCTGGTAGCATAAAAAATTAGAAAAAAGCATTAAAGTTCACTAAAGTTCAAATTATTTTATATAAACGAAAATGCAAAAAAAATGCTTACGATGTGGTCTACTTTACATTTTTTTTAAACCATTAAAAAGTTAACTGATAACATAAGCTATGTTATTTTTGCAGTGCAATAAAGGTTAGAGTTACTTAATTATGAACATTTATGTACCTACACAAATATACAACTAGACAAACATACAAGACCTTTGTGAAATCGTGAAAAGAGCATCTTATTATATTTATCTGTGTGAAGAGTTTAAAAATATCGTCATACGATTATAAAAGACAGGGATAATAAAGAAATCAAGATTATAGCTTTACGATAATCGCAGTAATATTCATAATTTAAATATTATTTAAATGTAATTAACCGCAGTCAACCAACTTAATCCAAAACTGTCCCTTAACGGTCACAGATAAAATCAAAACAAAACACAGAGTTTATTAAGCAGTAGTCTCGTGACAGTAGCTTATCTTTACTTGTTATTATTACTTAAAATGTTATAATCCGTTTGTAATCCTTATTTTCCGCGTTGCGCACAGTGGCTACCTATTACATAACAGTAGGATAATCCCAACGAAAACAAACAATATTTTAATAATAACTAATAATATATTCAATACATTATGTTTGGTTATATTTCCTGTACAGAGCCTCCGACATTATAGGCTTGGCCAACCTTCTTTATCTGTTCCGATAAGATACTATTAAAACATTTTTTTTTTTAATTTACTTCACTAGTTTTAATTTAGTAAGTAAGTAGTTGGTGGAGGTTCAAGAGAATAATATATTGATTGACACAATTTTCTAGATCAGCAAAGAACAGTTTAGTTTTTGCTGAAAATGCAGGGAGCATATCTCTCGAAATTTACTTATATCTAATAATAAAATTGTTGTGGTTAAGTAGTGAAAAAACGACGATTAAAGTGAATGTCGTTTTTTCTAGTTCCAACCACAGCGCTCTTAGTAATATTCTTTAATCCTTTTATTGGTGACGTTCCGGCGAATGAAGAAATCAGTAAAAAGGAAAATTTCGTGGTTTAATATTTTAAACAATTTAACAATACGATAAATACAACTATTGTTATTTAACTTTGGATTCGAAATTATTTGAATAGGCCTTATAATGCCTGTCCAAGTAATTTCGAACATTTAGTGCAAAATGTTACATAAACGTTTAACGATAGATAAATAATTATGGCATAACAAATAGCCATTATATTTCTCTCCGGCCTTTTGCGACTTGAATTCAATTGATAAGAGAACCGGATTGGAAAATTTAGTTTATCTACCCACTTTAGCTCATAATGTGCCTTAATACTTTTTTTTTCACTGTTAAATATTGTACCGTATTCTGAAATAAAAATGCACTATTACAATTAAAAAACCGTAACTGACCTACACCTGTCTTGGCAGCACCATCTATGTAAAATCTGATATCACCGTAACACCGTAACACCGTAACACACTTGACAACTTTTGTATATAAAACGTTTTTTATAGTACGTCCACCGTTTACGAGATTTTAGACTGTTTTTTTTATGAACCATCCTGTATATGTATTTGGAAAAAATAGTTTTCCGTAAATAGTATTTTTAATTTGTAGGTTGGCCAACCCTATAAACTAAGCAATAAAGATAAGGAGGCTATGATACATAGTCTGAGACTTGTAATGTTGGTAGGGAGAATTACACGCGATTAAAAATACAAACGGTTCAAAAATAAAAGAGATCAGCGAGGTACAGAATTACATGAAAATGTTTTTAATTTATGTCAACAAAATAATATTGTTTTTTAGGTACTTTCTTTTATTTCAAATTTCAAACTGATGATTTTTACCTCAATAAAAATTCTCAATTTGAAGAAACTCGTTCATAGACGTAACAAAACGTTGTATATTAAAATTTAAAGTTGCGTAAACCTGACGTTGTTGAATTTGAAGTGATAGGTATTCATCTTCATTGCAAAGCATTCTTTTTCGAATAGACGAAACCACATCCTGACCTTATCCAATAAATTTTAATTCTGCTAAAGTTCTACAAAAGTAGAAAAAATAATAATTCCTACTTTCAATTATTTATTATTAAAAACTAGTCGATTCGCGAACCCTACGCAGTTAAGCTATTATCGTATAACATTCTATTGTTTTGTAGAGACAAAAGGCTTTTTAAATTCAATAAGGGTACCTCTCAGTGTTACCCTCATAATATGTGAACTATCTGACCGAATTTCAAAAATAATTCGGTTAAAAACTTTGATTTATTTTGTTGAAGTATTTATAATTTAATAAGCAATTGGTAGTAATTCCGGTATTTTATTCAGTGGCAGACTTTTCATAAGGCCGACTAGGCCCAGGTCTAGGGCGGCCATTGGCCAATATGCGCCCATGATCGGCGAGCGCCCACTATATAGCTCAAGCACGTGCAGGGTGCGGCGAGCTCAGCGCATCGGCGTGCATTGAGAAAACTCTATATGGTTTTATAACTTATCAGAGACAGAATTTGTAGTTCCTCTAGATATATGAATATGGCTGCCTTACTTTGTCTTTGACGATAAAAAAATATAACTATGACAACCATTTCATATAGCTCTGGAAGACATTCGTTTATGGAGCCTGTTAGAGACCTGCAACAAATTTCTATAGTTGTGACCAGTTGGCTATTAATAGTAAGTTATACCTACTATTATACTACAGCCACACCATCTAACCATATTATTCAATTCACCAGAGTAAAGAGTTACAGTGTCAGTGTGTGCATAGACAATATAGAAAAGTTCGCAGAAAGGGGCGACTGGTACTGAACGGCCTAGGGGGTCAAAACTGCTAGTCCACCTCTGATTTTATCCCAAACAGCAAGGCATTAAAATAAAACTTTCGTTAGCCAAGTACTTCATCATCAAAAAGGTGATCATGCCTAGGTACTGATAAAATGCTAACTTATTAAGCCAACACCTATCGAAATTTTAATTTTATATGCTGGTGTTTGGGATAATACATTGTTTATCTTTGGTCAAGTATTTATAATGATTGGAAAAAAACTACGGTTCTTAATTGACTCACCTGTATATTATGGTATGGATATACAGTGTGTCCACAGACTCATCCTCAACATGGGGATCTCCGTTGTTATGGGAGATAGAGATTTGGTTAAATGAGACAAAATGTGCAGAATCTCCAGTACTACTACCCTGCGTAGTTAAACTTTCCATATTTTGCTTGGTTCGCGACCGACAGTTGAAAAACGAGATTTACCCATTTTCGTTTTTTGTTTATAACTCGCTTATTAAGTAAGTTAGAAAAAAAATATTTTCCTTTTCTTAAGGCCCTTTTTTATGAAGATTTCAAATCTCTTCTCATATTTTTTTTTACTTTTATAGTTTTAGAGATACTTGTATTAACTTTGTTTTTTTAAATACACGTCAAAGATGGCCATGACACCATTCGAACGAGATTTTTTTTCTCTTTAATTTGATATCAGGGTTGATGGATTTATTTTCAAAAATAACAGAGTTATACGTAAAACACTGATTTTTAATAGTAGGCTATGCTAAATTAATTGATAAAACAATAGAAGGCTTAGCAAACAGTTGAAATTCGCGTTGGCTTAGTAAACGGCTGTTTTGTTTTAGCTGTCAAAGTGTAGTTTGTTGCTAATTTGTCAGTTTACTAAGTGATTTATTAAATTTACTTTTGTTGTCATGGAACCATTTTGTAACAATGAAAAATTTGAAATGTTATCTTGTTACATTCTAAGTCACAAAAATTCGACCAGAGCTGCAGAAATGTACTTCGATCAGTATCCAGAACGAAGACAAACTCATTCGTCTATTTACAGAAACTTATGAGTAAATTTAATAAACTATGGATCATTCAAAAAGCCGTTTACTAAGTCAACGCGAATAAGTGAAGAAGACAAAACTACTGTTTTACGATCAATTGTTGAAAATCGCTTATTTTTCACTGTTACAAAATGGTTCCATGATAACAAATGTAAATTTAATAAGGCACTTAGTAAACTGACAAATTAGCAACAAACTACACTTTGACAGCTAAAACAAAACAGCCGTTTACTAAGCCAACGCGAATTTCAACTGTTTGCTAAGCCTTCTATTGTTTTATCAATTAATTTAGCATAGCCCACTATTAAAAATCAGTTTTTTACGTATAACTCTGTTATTTTTGAAAATAAATCCATCAACCCTGATATCAAATTAAAGAGAAAAAAAATCTCTTTCGAATGGTGTCATGGCCATCTTTGACGTGTATTTAAAAAAACAAAGTTAATACAAATATCTCTAAAACTATAAAAGTAAATAAAAATATGAGAAGAGATTTGAAATCTTCATAAAAAAGGGCCTTAAGAAAGTGAAAATATTTTTTTTCTAACTTACTTAATAAGCGAGTTATAAACAAAAAACAAAAATGGGTAAATCTCGTTTTTCAACTGTCGGTCGCGAACTAAGCAAAATATGGAAAGTTTGACTACGCAGGGTAGTAGTACCGGAGATTCTGCACATTTTGTCCCATTTAACCAAATCTCTATCTCCCATAACAACGGAGATCCCCATGTTGAGGATGAGTCTGTGGACACACTGTATAGTTGATAGCAGGCTTGCAGGGCGGTAGGAGAGCGGTAGGCATATCAGCTTATACTTATATAATCCTTGGTGTGTGGCATCAACAGTCTGCAGGATAAATGCTGTGGGAGCGATCTTTAATAGCAGCCGATTGCAGCTATTGCACGTTACCCACTAGAAACTCGGCAGAAATCCGCAATGCATTCTCTATATGTGAATGGTTTATTTATTCCTATAGACGAATTTTACTCAAGCACTTGCTCTAAGTCGACATAATTTTTTTTAGTGAAACTTCTAGCACGAGAGTAAGTTCATGAATCATGAGGCAATGAAACGTAGATTGAGAAAGAAAGAGGTAGACCACAATATGGCGACCTGCCGTGAGCGTTAGGAAAGAAAGAGAAACAGATAGTGCGAAAAGCACAACGCGTTCTTAAGTTAGGTAGGAAAAGTAGTCCAAGTTTCACTTCTACCGCGGATACCTAAAATCGAGGACAGACGCTATAGTATCCGCGATTTGAGGTATCCGCGGAAGAGAACCGACGTTTACAGATAGTACTTGAGGACAAATAAGGAAATATAAAGTACTAAGGTATATTTAAGTGAAAATGTTGTTGTTGGTGATCATTTTGCATTTGTGTGCGAACAAATGAACGTATTGACATGAACCAAAAAATAAAATGTAAAGAATAGATGACAGTTAATGAAAACTGACATTTTGAAATAATTTTGCTACTCAATTATTCCACAGGATGTTTTGAAATTAGTCAAAAAAAAACATTTCGATTAACCTTGTATAATTATGTTAAATAATTAATTTCACTAAAAATTTGTATATAATATATCTTAAAACTAATAATTGTATCTACAGTTCTCTAAAAAAATCACTAAAATCGGACTAAAAATAAAAAAGTTATCAAGTCTGAAACTTCATCAAAATTTTAATATGGACCGTTTTTTTCACTCGAATGCATATGCTAATGAAAATGTAGTTATTAATAAAATCTTAACATCAGAACACCTCGTCGTATTTAGCTATTTATTAGTGTATTTGCCATATGGCACATACACTATTGGCGTCGGTCGGATGGCGGGACCTAGGGGTCGGACCAAAATTTCTCGACGTTTCATAGCCTCCTGAACACTTTGGCACCATTTTTGGAAATTTCTGTTTATATATGTATATATATATATATATATATATATATATAATATATATAGATATATTTATATATTTGGATATATATATATATATGTGTGCGGGCTATAACTTTCGAAAGAGTTAATTGATTTTGACAAAATTTGGTAGGCACGTTGAAATCCATCACCGCACGAAGCCTATTTAAAATGGGCCCAATCGGACCATTTTAAGGGTGGTTTTTAGGGGTTGGAAAATGTTTTTGGGCCCAAAAATGCCGAAAAAATTCTCATAATCGTTTCAAAATTGAAATTTAACCCTTTAGTAACGATTAAAATGTACTGCTAAAATTTTAATAAAATCGGCCCGACAGGACCGGACTTACAAATTTTATGAAAACACTAGTTTGCGGATAGTGCTTTACTTACTGAAGGGTGTATTTAATTTGGTACCGAAGTTGCATTGATAAAAATATTGAAATTAAGAAAAAAAATTTTATTTTAAGGGATGTATTAAGGGGTTAAATTTTTTATTTTGTCCAAAAACAAACTTATGTTCATATAATAACAGCACAATGCCTGTATTAGCAAATACACTATATTGTCGGCAGGGTTTTGGCACTGCGACCCGAGTTTTTTTAATCTTCCGAGTCTTTCGCAGTTAGCTATTTGCTTGCCTCGACCGTTTCGCGCACTTTTTCCGAACCGTTGATAACGAATCTGCTGATACGGGGATCCCATAGTTACTTTAAACACGTGGAAAAATAACAATTCGGACACTAACACAATAGACGACAAGTAGACGTAAACCAAATGTTACCGAATTTCAAGCGATATTTCATCTAATACATGTCCTGGCCTCTTCCAATTTGAATATGCATGTATACCTATTAAATTTGATGTGCCAGTGTACTACGGGCCACATCGTGAGCGCCATTAAACGCGGGGCGGTCGCACGCCGTCAGCGCGAGCTGGAGGATTAGCGTCTCAGCATCGCGCGTCGTTCGTCCGTCGTGTGTGCAGCAAGCAACGTTGGCTGTTGTCGGTTTAAACGATGTTGACGGTTGGATTATTTCTCGGTGCTGCCGGGGGCTGATGTCGAGCCTCTATGAATGCATTCATATATGTCAGGGATTCACAAAATGGGACACATTCAATACGACCCACTTGCACGCAGTGTCATTAAACAAACTAAATTTTTGCTATAACTTTTTAGGGTTTCGTACATCCGATGAGAAAACTGAACTCTTATAGGATCACTCTCGTGTCTATCTGTATGTCTGTCCATCCGTCTGTCACGGCTTACCTATTTAAATCTACTGAACGAAAAAAGTTGAAATTTGTTACATATATAGAGTTAGGTAACCCAATCACGGACGTATAGCGTAAATAAACAATTTCTGATTTTGGGGGTTAATTTTGTGGGGGAAATTAGAAAATCAAAAAAAGAAAATGTTTTCAAGTGCATCATGCAACGTATCAAATCAAAGGACTCGTTATGAGAAATACAAATATATTTTTTTTATAATTTTAAAATGCATGGTTTGAAAGATCCCCCCCCCCCCCCTTATCTCCGAAACTAGCGAGACAAAAATTTTGAAAAAAATAAGGAATATAGGGCCTCACTCATAGTTTACAGGAAAAACTAAACGAAAATCCTAAGTCTTTAAATTCCTATACCTACGGGAAACGGAAAATAATACGAAAATCGAACATTCCTCTTTATCTCCGAAACTATTGAGCCTAAAATTTTGAAAAAAAAATAGAAAATATAAGGCCTCACTCAGAGTTTACAGGAAAACGTAAACGAAAATCCTAAGTCTTTAAATTCCCACGAGAAACGGTATAGTACGGAATCCTCTCCACACAAGTCCGACTCGCACTTGACCGGGTTTTTTTCTATTTTAAAATACAAAATAGTGGAAATAGCTAGTGTATTTGCAACAAGGTCATTTAGTGCCTACCACTACCTCAAATATATAATAATAATAATAATTTATTCGTCAAATATATAATACAGTGTTGACACGTCAAAATCACAGAAATATCACCTTATAGAAATTTCACCTTAAAATCCTATAAAACTCTCACTATAGTAACATTGCGAATATCGATTTTTTTTATATATAGCGTAGTTTTTACTTCTAACTTCTACAGTTCGCTTATTAAATAGGACTGTATAATATATTTGGCACTCCTATCAGAAAGGGCGAGACGATGCTTATCAATAGATAAGTTTTCTTTATTTCTTACACTAGCTGCCCGGTCCGACTTCGCCCGGGTGCTATGAATTTATGATTTATTAACACATTATACTCACTCGCTTCGTTCGTTCAGTCGAATTTATGTTTTATCAATACATTACTCACTCGCTTCGCTTGTTCGCTCGAATTTATAATTAATTAACACATTACTCACTCGATTCGCTCGTTCATAAACAAAATGTTTCGGTCATTAAAAGTAATGAAAACTAAAACTTGCTCAAGTACAAAATTCCCTAAAAGAATAAAATACTGCAAATATAGCTAGAGCTAGTAGACCTTGCAGAGAAAAAACTTGCTCAAGTTAACATTTCGCTAAGGGAATAAAAGTTGTGTGACTGTATACTTTAAGGTCTAGAAAAATAAAAAAATAGAAAATTTGTAACTATAGCGTTAATATCGATTTTCACAAGGAACTTATCCGGATTTAGAGGTATTCTGTACTTTTTTTGTAAATTGGAGTAGTAATTGATAATGTACTAAGTTTCGTCAAAATCGGTCCAGCTGTTTTCGAGGATGTCGATATATACAATCAGATGGACGTATAGACAAAAGTTCTAGAGCACGTTCTCCCGTCTCAATATCACTCAAAATACCTGACAACCAGAGGCGGATTAAATGTCGAGAGCGCCCTAGGCAAGCACCTCATCGGCGCCCCTCTAGCGGCCATATATTATAAATTTTAACTAGTACTTATATAATAATTAGCTGCGCCCCGCGGTTTCACCCGCGTGATGCCCCATCCCGTGGAAATTTCGGTATAAAATGTGTAAATCTGGGTCTCCAGCGCCTCCTTGTAACCTCGTGCCCCTAGGCACGTGCCTAGTTTGCCTGAGGGATAATCGCCTCTGCTGACAACGCTATACAAGAAAACGGAATTGTAGGACAGAGGTTCTATTATTACACTTAATTTATAATTACTTATATTGCTTAAAGTGAAATTTTATATTTGTACTTTAGTACGCCATCTGATTTGTTTTGCGTATTTCACTATGTCCCTTATATTTTTCATTCTTGCTAAGTTCTACGTTTGTGTTATCAGGGAGGGCTTAAACGTACAGTAATATCTAGCCTTTTGAAAATTTTATCCTTTTCGCCCTACTTCAAGTTTTGTAATGCTGTACTTAAAATGTGATCCTAGCTACAGCCCTGCGGATGCAGTGTGTTATAGTCTTTGATATCGTCTTTTACATTTACATATTATGTATTCTACAGTTAAATGTTCTAGACACATTTCACGTTCAACAAACTTCTTCGGTTTAAATTTTCGATTTACAATTTCTAAAGAACAATTGTTCAAGAAAAGTCATAAAAAATTATACATATATTGCAGTTTTATTTTAAAATAAAACTGCATTATATTCAAAGTCGTTTTTCACTAGTCCTATAACCATTTAAAAAAGTATCGATTTTTCACTAGTCTATAACCATTTAAAAAAGTAAATTAAATATTTCGGGTTTGAATCTCAATAGTGAAATTTACTTTTTTTCTTATTTTAAAAAAAAACCTTAATAATAATAAAAAATATTTTCCGCATCAATAAATTTTCATCAAAACCGCCCACCAAATTAAAATTTTAAGAAACCCTGGTAAACGGGAAAATCACCGGCTACTGTTATAGCACTGTATTAAAATAATAAGCGTGACCTTTTTCCGTATGTCATATAATATAATTTATAAAATACCATGCGAAATTAACACGGTTGACTCGCTGATAATGTTAGCATTGTTAGTTTATTAGAAATATAGAGTTATGAAGTAATTTCTGACTATATGACCAATTTCAAAATATTATTTGAACTGAGAATAGGGATAAGGTCAAGAAACGTCTCCGTTTTTAATAAAAACATACCCAAAAGCTTAATCTAATCGAGTCAAGTATAATTAATTGTAAAAGAAAAGTAGTGAAAACAAAAACTTGGCTTCAAAGTTCGCTAAGATAATAAAAGACGAATGACTAAAGCTCTAGGCCTTGCAGTCGAAGTAACATTGAAGTAATCAAAGTTTTAAATTTCACTATACTTACAATTAAGTGGACTTGGCACTACTATAGATTTCGCAACGTTTTACTGCTAGGCGATCACGAAACAGCCTTATTTTTACAAGAATTGTTTTTGGTGAGATTCATATTCTCAATTTTTAGTATTGTTTAATAATAATAAAAATTAAAAATCTAACTCTGGGAGCTTGCAATAGAGGAACCATGACCTGGATTAATATTATTTTTAAAATACAAACTTTATAAAAATTACAATCAAAATTTTGACTTAAAATAACTAAAAATGTATATAATTTGTATGTAAGCATTTGTATTAATTTTAAAAATTTTATATCAAAATCAATATACCTAAGTAAACTCTTCCTTTACAAATATATCTTCACATTCAAATGTAAACAATATTTTTTTACAAATAAGGCATATTGATTCGAGTTGATAGCGAGTAAAAATTCATAAAAAACAAAAAAGTTTCATCGTTTCTATGTTCGTATATTAACCACACAAATTGTTAAAACAGTAGGTATTCATTTTGTCGTGGTTTTTGAGCCGAAAGCGCGAATGTATAAGCCTGTGGAAAACCGACTATTTAAAAGCTTGTAATATCGTGTATTTAAATGAAATTTGAAGAGAAGTTATTTGTTTTTAAAAAAAATTATAGAATGTACCAAAAAAAAAGAAAGTCGAGTGCTTTCTTTTAATCATTCATTGAAACTACGAGTTATTTGTTGAAGACTATTTTAAATTAACACAAAGTACATTAGGTACGGAACGTTTTGTGACAGTGCAAAAAAAATAGATTTTGAGTTTGTAGTAAATTGACACGTTTTAAAGTCTCCTAAACCCAAAAAAGTGCACTTAAAAAATATATTTTATTTATAAAAAGGTTTCAAATGTCTAAAAAAAGAAAACCATTCTAGGCGAAAATATAGCCATAAAAACCACTAAAAACAAAATAATAAACTGAAAAATGTTCTTCAGAAATTTTACGGATTTTAAATTTTTAAAAATTAATTACTTTTATTCAACACATGCACGCTTTTAGTGCCTTTTCGTGTCTGTAAAGTGGATCTTAAAAGTCCGTTTATTGACTGGTGATGTTATGATTCATTATGAAACGCTTTTTGATGCTATAATGTAAAAACAATTGAAAAACCCGTTACATAATGAACAATTACGTACCTACCTCTTTTCGATGCTATAATGAAATATGATTAGGTATTATGGTAACGAAGTAAATAAATATTGTATCAAGGCCAATGTTTTTAGTACTACTGTCAGTGAATCTACGCTGTTTGAAATTAATTCAATAAAGCTTTAAAACCATGCATATGTTGAATAAAGTATAGTGTCCAACGCGTGTGCTAAATCTTTATGCGTCAGGCGCATGAAGAAGTATAGCACACTAGTTACGTATCCCTTAAAAATTCTTCAAAAAGTTACAATAATCTTTCTTAAAAAGTCTAGTATTCTGTAAAATCCACGATTTGTGCGTGTTAGCAATTTCAAAAATCATTCAGTGATATTTATAAATTTATAACACCCAGCAATCAACTTTCCATGAATTTTCGTAAATGCACAAGACATCGGTTAATTCTATACTATGGTTGATTCTAACCAACATACAGAGTGCGCGGTTGACATGAATAATGCAGGGGCGGGTTAAATAGAATGACATTAAGCTCTTGCGACAGAACACGTGGCAACGTTTAACATTATGCAGAACGTCCTTGTTATACTTACAGAATGGTCCTGAAGTATAATCTATACCAGTAGTATAAAAATCGGGAAAAAAATAATATCATGTTACATTTTGAATTTTATTACAATAGTTTCTTTCAGTGCCGAATATGTAATTTATGGGTGACATAAGCTAAATAACCAAGATATATAATTATCAACTGAAAACTTTCCATGAAAATTCGCTTTCAATTAAAATATTTTCGATTACCTGTTTGGATAATATAATATGTATTTTTTTTTCTCGAAAAATGTAAGTGTTAGGTCATTGACTAAGTAATATGGGTAAGACACCTAATGTCTGTTGTTTGAAACGTGGAGCCTACAATTCGTAAAGAACCGACAGCCTAACTATGTGCATCTCTCTCAAGAGCTTTATTTACTAATCATGCATCTCTATTTGAGTTGAGGCTCGACCGGTGCTGCCACAAAAATCAGCGGTAAAAAAATGACTCATTCCGATTAAAAATATTTTCAAACCTCCTTGTTGCAATGGTTTCGACTTTCGTGCAAATCGCGAATGTGCTAACCTCCATGGTGCTAACCTTGGCGAATGTGCAGTAGCTTTGGAATTATATTTGAATTTATGACATTATTTTTTGATGTTCATAGGGGACTGGATTAATTAAATATTTTTCAAAAAAAAGACATCGCGTATTGGGCACAAAAGAGTTCTGTCACCATTTGTGGGCTCCGTTTTTTACCATTTTAGTACGGAATTATTTTCAGTAAAATAAAAAATTATCAAAATATGCTGTTTTTTATAAAAAAAACTGAAACTGAACATTTCTATTTATTCTAAAAAAATGTTATATTGCTTGTTTCAAAATTTCACGAATTTTATCACAATCATTCACAATCTTAATTTGAGACTATGCAGGTAAGAATATATAAAAGTGGACAAAATACCCCAAAAATAATAACTGTTCTTGAAATTCAAAATACATTCGAAAAAGTATTTCAGCATTTAATATAATATAATATATAGTGCAACTTCAACCTCCTTACTCCGAATGCGAAAATTGCGAGGTAATTTGTACGTGTTTGAAATATTAATAGAAAGTAATTAATTGTCAGAAATTTTAAAATGCAAAATATTACACAAATTGAGAAAAAACAGTATCAACTCAATAACATGATTTAACAAAGAAAACGTTACCACGGTTATTCAAAATTATGTTAAAAATTTTAGAGCCAAGATCATAGACACTATAGCCAAGATCTTGAAATGCAGGACGCCGAAAAAAATAGCTTTTTTATATATTTTAATTTTTTCAAGGTCTCGTATTTATTTCGTAATTAATTGTTGTGTAACCATGGTAAACAAGAAATTAAATAAAGTCCAAGGAGGTGTTATCAAGTCTATTTTTTTACCGTAGAAATGTATTTGTTTGACTCAAGTTGGTACCACAAACATTTAGTTATATTTTAAGGTTTAAAATTTTACAAAATAAAAATTGGAAACTAACCATGGTAACAGAAAATATAATAAAGAAACCGTGCTAATTTTTTGACGACAAATTTGCTTTAGAAAACAGTTATAAAGAACTATGAAAATCATTGTAACAGAAACCATTTTTATACCTACAAGTTTTCAAAATCGTATCTAAACGTGACAAATGTCAATATACAATATTAAGAATTATTATCACAATATTAAACTTTTGTAGCTGTTCATTATTTTAAATAAATTAATTCTTGCGGTTATTTATTATCTAATATGAATTGTTCGCTCATGGTTCGCTCAAAAATGGACATACAAAAAAGAACTATGACAATGACTTGCTGTAATTTTTTTTATAAGCTATAAATTCTTCTTTTATTGTGTAGTTTCACAAATCATTTATTCAATATGTTGAAATAAAACTCTATATTTAATAATAAAAATAGGTACCTACAATGAAACGAATATAATACACACGCACAAAAAGATTTACTTATAAAAAAATGCACATAATGTCAATTATATTAATTCTTCAAACTTCATAATATACAACATATTATAAAACAGCTATAAAACATTTAAATTATTATAGGTACCAGAAATTTCTAAAATTTAGTTAAAAAAATATAATGAAAAACACAATTCTGGAAATTTTTAACCAATTTAGCTTTTTTCAGATTTTTGACATTTTAAATATTAAATGACAGTCATTTATTAAATAAATTTAAATAAACAGTTTATGGATTGACCGTTGGAATCGCATGATCGTTGCGCTCTACACTAGCGACACCCTTATTTCTGTCCATAAACTAAACTGCCAAACCCCTAGAAACAGAGAAGTATGTTAGCTTTAATATTTTTCTTAACCTATGGTTTGGCAGTTTAGTTCATGGATAGAAATAGGGGTGTCGCTAGTGTAGAGCGATCATGCGATCCTAATAGTCTCTCCAAAAACTGCTCACGTATTACGTCATAAGGAAAGGCATCTTCCTCAATGATTACTTGATCTATGGTTAGGTATATCGCTTTGCAATATTTAGTAGACCCTCTATCAAGTATCAGTGGAAATATTTTCAATTTTTTTCGCCTACAATATTCGGTATAAGAAGGGGGAACATAGTTTCAAGCGAACATTTTCGCTAATATGTGAAAAAGGATGCAATCTACAATAAAAAGAAATACAATTATGAAATCTGTAACAATTAAGTGCCATTTTATACGTAAGATACCCCACTTGACCAGGTGAAAAAAAAATTATGTTACTCTTATTGACCTGAAATTACAGGTGCAAGCTTCATAACTATTCCTTTCAAGTCGATGGCATAATATGCAGCTCCCGGCGAGAAAATCTACTGTGACAGACAGAAAGAGAAACAAATAAGTCACACGACAAGGGTTCCGTTTTTTGCCATTTTGGTACGGAACCTTAAAAATATCGAGTCGATACAAGAACGACACCAAGATAATAGAAACTTTTGTAACAACAAAGCTATAGTCTCTCAGACAATATAGTTTTATTGTTACGAGGGTTTCGTCGATAACGTTGAAAAAGTATAGGAAAAAATTCACAGGAAATAAAAATCTAGTTATAAAATGAAATAAAGATTTTTTTATAACTCCTGCTTCTAAAGTTCAATATTCGAGCAATGTGAGGCGGGCGTGAAGAGGCGTATTTTAGTAAGCGTGCGTAAAAGTACAGTCACCGTGCGTGAAAGTCCAAAGCGTGTGTAAAAGTACCGTCACCGTGCGTAAAAGTCCAAAGTGTGCGTAAAAGTACAATCTCTACTTATAAATTCGAAATTTCCGCACTTTGTACAATACAAACACTATTTACTGGCTATCGATCGATGTGTTACTATATATAGTAACGCGCCTACAAAGTCCACATCATGAAAGAGTCATGTTTTTAATGATTTATACAGAAGTTAATAACTTTAATAAAAATAAACTAAATCGTAACTTAGTCTGTAATTGTAAAGTTTTAAGGACTCGAAGAGCGAATTTTCCGTTTTTATAATTTTTTTTTCCTCTCTATTAAACTTTAGAAGCTGCAGTCGTTATAAAAAATTATGTTCGATACGTCTGCTTAAAGTGAGATATCTAGTAGGCTTAAATTGAGGCACTCGCTAAAGAGACTGACGCATACACAACGAGATCTCGTTGTGTATGCGTCAGTCCCTTAGCTCGTGCCTCAATTTAAGCCTACTAGAATACCTCACTTCACGCACACGTATCGAAAATAACTATTATGAGCAATGCGAATGGTAATAATTTGATTTCTACTTTTGATTTGCAAATAAATAAAATAAATTGAAACGACTTGTAAATAAATAAATAATATATTAACGAGACTGAAGAAGAAACGATTGATTGATTGTACGTTAATAAGTTATAGACGCTCGATAACTGAGGTTATTTTTTCTTTTTATTTATCACCGAAACTCACCTTATCTCATCTCGAGCGAAATCCTAACCTCGTCTAAAACTTTCAAGAATTTTGCAATTTTGGAACATCTTGTAGAATGAACGGTCACTGAAATACGGCGTGGGTCGAATAATTTGCTGTGAAATATTCATTTTATATACGGCATTTATATTAATATGATCAAAATTATACTGTATCACTACGCTTGGATTTGTCGAGATCTATATGAATTCTGATTAAATAATGCTATATCTGACATACAAGACGTATATAATATAATATAATATGCTAATTTTAGTCAGTGAGCTGCAAATTGAAATATATGCTTAAAACAGTCGCCGTAACAACATATTAAAATTTGAACCTTGAACTAATAATATAAATTTCGTCGAGTACATGACACGTTTAGGGTGATCTGCGACCCCTTTAATACTGACCAATCGATCTGAAAATATTATAATGGCATTATTGGGTCACTGACAAGCTATACAAACAATTTCAGCCTTGAATAATAATTGTGACCATTTTTTTTTTTACATGTTGGGGGCGGTCCGCATCCCTCCCATACCACTATCTAGCAAAATCCCTAACTCAGGGCACTTTAATATGCCCCCCTCAACATCTTCACAAAAATAAGGCCTTGAATAAATAACACCAAAAAGTTGTCACTAGCTCTCGCTCTATTATTCATCGATCAATGATGAATTTGTTTTCTTATCGTTCAGTTTAGGGCAAAATTTTATTCTACAGCTGTAGCGGTGGAACTAACAGACAGACAAAACTATTTTAAAAAGTATACACTCTCTTTTTTACAAAACTCAAAATTTTCATTTGAAAATTTATCGCACAATTTTGCATTCTGTAAATTTCGTATTCTCGCGCCTACTTCAACTACGTATAGTAGCATTTTCACACAAAATTTATAGTATGATTACAATAATTAGAGTCGAACCGAAGTCCAGTTTTTTAGGTCGAAGCCAAACTTCGTTTTTTTCTCGCAGCTTCGGCTGGGGCCGAAGGTATTGCACAATGCTAAATACATCCATACATAGACTGATAAATACAATATCCTCCTTTGCTTCGCAGTGGAGTAAAAAAGCGACGGAAAACACCGTCTGCGACAAAGCCTTCGATCTGATTATGCCCGAAGCCGAATGTTTTGTTGAATATTGAATTTTTAGGGGAATGTGACCGAAGCAATTAATTGAACTCTCGTGAAAATAATAAAAATTATAATAAAAATGTCTTTAATGTTTTTGCTTTAAAAGAAAAACTACTTTTTTAATCTTGGCGCCATTATAGAAGAACAATGTTACTTCAGATTTCGATGAAAAAAAAAATCAACTAGCGCTATCTGTTGTCAAATAAAATAAAAAGAAACTTGCGTTGCTTTCATATGTATGGTACTTATACAAAAGCTCGCTTACTTATTTTCTTCCATCTTATTAAGCTGGTGTATTTTTACATAAAGCAGACGAAAGTTCACAAGTGTACTGCAAAGCATGCTCATATCAGTAAATACATTAACAATCACAGGAAGGACTGGGTAACATGATTGTTATACTTATCACTTACCAGGAGCGTATGCACAAAGAAATGTTAACAATTTATGCTACAGAATACTCCTTTTTCATAAATACATTTAAAACAATTAAGGTCAACTCGTAAAGGTTAATGCACTAATTCGATTTATCATTCTGAACAGCATCGTATACAAAAAAATCTGTAAATCGGTTGACCCTGCAGGCCATCCCGGAACTTCCCACTATTTTCAAGCGCTTTGAGTTCGAAGCACTTGATAATATACCCAAAAGTAGATTTATGAGCTCGAAGAGCTCAAAAATCTCGACCGTTTTGCATTTACTTCTATTTGTTTGTCTATTCATCTCTTTATTTCGTCATGCACAATGCAGCGTCGTTCATTCTTTAAATCTATAGGCCGATTGACGTATTTAACTAATGGTTTTGTTTTCAGAACACTTCCATGGGTTGTCGGTTGTTCAGAGGATAATAAAATACAGAAAATAGCGAAAAAACAAGCAAGTAACTTTATGTTGTTTTATTTCAATACCAGGCCAACAATCAGATAAATACGTTGACGAAAACATCACACCGGGATTCCGTGACGTTAAAATTACTTACCTATTATTTAAAAACACGGTGGAAGCGAAGTCTACTGGTGAAAGTACTAGCAAGCAGTTATGATTTATCAAAAAATTGTGATGATACTTTTGACTATCAAATTTGTGCTTTCGGTACCGAATCGTTAAAAGACTGTCGATAAACTTACCTACGATGACGGTAACAAGACGTTTGCATGTGTGTTAAGAAGCTATCGTACACATACACAATACACATATACCGTCGCAACTCTTGGGAGCCAACACTGTCCCGGAGGCTATTGACGTTCCTGCTCCGACTTTTAATAAAACTCTTGTCTGTTTGGATCTGATAGATGACTACACCCCAGTCAGATATTAAACTACAGACGGATCTATGTCTCTCCGTCTCAGTCGCACACCAAATAACTAGCATTGCGTCATCTCGCTCCGTCTCCATACAAACTTGCCTATATCCATGTATAGCGGGTGGTGTGTTATACATGTGTATATGTGAGCTGCGTTTGTCTGTGTATGTGTGTACACCGCTGCAATGGATGTGGAATGGGGCCTCGTGCGATGCTATGCTTTCTCCTCTACGACTGCGCCCCAAGAAGTATTAAAATCAACCGAGGTGGGCTGTTACTTCCACTACTGAGTACTGACCCAAAACATATTTTTAATTTCAAAATGATACAAGTAACGCAAAACCTCTTATATCGACTTTTTGGTATTTTTAGGGTTCGGTACCAAAAAAACGGAATCATTATGGTGAAACTCTGCTGTCTATCTCTCAAGGCCTTTAGCTCCTTAACGGTTGAAAAAAATTTTCCTCGCTTTTGCGTAAGTACAAGAAATATTTATTGTGTCAATTTTTTGTATTTCGAAACGTACAGGGAGAATTCTGGGCGCATTAAGTAAGTTCACGCTTGACCGTTTTTTGGAGTTTACTCCTTAAGAATCGATTTTCATGTAAGGCGCCCGGTATGGAAATGTTATGAACAGTAAAATTGACACAAGCGTTAACTAAAAAGCGTGACGTTTTTCTGCGCAACCTACCTTGCGTACCTTTCAATGTATGTGTATACTTGTAACAGCCGTATACGCATGTAAGTATGTATGTTTGCCTACTTTAAGGAGTAAACTCCAGTCGAGCGTCGGAGCTGACACACACTTTTTTTCTGCAGTATCTTAACAGCTAGATTTTGTGTAACGTTGGGTTAAAACGTTTCATAATGTTTTTTTATAAATCTAACTTGACGTCAAGTTAGATTGCCCATATATAAAAATGTCCATAACTTTGACATTTTTCGAGCACTAACGAGCAAATGTTGGGGTTTAGCAACACTAACGAAACACTAACGATTGGCATAAAAAAATTCAAAAGTCTGTCATGGGCAATCTAACTTAACGTGCGTTTATTACCTAAGTCCTAAGTATTAGCCCTTCAATCATCAATGATTTGTGGGTTACCTAGAGTTTATTTTTCTCAGCAAAGAGATGGTAAAATCGCTCAGATAGCTCTAGTTACCACAGAAATGTCTCGAACGCCAAGTCGAGAAAAATTCGTTTGACAACGTACTACTTTTTAGATATAAAGTACCTATCTACAATTTGTAAAAAAAATATTTCTTAGCTGTATGTTTTTAAATTAACTTGTGATTACTAATTTATAGGACGTAGATTTGAGATGAAGGTAAATTGCCCCTGTAAGATTTTTTTTATTTTTGTTTCTGGATAAATATCTTTAAAAATTACAGTTGTATATTACAAAGAAATAATTTTTTTCCTTCGAAATCGGGGATTTTCTGTTTAAAGAAAATCTATTTTATGTTTAAACGTTCATTGGTAATAAATATAGGGATGCTGTTATCGCTCGGTCTTCTACTAACACATCATTCGAAGAGTCCTGTCTCTCTCACTCTTATATACTTACCGTATATAACACATACACTATATATTGTGCAAATGTGTGCATGTGACTGTGTGGGTAAATTTTTCGTGACATGATTTGTCGAAAAGTAGGCTTTGCATGTATGCCGATGTTAACGCTAGCATATTTCATGAAATTTATAGCTGAAGAATGTTTGATATTTTCAAATTGTACAGACGTAACCGAAATATATGTCGTTGAAACTGTTTCATTCCCATATATCGTAGTGCGGTGAACACGTTTTCAAAAATCACCAGGAGCGTTTGGAAGGCGACAGGTGAATGCTTTTCTTCTTTGATTGGACCCGAGACCAGATCCTGAACTCCAGTGGCGTAGATACCATAGGGCTAGACGGTGCCGTGCAACGGGGCCTCCAAGCTCAAGGGGCCCTCGGACACCGACCATCAAACCTCATATTGAACTAGCGAAAAATTCTCCCATCTTCAAAATGTAAATAAAATAGGTTGCAACACGATTCATTTGAAAGAATACAGTTCCGACTTCTGTTCGAAACTGGTGGGGAATTCCCCTGTATTATTTCTGTTGTTTGTGCAGTGTTGCCAACTTGAAAGATTCACCGTCACGTTTAGCAGATTGGCAATAAGGAAACGGTCTATAAAAATAATCCGTTAAATAAATTAAAACTTTATTGCAACAAAAACCTTTTATAGAAAACTTTATATTGTTTTCAATTCAAATTTTTTTTTGTAAACTGTTACTTGAAAAAATAGTTATATGTATTCGAGTTCCAGTATACACAAGAAAGATATTTTTACTTGAGAAACGCTATTCTTTAGTACATTGTTTCCTAATCTGTGGTCCGCGGACCACTGGGGGTCCGCGAGCATATGTTTGGTGGTCCGCGGTCCCATACGCATCTATCTTACTTAGAGCATTAACAAAAATAAATAAATTACCTACGCCAAACATCTCGTAATTATTAGTTGCAAAAAAGCAGCACCAACCTTCTCATTAATGTTTTTCTACGAAAAAGTTTGTTTTTTGTTTTTTAATTTAATGAAGGAATACTAAAATATAATATTGTCCGAAAATTGCACCTTTTTTTCACTCAGGGGTCCTTGGCATTATGCGAGGGGTAAATATCTGAGGATTTATGGTGTACAGCGTGAAGGAATTACGAGGATTTATGAGGATTTATAAGGATTTATGAGGATTTATAAGGATTTATGAGGATTTATAAGGATTTATGAGGATTTATGAGGATTTATGGGGATTTATGGGGATTTATGAGGATTTATTGAGGATTTATTGGGGATTTATTGAGGATTTATCGAGGATTTACAGAAGAATTAAATCAGCTGTTTATATTATGCGCGTGCGCGTAACATTTTTTAAAGTACGTTTTCATCTACTAACTCGATGCTAATTATATCAGAAACTTGCATACCTACAGTTTATAATATTAGTATAGTATATTAGTATAGATAGTAAAAAATCCTACACTCAAGTTTTACCCCCTTTGGGGTTGAATTTTAAAAACTTGAATAATAGGAAACTTTTTTTCACATTTTTGAACGAGCTTCACACATCCTGAAGTCCTGCGCACATATTATGAATCACCCTGTATATAGTCCAATCAAATGGTCGAAAAAATAGGTCTGAAATTGCGTTAATTAGAAGTTTGATGAAATTTTAATTGTAGATAGGGGGTGCCACTAGAACACTCCAGCCAAGTTTCCCCCCTCGGATTCCGCAAGGGGTGCCCGCCATCTTGAATTTAAGGGATGAAATCATTTATCTTGGTAAATACTGCTTGTACGTGAAAAATTACTATTACCAAAATTATTAAGGAGGATGTATCCAACAACTTCTGTTTGGAAATTTTTTTGAAATTTCTTATTCAAAAGTTATAAATTCTCAAAAATGACACTGTTGGGGGTGGAAACGGTTTTTTCGATTTTACAACAAAACGGTCAATCGGGGCGAAAAATGGTTATGACAAAAGTTGTAGCTTTTGAGTGTTTCTACAATATACATGTGTTCAACATTTTTTTTGCTTGCTTGGTGCGAATATAGAGGGCGCCAAAGGTCGACCGGCGCCAATATTTTTGAAAATTTTTGAATTTTGCACGTAACAAATTAATTCAAGTCATCGCATTTTCACCAAATACTCATTAGGGGGTTTTCGGAGTCGCTGATTAGGAACCCATTATCAAATTTTCCAAAAACAAAATGGCGAATACAATATGGCGGACGTTTCCCATTTAAATGCATCGCATTTTCACCAAATTCATCATCGCCATTTTGTTTTTTGAAAATTTGATAACGGATTCTTAATCAACGACCTTTAAAACCCTCTAATCATGTATTTGGTGAAAATGCGATGACTTGAATTAATTTTTTATGTGCAAGATTCAAAAATTTTCAAAAATATTGGCGCCGGTCGACTTTTGGCGCCCTCTATATTCGCACCAAGCAAGCAAAAAAATGTTGAACACATGTATATTGTAGAGAAACTCAAAAGCTACAACTTTTGTTATAACCATTTTTCGCCCCGATTGACCGTTTTGTTGTAAAATCGAAAAAACGGTTTCCACCCCCAACAGTGTCATTTTTGAGAATTTATAACTTTTGAATAATAAGAAATTTCAAAAAAAATTTAAACAGAAGTTGTTGGATAGATCCTCCTTAACAATTTTTGTAATAGTAATTTTTAACGTACAAGCAGCATTTACCAAGATACATGATTTCATCCCTTAAATTCAAGATGGCGGCCACCCCTTGCGGAAAATTTCATCAAACTTCTAATTAACGCAATTTAAAAGTACCATTTGACTGGATTAATAAGGTAAACACAGTTTTGTTATTGTTTATACATTCGGTGACTTATGGGGATTTATGAGGATTTATGAGGATTTACGAGGATTTACGAGGATTTACGAGGATTTATGAAGATTTACGAGGACTTATAAGGATTTACGAGGATTTATAAGGATTTATGAGGATTTATAAGGATTTATTTGCCAAAAAGGATTTATGGTGTACACAATTTTGGGCAGATATTTACCCCTCGGCATTATGCTTGATTTCCTGGGGGGTCCGCGGCTGAAAAAGGTTAGGAACCGCTGCTTTAGTACATTATAGTATAGGTTTGCTACCGCCATCTATCGATTAATTTTGCATAAATTAGAGAACTAAAATTATGGATAAAAAAAAGAAACCTAGTGGTGCGTTTAAGCGCAAACAACGCCAGGAAAGAGAAGATAGTAAACAAAAATTACCCAAAATTGACAAATTTTTTAGTCAGCCTTCTACAAGTAGTTTTGGCCCGGATTCCCAAATCTTTCTAAACCTAAACAGTTTAGTTAGGGCCCCAGTTTTTTTTTTTGCACCAGGGCCCTTGGTTACCTTATAGCTACGCCTCTGCTGGACTCTAATACAATGCTCTCATTAATATAAAAAATCTTCCGTAATACACTGGTGTCATTAACTAGAGCATTTTTTCAGTTTTTTTTTAATTACAAGATTTATACAGCCTAATATTGAAAGAAACAGGTATAGAACAATTTTTGTTTCCAAGCTCTCCTGAAAAATTAGCTGTTATGGACAACTGGCCTTTTGATACTTAGGGACCATTGTATGTCAATCCCTATTTTCCAAGTATCTCTATCTCTTCAATCTTCTTCATGCAAGCTTCTGCGGGCCACGTCATACATAGTCGTCCCAGAGTTCTCCTTTCCTCTGGGCCACCCTCCCATTATCCTCTGCTCACACCAAGCGCTTTCTTTGAATCTTTCAAGCTTTTCTTGTTCCTGATTGATTTGATTGTAGATTAGCAGCTAAGGTCATCAGCGTCTATTACTTATGACAATGATTCTGCATTTCTAGTATTCTGCACTTTCTAGCAATTGCTTCAATATCAAAAGAATTGCGTTATTATTTTTTTATCAAATTATCATCATCAAAAATATAAACGTTTCTACACATTTTGACATCTGTGAATTTAAAATCGATAGGCCTGAGTTTTTTGTGATCTGCTGAAACCGATATTATTTTTGCCATTTAATTTGTATTTTAGAACACATTTTGAGAAGTGAAAGTTTGGTGTAGTGTCCGAGAATTGTAATTTCTGTAGTTAGCGATAGTTTGTCTTAAATAAACATATATCTAGCTTAAGTTAAACGCATCTATAGGCTTTGAAAAATATGTAGGTACTAATTTTGTAAAATTTTATACTATTTTTTTAAATATTTTTTATAACAACATGTAAATATAGCGTCCTCAAGTATTTTATATACATATATATCACAAAAGTAGAACCATAGAAGTGAAATTTTTTAGTCTCTAAATTCTTACAATATATCTTTTATAAACATTAGCTTAAAGTAGGATTCGCATTGTTGAATTGTTTTCAAAAATGACAGTTATAGTAATTTTGAAATAAATTTCAAGTTATGAAATTGTTTTTAAAATGAAATATTTTTCTTGGAAAAAAATAAAAATATAAAAAATAATATTACGTACCTTTTTGTGACGGTCTCCTTAAAATTATTTAAAAACTTTTAACAAAACTGTAAATACAGTGATTAGGTACTTATTAATATAAAGGGTGACCAATCATAGGCAAAAATTTCAAATTGAAATTATGAATGATCCTATAAAATAATCTTTATAGAAACCATACTTACCTGTCATTCACTAGACACTAATAAATATACGACTTAAAATTAGTTGGTCTGACACAAAAACGATTAAAAAAGTTAAAATAAATTTTAAAAAAAGCAAAAAATATACAACATTTTTCCGAAAACCAATTCACCTTCTAAATAAATAAACACAATTTTGAGTAATGCCTTGATTTCAATTTTTTTTCATTCATTCTATTTTTTTGACTGTTTAATCATTTTTTATATTGTTAAAATAAAAAACCGAATTGATATAACAATTTTCTCGGCCCCTCCAACAAATGTGGAAAATAAATTGCACTCATTTCAGAAAACAACACCTCATATGTAAATTTCGTGGGAAACCACTGCAATTAATATTTTAATTAATAAGGTAATAAAAAAACACAGTCAATTTATATTTTTTTTTCGCTTATTCCGATACAAGAGCAGGATTGCGCAATGTTCAGTTGTTATGTAACCCTCTCTGATATTATTATTAGGACATGAATTACATAATACAGACACAAATACAAAACACATCGGCGAACCCTTTGTTGTTAAACTATGATTTATACAATCGCTCCAACCCCTAGCACCTTTATACACCCCTGTCAGTAGAACGTATTGTACTAACATATTATCAATTCATATATTAAATTATTTAAAAATTATAAAAAAATATATTTGTGGTTGCTTGCAGTCAAAAAAGGGGATTACTTAGGACTATTAAATTTTACACTTATGTTTAGTCTTTAAATGATTTCATATTGGAAATATTTTTTATAATAAAAATATTCACAGGTAGTCAGGACATTTAATAAAACAGAGTTCTGTTTTATTAAATGTCCTGACTACCTGTGAATATTTTTATTATATTTAATTTTTCCTGAACGTGATTCAAAACACAATTTTTTATAATTTTTAACAGATATATTCAGAAATAATTGACCCACATTTTTATGCATAATTTTCTCATAAAAATTTGAGTAAACTATAATTCAAGTCAATACAATTATTACGCTGAGACTTGTGAACTTGAACGTCATAGTATGTTGAAAACTCGTCTAAGTTCAACGACTTTTGTCTGTAGGTATACCTCCATAACTTGAACGTTTGAACGCTTACTTCTTGATCGAATGCCCTTGTGCTATATAAAAAAACTTGGTAAGTTGAACGCTTTTACAATTTTATCGGAAATGTATCTCTTTGCTTTCTTTTTTTTGTGATGTAAAACATCTTAAATATGGCGCGGGTGTAAAATCGTTTTAAAACGCAAGACGCGTCTTCCCGCACTATAATACTGTTACACAGTCGATATGTTACGTGTGTGTACACAATATATGTGTATTGCTGTTTCAATACTTTCACAGGGTGAGAGTTTCTCGCGGGGGTTTGGTTATAAATTTTAAATCCTCTGAAACTACTAAACCGATTCTAAAAATTCTTTCACAAATTATCTTCGCAAGGGGAGAATTCCTCGCGGGGGGGGGGTAAAATATCGTAAATTCTTATCTCTGGAACTACTGAACCGATTCTAAAAATTCTTTCACTAATTATCTTCGCAGGGGGAGAGCTATGAAAATGTTTCACATCTGCCAGGCGTTCATCGACAGTTCATATTTTTTGTATTTTAATTGGGGAAGGAGTATATTTTTCCATGTATACCTAATGAACCAAATAATAGAAGCAATAAATGAATAAATGAAGACTTGGTTTTTAGTGAGAAATTAATTCAAATATTAAGTTTGTTTGATTATTAAATTAAAAATAAAACCACTGAACCGATTTTAGTATAATTTATGTGTAACCACCCTGAAGGTATGCCTTATTAAATAAAACAAGAATCAACAAAATCGGTTCACAAATGCAGAAAATGTGAGGTGACATACATACATAACATAATAAAAAATACATAATAACAAAAAATCAGTCGAACTTAAGAACTGATTTAAGCAAAATTTGTATGGGACTACCCCGAAAGTATGTTCTATTAAATAAAACAATAATCATCAAAATCGGTTCACAAATGCAGGAGAAATCGGTGTACATACATAAAAAATACGCGTCAAATTGAGAACCTCCTCCTTTTTTTTTAAAAAGTTTTGTGTCACACCTGCATCCGTCTGAATCCGAACCCAGTTCCATTTGGATACAAGTCCATTGCTCCATCATTACGCTTTCGGTGGGTAGATTAAATCAATGACGAAAATATCGTAAAACTTAAAAATATAAATTGGTCTATGGTGAAAAATAAACATAAGAAATTAATTAAGATTTTTTGTATTCTTTTATGAAAGCGGAATATATTTGCAATTTTTAGAATTAATTTTTGTTGAAGCACAGCATTCGCTGACCCGTTAATAATAACAATAACGGCCATAGCTTTTTATTTAGTCGCTGTCGTGGTTTCGCAATATGAATATTCAAAGGCTCTTCGAACCTGAGACTTCTAAGTGCATTGCACTGTTATAAAAGTAATAATTTATATTGAAACTGTGAAACTGACAATTAAAGACGGTTTTTCAAGTCGTCACTTAAACATTCTTCGTATTTGAGATAAAACAGAAAGTTTTCAGTAAACTTCTAGGGTTCAAATGTTTCCTGACTGTGACTGCAAAAGTTAAAATGAAGAAATTGATACCTAAAAAAGTTAATAAAAGTATTTTTTTCCAGACAATATACACGTAAAAAGAAATTACAAAATTGTTAACGAAGTATTGATATTTGATGCACTTTTTAAAAAAGATAAAAAAGTACGTCTTAGTTTTTAAGTATACTGTAGTATTTTTTTTTTTGTTTTATTTAAAACTACCTCTCTTATGCCATATGTCTACGGACTCAGTTTACAAAAGGGGAAAATATTTTTAATTTGGCTTCACTTGAAACAAATAAGTCTGTAATTAAAACTACAATATTAATTCAAATAATCGCACAAGAAAAGCTACAGCGTACTTGACAATGGAGGGAGGAGGAAATTCGCAACAGTAAAAAAAATCGCTGTAGAGTTAAATTATGTACTGAAAAAGTGGAGTATAATTTGATGTTTGAACATTGTTATCTGTTCACATAATAGTTTATATAAAAATTTTTAACGAGGGAAGTGAGTCGGGAAAATAAAACATAAACCGACTCAAAAATTAATGAGACACTGGCAAGGATTAAACGGCTCTAACAATTTGGATGAAATTCACTGAAAAGGGGTTTTGGGGGGCAAAAGATCGATCTAGCTAGGTTTAATCTCAGGAAAAATTCGTTTTCCTTTAAAATATAGATTTTATAATTTTAAAAATCAATTTTTTGACGTTTCAAAATAGTGAAATACTGTAAGCAGACTGTGGTACCTACTTATGTTATCCATGATTAATTATTTATTATTAAAAAAATAAGTAATGAATTGAACAAATGATATGTCAAAAAATATTAGTAAAAAAAACTTTTTAGAGACAAGCTTAACTCTGATAATTTATTAGTGGCAACCCCCGCTTTTATAATAATTATGTACCTAAATTATTAAATATTATTTTTTCCGTTTTAGTAAGTACATTTCAATAAAAGTTTGTCTCTAAAAAGTTTTTTTTACTAGGTACTATTTTATTTTGTTCATTTTAGTCTTTCAAAATTTTACACCCTTTAGACCCTCGTAGGGGTTGAATTTCTAAAATTCCTTCTTGATGAAATCCTTCGGTCAGAAAAGGAACCTACTGTCGAAATTTCAAGTTTGTAGTTTCAGCGATTTGGCCCTGGGTGTTGATTAGTCAAAAAAAACCTGCAGTCTACACCCCAATTTGAACCCCATAGAGATTGAATTTAATTCTAAATACGATTTATTCGTGTATTGTAATCGCGAATACATATGTGTACAAAATTTCAAATCAATCGGATAAGCGGAAGTCGTTCAAAATGAACTTGCAAGATTTGACCCATACATACTAACTAGCTAACACAGCAAGTTAAATAAAAGCTTGTTAAAATAAAAATAAGTAAATAGTTAAAATTAAAAATGCCAAAAACTTCAACAGAATCTGTTCTAATAAAAAATGTTTAAAGTATGTGGGTGAGCCACACAGTCAAATTTTTTCATTTTAAGTACTTTAGGTACAAACCGAATTGTTTTTTTTTTCAACTCAAACTAAAATGTTTGCTCTTTTGACATTTTTACATCAAACCAAATATATTTTATATTTTTTAGTTGGGTAGAATAATTCCGCTTAAAATAATTAATCGAATTAGCCATATAATTTCGTATATCGTCGTGTTAGACGTGAAAAGAGCTAAGCCACATTTTTTGAAAAATGAAAAATCAATGGGAAAACAACGAAGAATCCAGTGGTGAAGAGATACAAGCGATTATTTAATTTTAAGGTTAAGTTTCATTAAGGTGTGAAAGGAGGCTATATGGGTAGACACATTTCTTTTTCATTGGTGAGATAACTTTTCACCCCTTCACCACTTGTAACTTAGCTCTCTTCACCTCTAACACGACGATATACAGTGTCCAAGACTTGCGTTGTCGGCCGATCCCGCATATATTGATTTCGGGTGAAGATAGAAAAAAAGTTTAAATACAAAAGTTGTATAAATTTTAATGGTGTATAACCTAAAAATATTTTCAATTCTACACCCTGCCCCATTTAAGCGTGGCAGATCAAAGTTATGTTTTTTTTTACCTAGCACCCTGTTTTATTTGTTTTTTCAATTCTGCACCTAAATGTGGATAGAAATTGTAAGGGAAGCCATGCTCGAAAATTCAGTAATTTTTTGTTATTCAAGTTTTTTAGAAATTTTTGACACGTGCAGACCTTTACCTAAAATTCGACATAGCCAAAACAGAAACCTTTATCAAACTGAAATTTTGAGGATCACTAGATAATGGACGGACAAATCAATTTCTGTCATAAAAAAATGAATTTATTATACAGACTGTTCAAAATAATGTACTTCTTTAAATACAACGAGGTTATTTTTTTGCTGTAAATGTATTCTTTAGGATATTTACTAACACTATTATTAAGGGTTCTCCATACCTAAACCTAATATTTTAATTCGAAAATATTAAGTTTAGGTATGGAGAACCCTTAATAAAAGTGTTAGTAAATATCCTGAAGAATACATTTCCAGAAAAAAAATAGCATCGTTGTATTTAACAATCAAAATTTACACGTGATTTTTCCTGCGCAATACGAGTAGAATTCTATACAATAATTTTAAATAAATCTTAAAAACCGATGTGTCTGGCACATAATATTTGTAAGCATTTAGTTTTAAATTTCCCTTAAATAAATTAGCAATGGTCTAGCAGTGTGTCGCCAAGCAAAATGATATTACATAGTGAAAGTAAAGCATTAAAGTGTAAAGGTCGGATGGCATAACGGCGCAGCATGCAGCGCGTATATATTGCCATCATTTGAACGTCACCTCGACTGACATCGGGCGTCAAAATGGCCAGCACTAAACTAGCGCAGCGTACGACATGAAGAAACGGCATCGCCGTCGTATTTTCTTCTTTCAAATTGTAATCTTGTGTGTATGTGTGTGTGTGTATGTGTACAGATGAACAGAGAAAAGTAGTCACCAAAGTTGCATATTATAAAGACGGAAAAAATCAGGAACATTCACACCTCATTGTTTCCAAACTAACCTGTATTTTGTCCTAATAGGACGATTGTTTAAACTATAAATAATTTAAGTTTAATAAATAAATTGACATTTAGCATTATAATATGATATTTATTCTTTATATAACGTGCACTGAAAGTGCAACATCACATACATGTTTTCTGGGACGAAAGCTGACTTTTACATGCAAGTGAAATAAAATAAAAATCGCGATATGAACACATCAAAAATAAAGTGTTTTCATACCTTGGGAAATTCTTTTCGGGTTGAAAGTAAGCGAAAATGATACCACCTTACACGATGATTTTAAACTATACTTATTGACAGTACGCCTAACCTACAATATCAATTTACGATGTTTTTTTTTTATTTTTAAGATTGTTCTTTCAATGGACTTATTACAAAAAGTAGTGTGTGTTACTCGGGTGCAAACGGCGATTGCGACTCGTGTGACTTCCGCCCTCGCTGCGTTCTGCCGAGCAAACGTTACACTCGTTCGCAATCGCCGACTTTCCGCCCTATTTGTACAATGTTGTAGGTATTTCATTTCCATGATACAGTCAAGTTGCAACTACTAAGTACTGCTACTTAATAGTAGGTATTTAATTTTTTTACTGAATTTTTATAGGTACCTACAAATTAAAAAAACAACTTTTTTATTTTCGCTAAAAATTCCGCAGAAAACAAAAATATGATAATTGAAACATTTTCTTTTATTTAAAGAGTAAATTTAGTACGACTGAGAATTACATAAGTAGAGTTATATTGGTAATCTCCTTAATAAACATAACAACTCTCGCATGAAGTGAAATTATGAACGCGTTCTGCATATATGGGAAGATAGATTTATCAATACTTGTCACGGTTGAGTAAATGTTCGGGTTTGAATCCCGACAGTGACAATGGTTGATAAAATAAATGTTTCCTAATATTGCAGAATACTTTATGTAATTTGGTTGATGTACCAATCTATATATATAAAACAGTTCCGTTACTGACTGATTGATTGACTGACAGACAACGCCCAGGTCAAACCGCTGGAGATATAAACTTGAAATTTGGACAGTAGATTCCTTTTGTGACGTAGGCATCCACTAAGAATGGATTTTTCGAAATTCAGCCTCTAAGGGGGTTAAATAGGGCATGAAAGTTTGAATGGAAATTCGTCGTTTTTGAAGTTAGAAGCATGAAATTTTGCACAGGAGTTTCTTATATAATGTAGGTGAGCACTAAGAAATTTTTTTTTTGAAAATGCATCCCCTAAAGGGGCTAAAAAGGGGATGAAAATTTGTATGGAAGTTCGTCATTTCTAAATTTAGAAGCATGACATTTTGCACAGGAGTTCCTTATATTACGTAGGTGAGCAATAAGAAAGGATTTTTTAAAATCCATCCCCTCAGGGGGTTAAATAGGGGATGAAAGTTTGTATGGAAGTTCGTAATTTTTTAAGTTAGAAGCATGAAATTTTGCACAGGAGTTCCTTATATAACGTAAATGAGTAATAAGAAAGGATTTTTGAAAATTCATCCCTTAAAGGGGTTAAATAGGGGATGAAAGTTTGTATGGAAGTTCATCATTTTTGAAGTTAGAAGCATGAAATTTTGCACAGGAGTTCCTTATATAACGTAGGTGAGCAATAATGTATTAATAAAATTCGATCGGACGAGCGAAGCGAGTGAGTATTGTATTATTAATATTCAAACGAACGGGCGATGCCAGTGACTAATGTATAATTAATATTCAAACGAACGAGCGAAGCGAGTGTGTAATGTATTAATAAAATTCGAGCGAACGAGCGAGGCGAGTGAGTAATGTATTAATAAAATCCGAGCAAACGAGCGAAGCGAGTGAGTTATGTATTACTTATAAAATTCGCAGGAGGAGAATTTCTCGCGAGAGGGATAATAAATCATAAATCGAAAAATACGTGGGCGAAGCCACGGGTAACGGCTAGTATAACTCTATTTTCTTTTATGTTTTTGTTTTTTAAGACTACTATAATACTAGGGTTATTTAGGCCTAGTACCAATTCATTTAAAATAATTTGAAAATCTAATTGATAGACTTTGGATTAGAACCTGAAAATTTGGGCTTGTACCTAATAGAAGAGTCACGGAAACGCCCTATATACAATGGCATTCCTACAGTTCGGCTATTCTCGACCATATTGAATTTTTAAATTGTAAATTTTAAATATTTATTTGATATGTTTTGTTTTTTTTTAACTTTGTATGTTTTTATAATTGAAAATGTTATGTACTCTTTGTATGGAACGACTGCAATATATTACTTACTTACTTATCGCAATATGCACTTTTCAAACCTTCTTTTCATAGGCGCCCGCAAAATTTTTTCCAGAGAGGGGGCCGGGACGGTGAGACTGCACCGGGGTACTCGAGGGGTAAGAAATTATGGGATAGGTACCCTCCAAAAAGAAAGAGAAATCCGGGGGGTTTCCCCTGGAAATTTTTTTTAAATTATGTGGTCTATAATTATAAGTGAATTTTAGACTATCTGAACACGTAAACCTTTATCAGCAGCTTCGACATTTTTTATTAATTTTTAAGAAATGTTGATTTGGAGTTTCATAGGAAATATTAAAAAATTGACTATAAGTTATTAATTTAATTCAGTTGAAGATCCATTGTGTCATTTTCAGATAGCTCATTTTCAAACAATAAAAGAAAAACATTAAATAATACGGCAAGATTAGAATAGAACCCTGCACTGACAAAGATTTTTAAGCTAAATGAAAAAGACAAAACTAACGAGTACTGCAGTGTAAGACCACACATAACACCTCCACGTAAATAACTAAACTCTGGTTCTTAAAGTTTTCTCAACGCAAACAATTTTGTATATTAACATTTGAAAGTAAATCTTTAAAAAAAATTATATTTTTACCAACCAAAAATTCCTACCTGATCGGTATAGTAGTGTTCCCGACTTAAAGTGTTCCTTAGTAAGTTTTGATACTAAAATTTACTACAAAATTCTCTCCGTATACGGTGTACATCGCTATGGAGTACGGTGTACCCTTTAAAGATATCTCATATACGGACCCTCAGGGCTCTGCGAACCCCAGATTAAGAAATGATGGACCAACTAGTTGTATTGACTTAAATTTCATTCGCGCGAATGCAAAAAAATGAGTTTTAAGAAGTTGTGCAAGTGACAAAAATAGCAAAAATATTAAAGGTGGTTCATGATCAAACGTCAAACACGCTACAGATATTGACATGCTATGTTGTACCGACTGTACCAACATAACAGTGCAAACACAAATATCTACCCCCAACTGAGCTGTACATATATAACACAGAGGACACACGACTCACCCTGTGGTCTTATTGCAAGAATTCTGTGCAGTTCTTCCATGCTTTCCATATCTGAGCTGTGTGAGAGAACTTTCTAGTTTTCGCAAAAACAAATATTTGCAAATCGTGTTTGTATTTCCCTTTGTGTTGTTGGTTCTGCTTACCCCTCGTGTAGTTTCCCACTTCTTTATTCTTACTGACAAAACTTTTCGGAAGTCGCGACAGATCAACTAGAAACAATGTTTTATAATCTTTCCAAACTCCATTCTCTTAAATAAAAAGTTTTAAAGTATTCGGTATAGGAAAATTTTTAAATGTTTAATTACTTTGAAATTTCTCAAATTTTGTCTGAATAAAACAAAAACCAAAAACTGGCATTTCTTATTTTGATAATGTAAATAAATCCATTTACGTTTTCAACAAACGTCATAAAAATGTAATAATAGTAATTTATGCAACTATAAGTAGTTTAAGTGACGGATTATATGACAGTCGCGATTTTGCGATACGAGCCTAAGGTTATGCTGCATTTATACCAGAATGAGTGTGTGATATAAATGCAACATAACCTGTCAGATTCGTCACTTTAGACACGCGTTAGATACAATATTTTTTGCAACAATTGCTTCAAAAGTTCAATTTTAAGCAAATAAAACACAATTTGGATAAATATTTTATTAGTGACATTATAGCAAAGTAATATATAAAGTACTTTATTACGCACGTGTGTTATAAAGTAAAACAAAACAATATTACTTTATAGAGCGGAGTGCGTTAAAATTTACTTTAAACACTACCGTTCGAACGCATCAGAAACTTTCATAAAGAATCACTTTTCAAACGATACACAGCAATCTAAAATTGTACTTCTGATGCAAGTGTTGCAAAAAACATATTTCCGGGTTCTTAATTTCGTTTTTAATTGTGTTATAGTCAATATTGTTTGTTTTAAAGGTAAAATTAATTAGAAATTATACTACTATTAAACCATTATGAATGTCTGTCACAAGTTCACAGAACTTAACTATATTATTATTAGCATGAATTTGAGAAAATTAATACTTCATAGAAAGGAGGTTTTTAATTAAAAACAACCAGGTGTATTATTCATGTCGGTTCAAAAAAGAGTCTAAAAAAGCAAAATCATAATTAATGCAATAGAATCTGATCAGGAGTAAAGACTCAAAAATTGTTCGCTCGAGACAGGTATTCATCTATAAAAACCAAAAAGCACTCTTACATACATGCATTCTACTTATTTAAATGGCTTATTTTAAGTAACAATTTGCAGGTAAGTAAGTATAGATTTATAAAAGAACTGCGTTGTAGTTTAACAACCAAAGCAGTCGATCCAACAGTGCCGTTTATAAATTTAATAGGGTTGACCCACTATATTGAAAATGGCTGTTTTTACGGATATTCTTGTACTCTAGGTATATAATTAATATCCATTTTTGGTAGAAATTTTAAAGCGTTAATTTTTTTTAATAATTTATTTTTTCAGTATCAAATTTAAAATTACCACTAGTTAAAGGGCCAGTCAGAAGACGCGCGCCATGGAAATAACGAAATATGACTGAGACAGCGTTATCATGTCGTTGTGATATGAAATGCCAAATTCCGTAGTTCTCACTCGTATTAATTTCTCAGCAAAAACGTCCGAAAAAAATGTGTAAAAAATACAATATAGATATATTTTGACCGTATGAAGTAACAAAAACACTAAAGCACGCTTCTTGACGCTTGACAGGTGCTTGACAGTTGTAAATATGACAACAGTGTATTTTCATTTCTGCTGGCTTTACTCTTATTGGCTGTTAGAATTCAAGCGCGAACATAGGCCTATGAGGTCATCCGACTAAGAATTTTCAACTTTATTATTTTTTAAAGCGTTTCCAAATTCCTAAAAATTCCGAAAAAAATTCGATAGCTTTAAATTCAAAAACATTGCCGATAAAAAAAATAAAACATATACATGGGTCAACTCCAATATTATGTACCTACCTACTTCAAGATTGTTACAAATTGTTTATGGAAATACATAATTGAATAATGTAAAAATTATAAGAGATAAACAAAACTCATCTAGCAGAATATATTCAAAACTTATAAAATGTAAGGAGTATAAAGCTGTAATATTTTTCGACAGCTGACCCGATTCGATCTGTTCCGAATTTAGTTGCAAGAGAGCGTAACTGTAAACACCATTTTCCAATACAAATTGATTATTATGGCACAATATATTATATAACATGTATAACATTATTGGTATATCAGTCGGATGGCAGGATCTAATTACTATTACCTAGACCACAGATTCTTAGATTTTTTTTCGCAATCCCTGACAAAATGACTATAGCAACCCCATGAGTAAGTAATGGTTTTAAGGATGTAATTTTAAATTATTATAATAAATATCTAATTTATTCAAGTTGATTAATATTTACTGTGACTTGCAGAATTGTTTTTATGTATACCGGAGGGATTTTAGAACTTGTGATGTAGACCTTTTAAGCTTAGCGTTCCGATTTCGGTTTTCAAACCAAGAACATTGTATGTTTTGACAATGCCTTACCGTTTGCATCTTGCGTCACTTCACATAGACACTTTTACCTGTTTATAAAGGATAATAAAACCTTATTGCGCCACCGTTACTGAGATAAACGCCTCTCGCTGCACCTCACTGCTCCCCAACCATCGTCATATTTTCTTGTTTTATGTTTAGCGCCCACAAATAACGTACCTACAAATATAAAAGCTGATTCAAAAATATACTATTAAAAGATTCTTACTTACTGAATTTCTATAGGCTCCATGCAACTGTGCCACATTTCTTCGTCTACAAAAAATCTAAGTTAACCGCAAGTATGAATTCAGTTTGAATACACAATACAGTCGGCCTCGCTTATAACAGCCTCGGATATAACTAGGGAATGCAATCTCAAAAAATGGCGCGAGATTTCGAGCCATTTTTCGAGATTTAATCTCGTGAGCAGGCAATCTCGTTTTTGAAATCTCGTTCGAGATCTCGACCAGATATGGTCGAGATCTCGAGCGAGATTTCAAGAACCAACGCGCTTGAAAAAAACTTATAATAATAATAATAATAATAATAATTTCCTTTATTCATTTGTGCCAATTACAGCGTAGATAGCGTCAGAGAAATCACATTTAAAAACAATCAACATTTAACATTTTAAAAACATTTAGACATAATACATAATACATAATACATAATACATAATACATAATAGTTTTTGACAGTCGCGCTAATTGATTCTGTTTGTTTCTCTGCATATATTGTTTTAATTATTGTTTTCTTGAGTAAAATGGACAGTTATTTAACTTATAACAAGCATTAGATGCCTAACAAATTACAAAGTTAAGTGAATATTGAATATGTCTAAGAACAATTCAAACCAAATGTTCGTAAACGTTGCTATTAGTAACTTACCCTATGCTTCATAACTCCTAAGAAGTTATTTCCAAAATAATTAATTGACATATAGTGTGCTGTGTGAGTTGGGGTATTGCTGTTATATTTTGAAAATAAAACAAAACATTAATTGAATTTTGGAACAAAAAAATCAACGTTTATTTAAGGAAAGTAATGAATACTAATCATCTGCACAGTGCACTACGCAATAAATACACGTACACAGTGACACAGTCACACTGTCCCAAGTAAGTAGTTTTGATTAAGTTTTAGATACAAAATAATACGTTCTTTTTAAAAGTAGGCCAAATCTCGAATTGCCAATCTCGAACCCAGACTGATCTCGCGAGATCTCGAATTGCCAATCTCGGCTCGAGATTGCATTCCCTAGATATAACGAACTTTTCTCCGATCTCGACTGAACTCCCATAAGAAACAATGCTTTATTACCTCGTTTATTACGACCTCGCATATTACGATCCCTCGGGTATAACGAACCAAATTTCAGTTAGAGTTCGTGAAATTTTAATAATGAGCCTGTAAAAATTTCGTAATGAAAGCTGGATTTTTTTTTAGTTTGCAACAGTCACTATGGCATCATATGGCAAAACAAATAAAATCAAAATTATTATGAGTTCAATTGTTTCTAAATTGTGACATATACATTATACAATATGCTTTACCGGTACTTTCGCATGGCAAAAGAAATAGAACATGTATATGGTGGAAATTACGGGATAGTCACGGAAATGTCAATGACGAAGGAGCTGCTTATATGCAAACTAAAACCATACAAAAAATACTGTCTTGTCATCCGTAGGTTCTTTCATTTGGAAATAAATTATTACCTGTGAATGCTTTTACGTTTCAAACAGAACAGAATTTTATTTTAACGAAAAGAATTTACAAACTTAACAAAATTACATAATACAACTTATTTTAAATTACAGTTGCATAATATTTTAAATACAGATTGTATCAAATTAAAGCTGTGCATAGGGCGTTCTGAGTGTAAGAGATCGATATAAAGCAATCAGTAAGGACGAGATAAATGATCGATAATAGGAAGTTTCTGTAGTTACTGACTACTGAAATAAGAAATTATTGATAAAATCACAAAACAAAGATGACGCTATCAGGTTGTATGGGTTAGTATGGGTATTATTTATTTACAGTAACTACAGAAACTTCCTATTAGTGATCATTTATCTCGTTCTTATTTAGTGCTTTATACATCGTTCTCTGTCTTACACACAGAATGCCCTATGCACAGCTTTAATTTGATACAATCTGTATAGGATCTACTAACATGTGCAAAGTTTTATATTATGTCGAAGTGGGTCAAAATTTGACTCTAACTAACAAGTGAAGCTTGTAAAATGTACAGATGCATATATATTGTTACACACACGCAAATTTTTTGAAAATTTCGTTTGTCTGTTAATGACTTCACATATAAGACGAAACTAGTAAATTTTAAAATAAAATACTGATCTTGTAAAATATGGGCTATGAGATCATAAATCCGAAGATAAATAATCAATTTTAAAACAATTCTTGTTCTTTAAGATGAACTAACTTTCGGCTCATATCGCATGTTCAGTCAAGATTCGCTTGGAAGGTTTTAAAATCTCACAGAGTAGTAAATTTAACTGTTTGCAGCAGTCAACACAGAAGCCGAGCCGAGCCGAACTGAGCAGAAGCATCAAGCAAGTCTTAACCTTTATACTAAGTTTAGTTTTAAGTGTTTCTCGCCATAATCCTGCCAGCTGAAATACGTATATACGTTGTAAACATACACACACAAGAGGAATAACGCTACAGTATGACTTAACAGTCACGGCTTTTAGATAGTTCATGAACTAGAGATGGAACAGTAACAGTTATTAGTGTATTTGCCATATGGCACATACACTATTGGCGTCGGTCGGATGGCGGGACCTAGGGGTCGGACCAAAATTTCTCGACGTTTCATAGCCTCCTGAACAATTTGGCACCTTTTTTGGAAATGTCTATTTATATATGTATATATATATATATATATATATATATATATATCAATATATGTGCGGGCAATAACTTTCGAAAGAGTTAATTGATTTTGACGAAATTTGGTAAGCACGTTGAAATCCATCACCGCACGAAGCCTATTTAAAATGGGCGCAATCGGACCATTTTAAGGGTAGTTTTTAGGGGTTGGAAAATCTTTTTGAGCCCTAAAATGCCGAAAAAATTCTCAGAATCGTTTCAAAATTGAAATTTAACCTTTTAGTAACGATTAAAATGTGCTGCCAAAATTTTAATAAAATCGGCCCGACAGGACCGGACTTACAAATTTTATGAAAACACTAGTTTGCGGATAGTGCTTTACTTACTGAAGGGTGTATTTAATTTGGTACCGAGGTTGCATTGATAAAAATATTGAAATTAAGAAAAAAAATATTATTTTAAGGGATGTATTAAGGGGTTAAATTTTTTATTTTGTTCAAAAATTAGCAAATACACTATATTGTCGGCAGGGTTTTGGCACTGCGACCCGAGTTTTTTTTAAAACTGTTATCAACAGATCGGCTGTCGGGGTGAAAGCACAAGAGCTGCGCTTCATGATTTAGTTTCACTTTTAGCTAACAGTTATTTTAGAACTGTTTAGTAACAGTTCGGTTCTTACTGAATAGTATATTTCTGAGAACTGCTATTTTTAGAACCAGATCGGTATTGTACGTATAAATGCCCAATAAGAAGGCACTATCACTATTGCGTCATCTGGATAATGCGATGACTGGGTGCACGAATCCATCAATAGATCGGCTATCGTGATGGAAGTACACCAAACAAGAACTGCGCTTCTCGACTTAGCTTATTTAACAGTTTTACTCGCGGAATGAACAAAACAATAGACAAACAACCAAACAGAACTAAATGCTAAACGGTTCAATTCGCTTTGCTCACTGGGTCAATAAGGTCGTCTCGCATATCAAAATTTGATAATTTTGAACAGTGTATATTATTCCTCATACATAAACAAATAGTGTAAACTAATTTTTTTTGTTCTTATATCCTTTCTCTTAATTGCAAACAAGAATTATTTAAAAAAATGTGTTCATTTCAAACGGCTGAGCTTAACCGCCATGTGATGACGTAAAAGCCAGGGCAAAGAAGCCAGACACACGTCCACGCATAGATAAAGAGAGGTATGTCTATGGAAAGAGAGGAATACTTGCTCGTCAGTCATAACTCGTGAAGAACCCAACCTAAGTTCCATGTCTCGACCTGTGAACTGTACATAAACAAATCAGTATACAATATTCTCTCCAAATTCTCTCTTTATCTACGAATCAGTGGGCGTGATTTAACTACAGCAGCCAATCAGAAAAGGCTAGCTTTGAGTGACGTATTACGTGGCGGTATAATTCTATGTTTAAAATTACCTGCATTGAAAAATCCACACTTTTGGGAATTTTTTTCTTATGTAGAAAAAGCTTCCGAAAAATTCTCAAAAAAATTGTTATAATATTATCTATTTATAACGTAGATTCCAATTCTAAAAAAAAATGCGGAACGACCCAATTCATTTAAATTCAACAATAACATCAACATTTACAGGGGTTGAGAGTAGCCAAGCGTGTAGCAATGCTGTTGTTTACATGGCGTTGCTATGGTTCTTCTATTACAAGTCCCCAGTTCCCGGGTTGTAGCCCGAGAGCTGGTAAAAGTGTCAATTGGATTTTCAATTATTAAATTATTAAAAAAATAATGAATTAAAAATATGAATTGGTGCTAGGCCCAAATAACCTTAGCTGTTGGTAGTTTTTAAAACACACACAATAAACATTTACAAATTTCTGTCGTAATTCAAAAAAATGTTTTTTGTCACATTAAAAAAAAGGAAATGAAATGTGTACGAGTATACGCCGATCCTGTAAATAGATATAGGTACATACACAGTGGATCTGTGACGTCATACAACACGCACTCGGTGGGGATGTTTTATACGAGCTATTACACGCTCCATAGTGTAACGTCGAATCCGCGCACCGAGCATCTCTTCTCATATGCCGCCCGCCCACTGAGAGAGCTGCAAGAATTAAAGCCCGCCACTGCGAAACCCGGCGCCTCCACCACATAGATCGTAAACTGCCGGTACAGGTCGTGCGATGTGGAAAACACAGACCGATTACTAATTTTCTTTTTAATGAATCATATCACTATTGTATTCTGGGTCTTATAAAATAGTTGATTGTATTTCTAGTGTCATAATGAGGTACATTACTGACGAGTAGTGACAGTATTTTAAAACGAGCGACTTAGCGAGTTTTAACAGCTGTCACACAAGTCATGATATCATTACGCACGAGAAATATATGGTATTTTTTGCCATATTCACTATAAAAAAACTACTTTTTACTTCATTTTCAGTATTTTCAAACATTTTTGACAGTTCGTTTTGTGTCGCCAACTTCACTCTATAGTAGGCCGTGAGTAGTAATAGCGGGTGAATCAGAGAGAAATTGTTTACTTTCCACACTAGTGTGTTTGAAAAGACTTTCAACATAGCTGCCTGTTAAGTGATCCCTTACATGCTACATGCATTTTATAGTGGGCATGGCACAAAATATTTTTGCTATAGCGGCCATTAATGACTCATTTAACAGGCAGGTGTGCGAAAGTAAGTAATGTTTTACTTACCGCACTAGGACGGTAAGTAAACGCATAGCAACTTCTGTTTAACGCCTGCGTGCGCCTGTCATTACTTACTCACGAACTTCACAGCATACTGTAAAAGTAAAGATGGCGACGCAAATGAACTGTCAAAATGTTTGATAATGAAGTGAAAAGTAGGTATGGCAAAGGTAGTGTTGTGTCTTTTTGAGTCAACATAATACCCTACATTGTCGACACAACATTGTTTTGTTTTGGCAGTTTCTATTAGCTACGCTTTTGAAACAAACAAGCAATTCAATGTTGTGTCGACTAAATTTACGTCTTATCACAACGAGATTATAATTTTGAATTACTTGTTTGTTTCAAAAGCGTAGCTAATAGAAACTGCCAAAACAAAACAATGTTGTGTCGACAATGTAGGGTATTATGTTGACTCAAAAAGACACAACAGTAGGTATGGCAAAAAATACCATATATTATATCTCGTGCGTAATGGTATTATGACTCGTGTGACTGTAAAAACTCGCTATATCGCTCGATTTTACATACCTAATGTCATCACTCGTCATTACCCATTACACATCTATATACTATCTACTATTACTTATTAGAGTAAGTATATATTGGTAGAAAGTTCTTAGATAGTAAAGTATCCTTTATTTAGCCACTCATAAAGTTAAGTATCTTGCTTGTTTTATTTAGATGCTTCATACCAAATATTTTGTATCTTTTATCTTTTGGAACATTGACTGTTTGTTGTCTTGTATATCCAGACACTTTTTCAAGTATCTTCTGTAGTTCTGCTTTGGTATGAATAAAAGTAGGGAATTTGATTTCCCTCCAAAGTAACATTTCAAAGTAGGTCAGTTGATACTTGGAAATCAAATAGTTAAGGCAATCTCTTGGTTTTTATTTTATATTGAATTTTACAATTATCAATCTTTTTTCTATTTGTTCCAAAAGAAACAAGTTTTCAGTGTACTCTGAGTACATAAATTTTACAAAACATTACATAATAAATACAATAGTACGTATACACTATATACATTAAATTTAAAAAAATACGATAATTACAAAACACATAGTATTAGGCCAACAGATTTTTGAGACGACATTTTCAATGAACCAACAGTATCCTTGTACTCAGCATACGCATAAGAAATAAACCAAGCGCGCACGTGTGTGTGTGTATGTGTGTGAACGTCTGAGGCACTAAAATCCACCAAAGGTCGTAATTTGAACGGGCGTTTTCTGTGAACTACATGCACCCATTGTGTACGGCCTCCGTTAGGGCACATGTTTCGGTAAATCCACCGTCTTAACTAACATGCTAATGTTACATACACACACACACACACACATTCATACATACACACACAATATATATGCATATTAATATACAGTGTGTAAACGGTTTTACCGAACATATGGAAAATAACGTTGAGAACATTTACAATTTTGTAGTAGGTTATGGACTTAATGTAAATATTATGTAGTGGGTCACATAGAAAAAATAGTATAGTGAATTTTGTAAACAATAACAACCATAGCAACGGTTGACTTTTAAGAGTAACTCGGAACTGCTAAATAAAAAAATTCGACTGATGACCAGTCCTATACTTCCCACCTAGTAAATATTTGCAAAAAATAAACACTCTTTTTTTTATTCTTTGACTAGGCCCAAATAACCTTAGCTGTTGGTGGTCTTTAAAACACAATTTAATTTTTATTCTTTGAAAAAAGCATGGCCCTCTTTTTTGTTTGGTGATCTATTGATGGCTAACTTAATATAGCAAAAATCATGGTTACCTTGATTTACGTTAAATTTTTATTTTTTTTAGTAAAATATTTTTTTTCTCGAAAACTATACATTTTAGAGAAAAAAAATATTTACATTTTTTTCATATTATAACATCTAGAATTCATTTATATTTTTTTTTACCTATGTTAATACGTGACATTGAGGACGTTTTTTTGAATATCTCAGGATCCACTGAACCGATTTGACTCAAAATCTAATCAGATCTAAGTTAAAGGCTGATAAACACAACAGAACAATCGGCATGCCCGTATGTTGTTCCGTTCTTAAGATATCGAAGGCGAAAAATTGACCACATACACACACACATACACACATACACACATACACACATACACACACACATACAGACATCAGTCAGAAAATGATCTTAAACGATTGCTAGGGTCTCAAAACGTGAAAATCTGTTAAAATCTCGAAATATTGTTTTCGGACTGAATCCATTACTTCCCTACCATAGTAGAGGTGGGAAGTAAAAAATGGGTGTGTGCTTATGACTACGCGACAGAAGTGAAAACTTCAGATTTTCTAATTTTAAAATATACTTGATAAATATTTTTCACTTGTGAATACTTTTGCCACGTCGTGCCCTGTGGGAATAGTGTACTTATACAAATGTTTGTCACTGATCCCGCAAATAATTTGTCAAAGAACGTCAAATAATTGAATACTCGGCAAGTCAATTACATTTTTCTTCCAATCACGATCAATTTTCTAATGACAGTGCTACGTTTCTTCACAATATGTATCAAGTAAGTAACTACTATGATAAAAAAAGTATATCCAAGCACGAATATTTGCGAAGTAATGTGGTGGGAATTGTTCCATACTTATTTGCTTGCGTCCTTGTATAATGCACATTTGTGCGTTTGTTACGGACACCAATCGTGGAATTCCAACTTTATAAAAAATAATCTTAATTGATAGGCTCCGAGCAAGAATGATCTTCTTATAAAAGAAAAGTACGTACTTACCTAGAACGTGAATATTATAAAGATAAAAAAAATTTCCAATATTTTGGTTGATATTTTAAAAGTTTTAAATTTTTTTTTTTGATATGAAAAAACAACAAAAAAGACACAACAGAAAACATATGACAAAAAACACCTATATCTAATTTTGAAAACGCGTGTTGTGAAAGTTGCATTGTGGGTTTCTCAAGTTCATTTTAACAGAATAACTAGTGCATACTTTATAGTTTTCGCATAATAACTACGCATACTAAAGTTTACTGAAGTTATTTATGCGAAACAGTTTATTTCTGTTCTGTTGCATTATGTTGTCTAATAATGTTCATAACATGTTCAGTGCTGTGCATGTCACTGTGTGTTTCCAATGTTTAGTCTTAACTCTGTTATACTATCTGAACCACGTTAACTTCAATGCCTGGAAAATGACCATCACAAGGGTAGGACTGACAGAACTCTAGGCTCTAGCCTTAGAGCTTGGGGTTAGAAGGAGCCCAGCGCGAAGAGATGAATCGGACTTCCATAGAAAAAATGTATACCTACATAGTAATAAAATTATAATAAAATAATCCTTACTAATATTATAATTAATATGAAAGTAACTCTGTCTGTCTGTGTGTCTGTTACCTTTTCACGCATAAACCGCTGAACTGATTTCGATAAAATTTGGTAAGGAGATAGATTACATCCTGAGGAAGGATATAGGCTACCTTTTGTCTCGAAAGAAAAACGGCTTCGCCCGAGTGAAAAAAATGGTCTCAGTGAACCGATTTCCAAATTTTTTCCACTAGCCGATAGGTGATTGGCTATAATAATAATTGATAGGTCCGGCTTCACCCGAGTGAAAAAAATAATCTCAGAAACTACTGAACCGATTTAAAAAATTCTTTCACTAATAGAAAGTTACAGTATCCCTCAGTGATATACGCAATATGTTATTTTGATTCTCGTGGAGGGGGGGGTAATAAATCATAAATTCTTATCTCTGGAACTACTAAACCGATTCTAAAAATTCTTTCATTAATAGAAAGCTACGCAGGGGGGAGATTCTCGCGAGGAGGTACTCGCGGGGTGGGGGGTAATAAATCATAAATTCTTATCTCTGCAACTACTAAACCCATTCTAAAAATTCTTTCACTAATAGAAAGCTACGCAGGAGGGGATACTCTCGCGGGGGGATAAAAAATTAACAATATACTAAATAAGTATACGTGAGCGGAGCAATGGGTGACCGCTATTAAATCATAATTTCATACCACCCGGGTCCGCTATAAATCATAAATTCATAGCACCCGGGCGAAGCCGGACCGGGCCGCTAGTAGTTAATAAAAATTGAATAGTCGTTAAGAAATAATTTCATTGTTTCAATAATCCATTAATCAAATAAAATATTTATGATCCACATAAATATTCTTGATTTTAATAATTCAGGCTTTTTCTTTCAATTCATAATTTGTCGAAATAAAATAATCTTTTTTTGCAGTTAGTCAAAGAGAAATTTCTTCGTTTCAACTGAATTTTGTTGATTTAACTTTTTTTCAGTGTAAGATGGCCCGCCAAAGTTCTTGGTCTGGAGGTCCGCTTCAGGATGTAGGGACCATAGGCTGGAAGATGATTTTTCTTCAAGGCCTATACCGGCTATATGCATCAAATCATTACGAGATCTTATATCCTCAGCTCTGAATTACTTTTATATAATATATTATATAATCGGTGGCTAATGTGGACTTGGACTTTCAATTATACAAACAGTTGTTACATACTTATATGAATGGGGTCAGTATGGGCCAAGGAAAGACTATATATGCATTCCGCTTTCACAACAGCCGGCAATAATTAATATCTATCGGCCCTAATTGGCCAGTGGAGAATTGTTTTTATTTTTGAAGTGAAAACTTCTTTAGGTGCACTTTGCGTTCTTTCTGAATAGTGAACGAAAGTGAACCGTCACGCTCGGATCGGTGACGCTGAATCTAGTTTACTCGGCTCCACTCGACATCAAGCACGCTCGGGTCGGTGACCACGTTTACTGTCTAACAAGGAGTGCATCGTTTCAAGAATTACGTTTTTGTTATTACATATTATAATAATAAAATAATATTATAATATTATATGTATATGTTGCAGTCAAAACTCTTAACCAGTCAAAAGTACTATTGACTAGCAAAATCAGTCAAAAGTACTTTTGACTGAACAGGTTGGTCAAAAGTGGTTTTGACTGAAAATTATTGATTATTAGTACTTTTGACTGCGAATTTGCGGTTAAAAGTACTTTTGACTGACGCTCTTCGTCAAAAGTAGTTTTAACTGCAATAAAGCATCAGTAAAAAGAACTATTAACTCGTTAGATGTGAATAAAAAAGATATTTATTAAATGTGAAATCGTTTATTACGAAAAATTTGGCATTACAATCATTACAAAGAAAACATACACTTAAAAATTGTCATTAAAATAGGTAATCAGAAAATTCACAGGTTATAAAAACACAGTACCTATATTACGTTAATCGTTAATCGCTTTTCTACTTTTTTGCCGTTTCATTCTTAAGTCTATCGCGACCACCATGCCCTATAGAAATATGAGCCGGCAAAAAATATTTGACAGGTTCTGTGTTTGTAACTAATTTTTTTATACCACAAACTTAAATGATGTTAAAGCGTTTTAGTCTACTGTACTGTAATGGTGTTTTCTTTTCATCAAATTTCGCGTCTTCCACATCCATTGCAAACTTTTCAAATTTTTCTTTTGTCATCACATTGAAATGACTATCTTTCATATCTTCTATCGCTAAAATTCTTTGCAAAAAGCGTTCTTTCTTTTCGTAGTCACTCATTTTTGTTCTAATATCAGCACGTTCTCCACTAATAATGAGTAATATAAAAGTTTATATGTGCGTTTGTCGTTATTTTTATCGACCACCTTAACTTTTTAAGAGTTTTGACTGATACAACCAGTCAAAACCACTTTTGACGGAATCACTTAGTCAAAAGTACTTTTAACCAGCTCCATTGGGCAAAAGTACTTTTAACTGTTATTTTAGTCAAAAGTATTATTGACTAAAGCATACGGTCAAAAGTACTTTTGACTGATTTTGCTAGTCAATAGTACTTTTGACTGGTTAAGAGTTTTGACTGCAACATATATATGTTTTGCCTATAATCAAGTTTTCACTTCTGTCGTGTGGTCATAAGCACACGCCCACTTTTTTTTAAACAGTTCGAATTGGCTTTGATAGCCGCTATCGCATAACAAGCACTTAGCACATACAAAGAAAATTTTTAATTTTGTATCTAATATAACTAACATTAAGCGAGTGTATCAATGACAATACCTACATTTAATAAAACTGTAATAAAACCTCTGTCTGAAATTCCGTTTTCTTGTGGGTTTATCGAGGTTTGTTGTGCAATACTTACCTACAATTCGCTTCCAAAATGTTTGTCTTTATGTCTGTTTGTACTGCCATTAATCGAAAACGGTTAGACCGATTTTGATTAAACTCGATATACTATCAGTAATTGATACACAAAATTAGATGCATTTATCTGATGCAAGAAACAAATTGCTTATATCGGTAACAAACACCGGTTTTTAATTACAAGTTTAAATGTGGACTACTGTATGTTCGCGCGTGTTTACATACAATAATATTAGTTTTGTTGGAGAAACCCACAGGCTTACCAACAACATTTTTAGTTATAAATTATAATAACTATTTTGATGAACTTTTCTATGTTCGGCTTAAGGCTATGTTTAGTAACTTGTTATTGGTTATATTTTATTTCATAAATTATTCAGCAACCCTTTCCACATAAAGCCGTCTCAGAAATATCAATAAAGATATCAAAGGGGGCTTTAAAATGTGTTTATTCATACAGGAAGCCGCGGGTACTTAAATAAGTAAAACTATGAACCGCAGACCAAAAATGTTTATGCAAAAGTTGTAGAAAATGTTGTCTTCTAAAAGATTGATGATGAGCAATTTTTACTAAAAATGAATTCTTGTCTGATCTGCAGCCTACCTGTCATATTCAGTTGGTTCGTTTTGTTAACTCAAAAAATACTGAGCTGATTTTGATCGGTCTTTTACTGTACGTAATGTTTGAATTAAACATCAGGGAATTGAGATAAGCCACATAAAATCAACACGCTGAAGGGGGCTAAGTAGTAAGCAAAAAAGCAACATAAAAAGCTGTACGAGTAATTGATAAAGCAATATATAATGCCAACTACAAACCAATTTTTAAAAAATTAAAAATAATTACGTTATATAGCTTGTTCATTTACCAACAAATTATACACGTCAAAGAAAGCATAAATAACTTTAAAAAAGTTTCGGATGTTCATTCCCGTAACTTAAGATGTAATGATTAGCTATACGAGGAGAGATAATATATAGACTAAATAAAAGTAAAAAATGTCATATGGGATCAAAATTATATAATAAATTGCCTAATGATTGGAAGATTTTGTCACGCAATAAATTTAAAATTATTCTTAAAAAATGTTTAATAACTAAAGCGTTTTATTCCATGGAAGAGTTTTTAGACTACAGATTTTAATTACCTAATTTTAATTATTGTTAATTTTAATCTATTTATTATTAGTTTTTTATGTATGTATTCTTTTTTATACCTTTTGTACATTTATAATATGTCGGACGTGCCAGAATATATTTTATAGACTAAATAAATTATTTATTTATTAACGCGAGCGAAACTGATTGTAAAGGCTAGTTCAAAATAATTCTCGATAATTATTTTTTTTAGTGTCTCCGATTTTCAACAAAACTAGAACTTTTTTCACTTTTAGTAATAATTTGTTTCGAGAAAAAAATGTAAGTAATTTTTCTGGGTTTTACGTTTCATTTTATTTAAAGAAATTTAAGAAATATGTATTTTAAATTCACAGGAGTAATATCAACGACGATTATTTATTCTTTGCTGCTGTCAGCGTGCTTTAGACGAAATTATTTTAGACTCGCTAGACTCCTTCCCCAACTGGAACAGTTCTTTTAGTTGAAGAATAGAATAAAGAAGGTACTTGCTATTACAACTTCAATGACCGCCATCGCCATAACATTTTACTGTGTTACTTTACCTAGAGTAATCTTAAGTTTTCATGACTTTGAACAACTAAAGAGAAGGCTGCAACATTTTAATGTTATTCGGCTGTCACAAGTGCGAAGCCTATAAAACCACCCCCTCGTTTTCTACGATATTATAATTCGGACCATAGTATTATGATCTTTGTAACTTGATACCACATCACTGAAAATTATAATAGAAATGCAGCTAAACAACTTGAAAATTGAACTGATGCTTTATTCTCATGTTTTTAAAAACCTATAAAGGTCGTCATATAAAAATAAAAATACAATCTTTGTAGTGCTAGTGGCAAATGCAAACCGATCGTCTTACAGTTAACGTCTATTCTATATCTATATGGACATAAAAAAAAATAATTTAAAAAATCAAAAACCCGACTGCGTAACTGAAAAGAAAAAAACAAGCACTTAGATGTCCGGTGGTCTAGAATTCTATAATATATTATTGAATGAATACTATTGAAGAAAATAAAATATATTCTAATAGTGGAACATAACAACTGAACAGTCGGAATCCATTATTCGAGAGCCAATCAAATTTTTCAATGGATCCGAATGTTCAGTTGTTATGTTCCACTATTAGAATATATTTTATTTTCTTCAATAGTATTCATTCAATAATATATTATAGAATTCTAGACCACCGGACATCTAAGTGCTTGTTTTTTTCTTTTCAGTTACGCAGTCGGGTTTTTTGATTTTTTAAATTATTTTTTTTTATTTTATACTTTTTAGTTATGAGTATCTAGGCTATTTACCAGACTGGATTTCCTATCAGCATCAGTACTACATCACAATTGCACTGGAATTTAAGTTTAAATTATGTGATTTTTTCAAATGTTTTTAATTAAAAATAAATCGATATAGATCCTAAACGGTCAGTCGAATCGAAAAATGTTGAGGGAAAACTAAAAATGATTTTTAAATACCTATTCAACGATACCCTACTTGACATAGTTTGTTGACTTTCATTTTTTTCATTTTCACAATATGGCGTCCTGTAGTCGCCATATTGAATTTTCACTAACGTCATGTCTTTATTGACACTCGCCGGACTAAGGGGAATCGATTGACGTGTGAATCATAAAAATCGGCCCAGGCGTTTGGTCTGTATAGTGCCTCAAAGGAACATACAAACATACATACATACATACATACATACATACATACATACATACATACATACATACATACATACATACATACATACATACATACATACATACATACATACATACATACATACATACATACATACATACATACATACATACATACATACATACATACATACATACATACATACTCCATAGGCTGATAAACACATTACCACTCCTTTGCGTCGCGCAGTCGGATAAAAAGAACCACAACTTTATTTTTGACTAGCGGTACCATCCGGCTTCGCCCGGGTGCTAAGAAAGCCCGGGTGCTAAGAAAGCCCGGGTGCAATACACTATTCACTCGCTTCGCTCGTTCGCTTGAATATTATAAAAACAGTACCCACTTGCTTCGCTCGTTCGCTTGAATATTATAATTACGAACAAATTTGATTACCATAAAAAAAGTTATAGTGAGCAACCTTAAAAGATAGACATATGCTGTCGCGGACTTTTTTTTAGAACTTTTAAAAGGAAACAATTCCGTCATACATGATTTTTGCGTAACTTTAACCGTTTACGCAGCGCACGCAACGGAAGCTCTCAAAAGGAATAATTTTTCAAATTTCAAATTTCAAATCGGGCTGGTAGTTCCTGAGATTAGCGCGTCCAACCAACCAAACAAACAAATAAACTCTTCAGCTTTATAATATTAGTATAGATGTGTAAACATCTTAGCGCTCGCCCCACCGGTACGGGCTGCATGTTGGTTCGACCTTCAGCGTTACCGTCACGCGTAGCGTAAGTAAATGCATTAATGTGTGTGTTTATAAAGGTGTTTCAAAAATGTCTGGCAACATTTCTAGGACGTATAGTACATCAAAAAATAAGTGTAGTTTACTCTATAAAACTATTTCCGAAAATTCACCCTCAGGGAGCTACAGCCCCTAGAAGAAGACTCTCAAAAACTTAATGAAATTTGGCCCAGTGGCGTAGTTTTTTATAAGAAATATTACTAATTTGTTAGAATCTTCATATTTTATTCAGAGGCGTAACTTACAAGGAGGCTGGAATTGTTTAATTTTTTTGTAATTTCAAAAACTTGAGAAACACGTCAACATTCAACTGCAAATTACTCGAAAACGGTCAACTTTAAAACATTTTAACAAGAATATCTGTTTTATGTAAAATAAATCAAGCTTTGAGATTTTTGATAAATGCATTAGATAAAATAACGCACAAAAAAGATAGGGTAATTAAACCATTTCAGCCCCCTTGTAAGTTACTCCTCTGAATAAAATATGAAGATTCTAACAAATTAATAATATTTCTCATAAAAAACTACGCCACTGTGCCAAATTTCATTAAGTTTTGAAAAAAATGCCAAAAAACCATTTTTGAGAGTCTTCTTCTAAGGGCTGTAGCTCACTGGGGGTACATTTTCAGAAATAGTTTTATAGAGTAAACTACACTTATTTTTTGATGTACTATACGCCCTAGAAATTTTGGCAGACATTTTTGAAACACCTTGATGTATGCCAAACAACCACGATACGAGTACATGACGTATATTGTACAGTGTATACGTTGTGAGAAAAATTCAATACATAGCGATATATTTCTTTTTATATTGCATCAAATAAGCTTTCACGTTAGAATGCCTTGATGATTTCTTGATTCTACCAATTAAATTTTGAAATGCAAATTTGCATATTTACAAAAGTTTAAAAAAATAGTTATTACTACGAAAATTCATAAAGTGGAGAGCAAATAAACAGCAAATTGAGAACAAACATCAAAGTTAAAAATACCTAACTTTATCTTTAAGAATAGTGAACAGTGAACACTGGTCAGTGTTCATAGCATAATATAAGTGTTTTCATCATTTACGAGACCTTGAAACATGTCCGGTATGGTCTAGTGGCTAGGATACCTGGCTTTCACCCAGGAGGCTCGGGTTCGATTCCCGGTACCGGAATATATTCTTTTTTAAATTTTATTTGCATGCACAGCAGAGTTTCTTTTTCTTAAAAGAACACTGTTAACACATGTCCGGTATGGTCTAGTGGCTAGGATACCTGGCTTTCACCCAGGAGGCTCGGGTTCGATTCCCGGTACCGGAATAAAATTTTTATTTTTGAAAGCCTGTTAAAAACTACTAAGATTTGTGTGTGTGTCTGTTAATAATTTGAAGTGTACATGGGTTAAAACTGAGATAATTTCATAAATAATATCTTTTTGTCAGAAGTTAGTCATGTTAAAACATTTTCAGATCAGTATGAAAAAAATATAAACTTCGAGTTTGAGCTCAAATATTCAGTTTTTTACTAGTTCGTTCAAAAAGTATGTGTGAAATAAAAATTTAGTTGGACATTTAAAAAACCTCCGACGTAAAAAAGCAAACCCTTAAAAAGTAAGAAATAATTAATTTCTGCTATATTGTATATTATATCTGACTGTTCGTTTGGATGCGTCGTGGGACATTGGTGTTTTTGTTATTTTACAGTGGTCCCCGACGCACTTATGAATTAAATATTTCACCCAAACGAAGAAATAGTCAAAGTTTTTAATTTAATTTTTTATATTATGTAAAAAATCATAACACTCATTTATTTTCACTAACCAACTTTAAAAACTTAACATTCTCTGATTTTTGAGAAAATTGATAAATTAAATGTATTTTTTCAATTTTTAAATTATTTTTGCTGAATAATTATTATATCATTAATAATATACCTACTTTGATGACTGTTAATAATTAATAACAATTACTGTTAATAATAAATTATAATTTAAAAAAACTAAAAAACACGCTTTAATGAACTAAAAAGTAAAAAATAATTAATTTTATTGTAAAAAAGCGTGGGGTGCTTTGTATCATTTTCATACTACCCCACGCTTTTTTACAATAAAATTAATTATTTTGTACTTTTTAGTTCATTAAAGCCTGTTTTTTAGTTTTTTTAAATTATAATTTATTTTTGCTTTTTAGTCCTGGAGATCCTGGTCAGGATAATGGGACAAACTTATGGAATTATTGTATTGTAATCGGTCCTTGATAAGTGTGCAAAGTTTCAGTTTAATCTGAAGTTTTTTGCTTTTTTTTTTTTTAGTCCTGGAGATCCTGGTCAGGATAATGGGACAAACTTATGGAATTATTGTATTGTAATCGGTCCTTGATAAGTGTGCAAAGTTTCAGTTCAATCTGAAGTTTTTTGCTTTTTTTTTTAGTCCTGGAGATCCTGGTCAGGATAATGGGACAAACTTATGGAACTATTGTATTGCCGTCGGTCCTTGATAAGTCGACAAAGTTTAAACTAAATCTGACCGTTCAAAGTTGGTCAAAATCAAGTTCAAAGAAGTCGGTTACAAACTGACAAACAAGCAAGCACGCAAACATACAGGTGAAGCTAATATAAGCGTGTTAAAAACAATGAACCTGAACTTACTGTCCAAGAAAATTGTATATATTTTATATTGCTTGTACTGGACGTGAGTTACAAGATACAAAAATAATCGGATTCATATATTTTTTTTAATATTATTAAATTTTGTGACGATACTGCACATAAACACGAGCAGGCATTGGACAGATTGACGGACATCAGGCAGATAAACGGAAATCGTACAGATACGGTATGAGAAGAATGCGAGGGCAACAGATCGACCAATATTAGATTCTGTAGGATGTTCTACAGCTCGATTATTGTATTGTGGCCTTTGTATATTTACTGACGATTAGGTAGATATAAGTGACAGTATGTTAAAACGAACGATAGCGAGTTTTAACAGTCATAATATCATTTGCGCACGAGAAATATACGGCATTATTAAATAAAATAAATAATGCGTTTAACGTCCGTTTCTCGACATTATGTCATAACAGACGCCATTCGCACCATTACATTTTTCCATTTTTACCACTTCCCGTTTTATACATTTTTATTATACTTCAACTTATTATACGGCATTATTGTACTACCCCCTATAAAATTGCTGTTTTGTTTTTATTCTCAGTATTTTCAAAATTTTTGACATATTATTTGGGTAGCAAACTTCGTACTTCTAATAGTAGGGACGCTAATGACCTCTGTTGTCGAGCGTCTATAATCCACAATTCATTCATTCTAATAGTAGGCTAATAGTAGCACCCGGGCACACAGTATTATAGGAATCAACACAAATTTCTGTGGAAATGATTACTTTCCCACACAGGAGTGCAGGAAAGTTACGTTCCCGAACACCGGCCTGTAAAAAGTCACTTTACATGCATACATACATGCATGTAAAGTAGCTATTTTACAGTGGGTGGGACAAAAAAAAATGTTCGTCCTACCCAGGACCAAACATTTTTTTGTTCTACCCCCTATAAAATAGCTGCCCCGTTACTACTACTGTGCGTAGAAGTGAAGTTTGCTACATAAATACTGTAAATTAATACAAGAGCAGCTATTTTATAGGGGGTAGGACAAATAATACCGTATATATCTCGTGCACAATGATAGTATGCCTATTGCCTAATGTGACTCGTTTTAACATACTGTCACTATTCGTCAGTAATATACCACATTACACCACTATAGATAGGAATCTACCTACTATTTTGCACCTACAGGTAATATACCTAATAAAAATACAAAACAAGCCGTGAGGTGGGTCGTTTATTAGGACTAAAGAGCGACCCTTGAGATCCACACGACGAACTTCCCAGTCTGATAAATATTTAATAATAATAATTAAATTAGATATTACACAGAAAAGAAATCATTTTAATCATTAAAACATAATTATTATTTATTTTTAACAATAATTAAAAAAACAAGCCGTGAGGTGGGGTCGTTTGTTAGGACTAAAGTGCGACCCTTGAGGTCCACACGACGAACTTCCCAGTTTGTTAAATATTTAATAATAATAATTAAATTAGATATTACACAGAAAAGTAATCATTTTAATCATTAAAACATAATTATTATTTATTTTTAACAATAATTAAAAAAAAAAAAAAAAACGGCTGAACCGATTTTTATAAAATTTATGTCGGATCAAAATGACGTTAACACGCCTCGATTGACACCCTTACGAAGTCAATATAATTTTTTATTCGCGAGATATTGTGTAAAATCTACTTTTTTGGAGGTTATTTGGTTAAGAAAAAAGAACGGCTGAACCGATTTTGAAAAAATTTCTTTCAGATCATATTTACGTTAATACGCGTCGATTGGCACCCTAACGTAGTCATTTTTCATTCTCGAGATTTCGTCTTAGAAAGAAATGGACACATACATACGTACGTACGTACACACACACACACATACACACACACAGACATCTTTCTAAAAGTAGTGTAAAAATATTGTAGTGACCTTGAAACATAAAAAATTTTTTCCTTTTTGATTTCGATTTTCGGACCCATTACAATAACTTCCAATGGGAAGTTAAAAATACTACTTTTTTGGAGTCTATTTGGTTATGAAAAAAGAACGGCTGAACCGGTTTTGAAAAAATTTCTCTCAGATCATATTTACGTTAATGCGCGTCGATTGGCACCCTAACCTAGTCGATAACATTTTTCATTCTCGAGATTTCGTCTTAGAAAGAGATGGACACATACGTACGTACGTACATACGTACACACACACACACATACATCTTTCTAAAAATAGTGTAAAAATAGTGTAGTGACCTTGAAACAAAAATTTGTTATACATTTTGATTTCGATTTTCGGACCCATTACAATAACTTCCAATGGGAAGTTAAAAATATAGCATATATTTTTCCATTTCTTTTCTGATATCTATAAAATGAATAATTGTATTTAAATTTGTCTATAAAGAGCCTGTGACAGTTGCAAAAATTGTTTTCCGGAGATGCTGAAAACTAAAATTTTCTAGGCAAAATAAAATTTAAATATATAAAATAGACACCGCGTAAAATTGTACATCACAATAATAATAATTAAAAGTGACATGAGACTCTCTATGAAGTATTGTAGAGTAGATAGATAGATAGATAGATAGATATAATATGGATGAAATATCGGACGATAACGATGACAATAAAACAAATGTTTGTTTATTTACTTTTACCGATGCTGTACCGCAATGAGAACTTTGAGAATCTTAGTCGTCGTTTAGTATCCCTATTTTTTCTCTGAACATATCTTCTCCTTTTTTCCCTTAACTCACAACTCACACCAACCATTTTCCTCATTTACTTCCCACTTTTTTTTTCTAAATTGTGATCTACTAGGAGCGGTTATTTACTATTAGAAGCTATTTTTAACAGACTTCAAAAAAACAGGGGCTGGGATTTTTGGTATATGTTAGTTAGGGGACCACTCACGACAACATACCAAAAATCCCACTCTACACTCCTTCTTCTAACTTTTTTATATAGAGGTAAAAAAACTCCTAAATCTCTTATTTACGTCAAAGGCGCTTAGACTATTATAATTTTATAACTTAAAAAGTCTCAATCTGTCGAGATCGGACAAAAAGCATCGCTTAGACTTTAGAGCATTAAAATTCTTATGGATTCCTAAACGGATTTTTTTATTCGGTGTAGAAGGTACACGTAGCGCGTGTTAAAAAGAACTGTAAAATTTGCATTAAAAATCTATGATTATTTCAACTTTGATTGCTTAATATAACTTCCGAATTTTTAAAGATATCGGTCCGGAATAAAAAGCATGATTTAGAGCGTTCTTTTCTTTATAAAAATAATGCATTTTCAACTTAAATTTCGATAAAGAACGTAATAAATTCAGCGGTTGAAAAAGACATTGCATTTTAACCATGGGTTTCCAAGGCGACGCCGAGAGGTGATTTTTCGTGTGCTCGCGCCCAGTAACCATTAAAGATATTTTCTTTTTAAAAACATCGTTCTGTTCGAAATTTTATCAGCTTTGAGACTAATAATGACTTTTTTGTCTTAAAAACGATAGTTCTCGAGATTTTTGCAAAAATACACTTTTGAGGGTAGTTTCACCCCCAATAAAAATTAAACAGAGAGAGTGAAGCGTGGGATTTTTAGTATGTTAGTAAGGGGACCACCCTCGAAAATTTTCCGCAAAATCCCCTTTGTATATAAAATATACAGCGTGTCCACGAAAGTTCTTTACAAATGGAATTTTTTTTTATTAATTATTAGAGCAAAAATTTTTTTCTGTGGAAACTTCGAAGCTACTGTGGAAACTTCGTTCAAAACCTCTAAAACACCAAAGAAATTTTTTTTCTTTGTATGGAGAGAGACATGGAGGACATATTGAATTCTGATTTATAATTCTGAATAAATAATTACTTAGAAGTTAGTTATGTAATAATTTTGAATTAAATTTGATTATGTAACTAATTTTGCGAAAATCTTGAATATCACAGATAATTTTTATTTTTAGTAAAATAAAACTTTTTGATTTCCCTCGTATAACTTTAGGGCGAAAAAAATTTTCTTTGGTGTTTTACAGATTTTGGACGAAGCAGAACTTTTCCACAGAAAAAAATTTTTGCTCCAATAATTAATAAAAAAAAATTCCATTTGTAAAGAACTTTCGTGTACACGCTGTATAGATTTTTCCTCTAAATTTCCTATTTCACCTAGACTATTTAATTGAACAAATTTAAATTTACACGAGTTTTAACTCTACAATTTTTAAAGCAAAAAAAATACAGATGAATTCATTAAATTCTAGTTGATTTGTTAACTGATACTACAAGTAGTTTTTAATATTATTTATAGATTTATTAGTGGTCCAGCGGAAGTATAAATTACGAGTAACAACAAATAACAACAAATTGAGAATAATTAAATGTTGATAACTACAGGTTTTTGAAACACTAAATAATTGATATAATTTCAAAAAAGATTTGAAAATGTGTTTTCCCTTTCGTAAATATTGCCTTCACTATAATAATATTATAGTCTCTACTAGTTGAATAGCGGCCGCTGTGGGTAGGTATGTGTTCCGTGGTAGGTACCTACTGTTTATAAATAAACTATAAGATTGTACATTTTATAAATAGTTTAAGTTTTAACTTCTGATCTCAATATTTGTGTATAGTACACAACTTTCGCATGTCCGGTATGGTCTAGTGGCTAGGATACCTGGCTCTCACCCAGGAGGCTCGGGTTCGATTCCCGGTACCGGAATAAGTTTTTTTTAATTTTATTTGCATGACCTCAAAGTACCTTTTTCTTAAAAGAATAGTGCTACCATGTCCGGTATGGTCTAGTGGCTAGGATACCTGGCTTTCACCCAGGAGGCTCGGGTTCGATTCCCGGTACCGGAATATATTTTTGACTCAACAGTTATTATTATTTTATTGTCATTTAATTTTTTTTGTATAAAATTATAATAACACCGATACATTATATTTTATCGAATATATAATATCATTTTCAACAAGAGTTAAATTGTTTTGTTGTCCACATACCCGTTAACCTTTATATTAATACAATATTATTATTTTTTAATTGATCGATATAACTGCTATACATGAGAGCATAAACTTTTTTCATAATTTAAAAAGAATAATATATGTAATGATCAATCTGATACAACGACAAACATTTGCAATCAATACAATATTACAAAAAAATAAAATCGTAATTCCAGAGCTTTGTGCAGTTACACACCACACTGCAGTACAATATTAGCGTACATTTTTTTTTATATTATACATAATATACTAACAAACACGGACTCCAAATTAGAAGAGAGAGTTTTTGAATTATACAGAAGTTGTTAAATTAATATATTAAATATAAATAAAATCGTAACTATGTCTTTAATTGACAATTGTACAACTTATAGCATCCCTAGACAAAAATATTACATTTTCAAATACAAAATGCCTACCTGCTACTCTGTACGTTTGTTTGCTTATGACTCGAGAACTACTGCATCAATTTCAATAAAACTATTATTAATCAGTATGTTAGATAATCAGAAAGCAGAAGAATTCCGTTATGAATCGAGAGCGAGGCGCGAGCGAAGTCGTTGGTACATATAGTTTTGATTAAATCTCTTATTTTAAATGCAAACTTCAAAATTTCAAAGGACATTTTTATTGCCACAGTCAACTCTTTCAGAATCAGTATCTTTTAAACCCAAACTATTCAAACTGCAATTTACTTCTGTCATTAAATCTGAAATTAAAGCCAATTTTTTTCCAGACATTCCAATCAGTTTTATTTATTTTATTTTAAACCTACTAACAGTCATACTAATCTCTACATAGTATAAAATGAAATCGCTTTCCGCGTCTATCTGTATAACCGCTAACTCCTCCTAAACCACGCAACGGATTTTGATGCGGTTTTCACCATCAGTTAGATAATTTTTCACGGAAGGTTTATATATATATAGCGAACGAGCGAAGCGAGTGAGTAATGTAAATATAATATTAATAAGGAAAGTTCAGCCAAATATTTGCTTTATTACAAAAAGAAAATTTTTTGCATATGTTGTCATGATTAATAATTATAATTAGATAATTGGGTTTTTAAGTGAATTTTTTTTTTTACTTAAATGGAAGGACCACATCAAGTTTTATAGCAAAACTGTTTTTATTTAATTTTTTTGCTTACTAATTAAAAAGTTATATTTAAATAAAAATTAATTTTTAAACTCAGTTCCGATAACGCGCCGAAAGAATCCGAACGCGTGTGACGTCATTATGTTATCTATGGTCTTTGTATCCATGGTTACCAAGTTAAAAATTTATTATTTTTGATAGTATGTGTAATACATATACACAAATACCAACAAATGCAAACACATTTTAACATAACGACGTCACAAACATTCCTGGCCCGTTTTGAAGTCACGTGATATTTTTTAAATTTTTATACATTTTAATTAATTTTTAGTAATTTATCTATAGCTTTAAAAAAATTTTTCTTTTCGATTTCCAATATTATTTATGTTAAATTATTAGAAAAAATTAAAAAATTAATAATTTTTTTTAAACTTAAATACCTAATTGAATTAAGACATTTCGCTTATCAAAAGCATCATCAGTTTCTAAAATTAATAAATTAAATTTAGTGCAAATGTTATTTATAAGTAATAAAACATTTGTACTACTAAATTTAATTTATTAATTTTAGAAACTGATGATGCTTTTGATAAGCGAAACGTCTTAATTCAATTATCCAATTATAATTATTAATCATGACAACATATGCAAAAAAGTTTCTTTTTGTAATAAAGCACATATTTGACTGAACTTTCCTTATTAATTTTACACAAATAAACAGTCGTACTAACTTCAATTTACATGTAATAATAATATTCAAGCGAACGAGCGAAGCGCGTGAGTAGTGTATTGCACCCGGGCATTCTTAGCACCCAGGCGAAGCCGGACAGGGTTCGAAATTCTAAAAAAAAAAAGAAAACTATTGAATCAAACCTTGTATAAGGTACATTTTTAGAGAACTGAATTCTTATTCTACGTCAGGTCTTCCTGTAAGGCGGTGTTAGCGCATAAACTAGGGATAAACTCTGCTTCATAACGACATCTCGTTGGCTTTTTACGCATTTAAGTTCGACCATACGTGTTCTCCGTACAGATTAAATCAGACGCGTATCAAAGAAATTTTAATATATAGATAATGCTATAATAATTATAGTCTTCGGAGATCTTTCCTAAGAACAAAATTAGTGTATTTCCTATTTACGTTCCTAAAAAAAATTTTTGTTATCTTTAGAGGCGGAAATTAAACAGTGAACTTAAAAATATAAAGCCGTAATTGAATTATTTTTACGCATTGAAACGTATTTCAATTTTTACAGCATATTTTAATTCACAAAATGATTAGTCGTTACTGTACAAAAGTCCCAAATGCTTGCAAATGGGCTCCGTATACACCTCTGATTTTATGATATTCCTGGAAAAAATACAATGGAGTCAATCTAAAGAGCGCTCCGCCCAAGGTCTAGATCCTCGTCCCTCGACACCTTGTTCGACTAAAAATTCTTACTTTTATACAAAAATATATACATACAATAATATAATATCAATAAAAAGTTTGACTAGAATTTGCCGTATTTCACTGAAATACGCAGGGACTTTTGGGACACCGTATTGTCCAAACCTGAATAAGTCGATTGGAGCACCAACACGTCATTCTGAATCAGGATAGCAAGAAGGAATTTTTCTGCAGCGCCGTGGGGTTGCTCCCTCCTGCCAGCCGTTTCATCGTCATCGGTCGTCTCCACCCCAACAATTTCAGCCGTACCATCTTTCAGAGGCATTCCTGAAAGCCAATTAATCTAAAGCATAGCACAATTAACTGTAATTTATCGTTTGTATGTGTTTATTGTAGAACGAAAGAAAAAAGAAATTTTATTTTTGCCTCATATCACCCTATTCGCCTCCCTATATTAGAACAATTGCGCTGTTTTTTTCTTCTTCTTCTGTCATCCTTGTATTTCTTGATCCTCGTACACAAATAAATTTGGCTTATCCCAAATTAAACTAAAGACATAAGTACGTTTGTGTGCGTGTATTTTTTTCTTTTGTTTTATAAAAGATGAGGTGACAAATACTTTCTTTTTGCAAGAGATAATAACACTAAAACACAAAACTGAGGCGGGATCTTTGCCTGTAATTTCGTTTTCTCGCGTATTTTCAAACATTTTTTATGACGGGAGAAGTCGTTTCCGGATTTTATGTCTGTCTATCTGTATAATAGCGGCACTCGAAAACGGCTGGACTTATTTTGATTAAAACTTTCAAAAGCTTTATGATAAAACTAGCGGTCCCCACCGCGGCTTTACCCGGGTGCTAAGAATTTATGATCTATTCTTCCCCCTGCGAAGCGAAGTCGGGCTGGTGGTGTTTATAATATTATAATAGGATTCCGTCTATACGCTAAAATGCCAAAAAATTTCAGAGTTACGTTTTGTTACTATTATACAACAGGAATATCCCCTCACCCGCGAGAAATTTATCAAAATAAAAAGCCTATGCCACTCAGAGAGTATGTATTTTTCTATTAGTGAAAGAATTTTTAGAATCGATTCAGTAGTTCCAGAGATAAAAATTTATGATTTATTATCCCCCCCCGCGAGAAATTCTCCCCCTGAGAAGCGAAGTCGCCTGTCGCTGTTCTCGCTTCGCGTACTTGCAGCCTACAGTTTATAATTTTAGTATAGTATATTTTCATATTCCCTATATATACCCATAAATGCTCGATTTTCGTATATTTTCTCTAATATCTCTTAAACTATGCATTTTAAAATTATAAAAATTATAAAAGATTCGAAGAAAATAAACTGTGACAGACGGGTAGACAGACAGACTGACACGACAGTGATCCTATAAGGGTTCCGTTTTTTCATTCTGAGGTACGGAACCCTAAAAACTGGTCTTTATAAGAAACACAATATCGTAAAAATATCAAAATATCGATATACAACTTGGTTCTTGCCAGTATAAAAAATATGTTTCTTACTTTTTTGACACAACTAGTGAGTGATTGTGAGTTGGCAAGATCTATTTTATATTACATATGATATAATATAATGATTTTGTTTTGTTAGACCAAATGAATTCTTCTTCTAAGCTGAAATAATTTCTTTGAACTTTGACAGACCAGTGTAATATTGTTTAAATGTTTTGTATAAATTGGACAAAAGACAACCGATAATATTATATTTTCAGGGTGCATTTTTATTTTATAGGTACTCGGAAAACATTTTATCAGTTGTCTTTTCATCTATCACTTTTTATTTTACGGCCAATAATTTTAAGGCAAATAATTATTGTTATAAATAATTATTGTTATATATAATTATTGTTAAAAAATGTTATATAGTCCGTCCGAAAAGTTTCTGGAATTTTGAAATTTTTACAAATTTTAATACCTATACCTAACATTTCTAATTTTGTAACATTAAAAATGGATATCTTCTTCAAACGGCTCACGTTTTTTATCCTGATGAATGGAGATTTCAACAGGACAATGCATGATGGCAGCAACTGCATATACAAAAACATGGTCACAAGAACAACAAATTAAAACAATTCCATGGCCAGCAGTTTCATAATTCCTTCGTTCAAGGGTCTAAGGATTCATTAGAGAGACTCAGCCCATATACAAATAAACGTACATACATAGTGTGTCTATTGAGAAATATGCTACCCAAGATTTCGGGAACAAAAACAGATATCAAGATCGCATAGGCACCGCTTTGTTTTATGACAAAGGGATATTTGTGTTCCATAAAACCATTGTGCCAAAACCCACCACCTCTTCCATACCTAATCCCAAATTCAAACAAATATTCATATCAATTAGTTGTTACAATAGTTATACACTTATGATTTTAAAGTTGGTGGTGACAAGGTAATTATGGTGAGTTTTGGGATTTGGCTCAGCGACTTTCGCGGTTTTAAATGGTTTCCCTTCTAATCGGAAAAAGTGGTACCATCGAATAAAAGATGCATTAATTAGGTACCTACATTCATATTACTTATGAGTTATGAGGGGCCTCGCCGTTCCGAGTTTATTTAGATTTTAACTTCGTTCGACCAGAATTCACGACGCTGGTTTGATAGGAAGATACATAGATGCATATTTATGATCGGCAGCGAAAAATAGATAACTGCATAATTTAAAGAACTAGATAGGTACTTGAATCGCCATTAGGAGCATTGGACACCAACAAATACTCCCTTAACTCTTCATCTCAAATCCTTTTCCCTCGCCTAAAAACGGTTATGGCTCTCCCGACGCTATTGTAAAGCTAAAGGGTTCGGGTAAACGCCAAATTAAAGACCAATAATCACACTATAGTTCAAGCGAAACAATGAAAAAAAGCAGGAGGTGTTTGTAGGTACACAATGCTCTTAATCTTATTTTATCACAAATTGTGAACATAATCTGTTTTGCCATAATATGGCCACAGATATGAAATCAAAAATAACATTTCAGACGGAAATAAACGAAACTCTGTTATTTTTTTATCGCTCTATTTGGAATTAGAATAGATACACGAAATCGGCAAAAAATCCAATTCCAGTGTGAAGTAATAAAATATGATTTGCAATACAATTAAATGCACAAGCTATACCAGTATGGCTAGAATCAGTGCCGGATTTAAGACTGGGCAACTGGCCAGGGGCGTCCACTAAAAAGAGAGGCCTCCACAAAAATGTTCATATTAAACATTGTAAAAATGAAACAAAATTTAAAAAAACCAAATGTTGTACCGCCTATTTATACTCAGTAAATGATTTCTTGCAGTAGAATCTATCAGTATTTACGTTGTCTATAAATGTTAGTTACAAATTGTTATATTATAATCTAATCTTATGCTGAAATTTATTTATTATTGTAAATTGACTAGCCTGATAACACAGTTTCTGCCTGTGTTTAGGGGTGAATAAAGATTTATTTTTATCTTTATTTGAAGTGGTGTTTATTATTTGTATTTGTATAAATATAATATACAGCACATTTTGCCAAAATAAGTGTCTAAACCAGGGTACCATAATAATTAAAAAGTAAAGGTCATCAACCGACTCGCCTCCACAACTTTAATCCGCTACTGACTAGAGTAGTTCTGCGGTCAAAGCAGGTCGACAGTCGGGACATTCGATTATAGTGGAACCTGTCCAGAACTGAGATCATTGGTAACAGTCTGTGCCCGCGTCGTGGTGCGCTGCAGTAGCAACAACTGCACAAGCACAATGTTTCCATAACTGCCGATCGTATTTTTCACAATAATATGAAAAACGATAACTGCGGAACCAATCGACAACCACAGTGGGCGACTGTATAACGGCTGACCCTCCTGTAAAAGATTCTAACAGTCAACAGATTCATCTTTACTAGTGTTTTACTACTAAAAAATAAAAAAGGTTGAAAGATACGAAAGATGACGTATTATTGGAAAGTCAATTAGATAATATTATTACAAGCCAATACAGAAAAATCCATTTTTTATCAGCCAATGTCACAGCCGGGAGTAAAACCCGAAACTTCCACTTTCGCGGCGGATGAGTTATCAATTACTCTACTGCGACACGATTAACTTATTAAATTATTTCTATATTAGATAAATTGTCACATATAAATCACATCATGCGAGAATTAGTATTTTTAAGATTTACATTAAAGTGAACCTTCATGTATGCGAGAGCTCAACATAATGAAAATATTTTATCACCTTGGTAGGTATCAACGAGTAATCGATATATTATGTGGAAATTTACCTGATATAGAAAATTATGTATATTTGCTTGCAATATTATATAACTTGGTTAATCTTCCAATAATCCGTCATTGTTATATTTACAGCCGTACTAAACTCAAATTTCCTAATTAATGTTAAGAATAGATATATATTTAAATTACTGCAGTTCATGGATAAACTCTATATATTATATTTTAAAATAATTAGGATTAGAATATCAAATTTCATCTTTTTCTAAATATGCTCTACCTACAAACTGTTTTTCAGGAATGTATTTCGTAGGTCCAGATGATAATAATATTAACTAGGTATATCGAAACGTTCGCAAATTTCAGTAAATTAAATTTTTATTCTTCTAATGTTCATTCCTAAAATTTATAGGATTAATACCTAAAATCCTTTAGGTATCCTAACATTCAGACATTCAGTAATAAAATGAACTCTGCTTAATAAACATTATTGCAACTAGTCTTTAAATAAGATAAGAATTTATATAATCACGGTTTATTTCTTAAGTTTAAGTACTTAGCTAATGTGGTTCTCAAAATGTATTAAAATTATATTATATTAAAATTTTTATAAGCTGTTTAGCATAATTCAGAAGTATCATCTTCAAGGACATACAAACTTTGTGCAACTACCCGAACCCGATAGCAGAAGTCAGAAAACTGAAAACATCAAATCTTCAAGCGGAGTTTATCTGTTCTATACCGCATATCATACAAACAATCTGTTCTTATGTACATACCTATATTAATTACTAGCGGTCCCGTCCGGCTTCGCTCGGGTGCTAAGATTTTATAATTTATAATCATCCCGCGGGAAATTCTCCCCCTGCGAAGCGAAGTCGGGTTGGTGGTATTTATAATATTAGTAGGATTCCGCTTATACGCTAAAATCAAAAAAAATTTAGAGTTACGTTTTGATACTATCCCACAGGAATTATCCCCCTCCGCGAGAAATTTATCAAAATTAAATATAGCCTATATCACTCAGGTATAGTGTAGTTTTCTATTAGTGAAAGAATTTTTAGAATCGGTTCAGTAGCTCCAGAAATAAAAATTTATGATTTATTATCCCCCCAGCGAGAAATTCTCCCCTTGCGAAGCGAAGTCGCCTGTCGTTGTTCTTGCTTCGCGTACTTGTCTACAGTTTTTAATATTAGTATAGATAGTCAAAAAATTCTACACCTCCGTTTTACCCCCTTTGGGGTTGAATTTAAAAAAACTCGAATAGCTCTTGACCTTCCTCAATAAACCGGCTACTATCTAAGAAATTTTTTTTTCAAATCAGACTAGTAGTTTCTGAGATTAGCGCGTTCAAACCAACATACACATTACACACAAGCAAACAAACAAACAAACAAACTCTTCAGCTTTATTATATTAATATAAGTAGATAAAAAAAATACAAATGCATAAAATAATTAAAAATGTTATTATTTAGTTAGCACTTACCTACTGCAATCTAAAGTGCTAGAAATTATTAGAATGTGTGATTACTTGATTGACTCAAGCGCTCGACATCGATGATTTACACAAACTCAGAGAACAGAACAGACTTGTACGCTGGCTGTAGTATAAGTTATACTATAGGAGTGTTTATGACCCTCCAATGTCTGCAACTTTGGGGATTTGGAGCCACACGTGATTTCCGATTACCGCCACATTTTCTCCCTCAAATAAAACAAATTATTAGTGCGGCCGAAAAAGTGTGGTCGTTTGTATAAAAACCTTGTGAACCGTTTCATATTCTATTATTTGTTGCAAAAAAAACGTGTAACTGAATCAATAAACTTCAGTTCACATTGAAAATACATAAAATATTACATAGTGCGCATTGTTGTATTGTTCATTAAACGCATTAATTTAAAACATATGAACGGGTTCTTTTCTATAAACAATCTTTAAATGAAAAAGATCAGCCAATGTCCAGATAATTTTAAATTTTGTGATAAACCATCGAATATTCATTTGAAAAATTAAGTACCTTTTTAGCCAATCTTGACCAGTCATTGTAAAGTTTCACATAAAAATTTGCAAAACTTTAATATATGTCACTAACAACTAAGTCTTATCAAAAAATGTTTAATTCTGTTAACGACTGGCAGCTGTTATACAATTTAAAAGCTCATAAGTTTCATTTTAGTATGATAATCAATTTAACTAGTATTAATTATTATTTTTTTGAAACCAATAAATTATTATTGATTAAGTATTGTAACCTCGATACAGAATGGTAATGTTTCTAATTACGCCTCGCTGTATGACTATTATGAAATAGAAAAGTATTAAGTAAATATTTAGCAAAAAGTCGGTGAAAATCAAAAGAATACCTAATTTTAGCAAATACAAGTTTATGTGAATTACAGAGTTTACATTTAACGATAAACACTTGTTTCCTGATTTATTAAATATAAACAAAACAAACCTTGCGATAAACAATAATTTGCTATCGTCTCCCCAATGATATTTTATAATATTATGTAAGTAAAATGACACTACGCGAATCTAACAGTGCAGGTGTTCAGTTAAATACAGTTGTACAGTCCCGTATTCACTTTTACTTAGAAAGGTCGTTTTATAATTCTGCCATTTTTTATTATTTTTTTACAACAAAATTGTTTTGAAACTTCTAAATGCGAGTTTGGAACGTTTGCGTTAAATATTTGATCCAATCGTAGAGGGGAAATATTGTTTTATGGAATACTTCAATGATTTATAAATTATTTCATCAATGAGCCATTTTCCTGAGAGTAGTTGTTCTTTCAATTATCCACGAGAGGCAGCACTTGTGGTAGAGACAAACATTAGTGTCGTGTCATTGTAGTGGTATAACTTAATTCTTTAATTAAGTTATACCACTATAATGATACGGCACTAATGGGGAATAAATAATGTTAGTCCCAACCACAAGTGCTGCCTCTCGTGGATAATTGAAAGAACTACTCTCAGGAAAATGGCTTATTACGAAACGTGGATTGTAATCATGTTAAAGGTATATTTGAACTGTTTCTGTTGTGATTTGTTTTACTATTCTCATTTCTCAATAAAAGAACTTGCAGCGCTCATATAAATTGAATAGAATATTATTTACTTATTTAAGTTCTCTGTCATGTCTAATGTCATTGAATTTGAGTTTAATAATAAATTACCTAAGTTTTGTTTTGTGGCCAATAAAGTTTCACTCCATCCACGCGTAAAAGGTACCCATTTTTGTTTTTTAATATTAATTAAGCCCAGGGAAATACATTTTTTTATATAATATAAAGAACTTTTTTTATAGTTAATAGGAGGTATAAATATTTTTTAATCAGCTAAACAGAAAATAAATCCATAAAAACCTAAATAAAGTTTCTTAGATAAGGCGTGTTATTTATCTCACTTTAGCTATCAATAATGTTATTAATTAATAAGAATGGGACCTCTGTAAAATTGTTTTTGTACAAACAGACAGACAAACAAACAAAAAATTCAGGAAACATGTTCTGTCGTCTAAGTATCATCCAAACTATCTGAAACACACACAAGAAACCAAAATTACACACAGAGGTGAGATCAATTTAATTTTTGTGTAACTTCACAAAGAAAGAAACAGTACGGTTTCAGCACACTGACTTTATCGCTCAACTGCATCAATCGAGAATTTTTGTTCATCAGTAAACTATCTTTTCTGGATTTTTCAAAGACAAATTATTGTATCTTAGTCCAGCAGGCAGGTACTTTTTACCTGGAAAGTATTCCGAAGCTAATGATATTTTGGTATGTTATTTGTAGGTACTCTGTGGAGTAGAATCTGAGTTTTCGACCTCGAGGACCCTGTGCTAACGTGGGGGGAGCCGAAAAACCACGAAATTTTACTACCTTTTTGGCTTTTTTCGAAATCTCTCAGAAACGGTCGACTTAAGCAATTCTTTCAATATGTAATGTTTTAAAGAGGATTACATTTCCTACAATTTTCATTCCCACAACTTTTCTGTGGTACCTACTAATGGTAAGCGCGCTGCAGCTTCTTGAAAATCACCCGCTCGGCTTTTTGTAACCTTGGTAACCAATGGTTAAAATGTAATGTTCTTTTCAATAGTTTTATTTATTTTGTTCTTCATCGAACTTTAAATTGAAAATACACATGGTACACATTGGTTACCAAGGATACAAAAAGCCGAGCGGGTGATTTTCAAGAAGCTGCAGCGCGCTTACCATTAGTACCACAGAAAAGTTGTGCGAATGAAAATTGTAGAAAATGTAATCCTCTTTAAAACATTACATAATGAAAGAATTGCTTAAGTCGACTGTTTCTGAGAGATTTCGTGGTTTTTCGGCTCCCCCCACGTTAGCACAGGGTTCTCGAGGTCGAAAACTCAGATTCTATTCCACAGAGTATCCGCAAACAACACACCAAAATATCACTAACTTCGGAATACTTTCCAGGCAACCCCCTTCATTTATTACCTGCCGCTTGGACTATCTACACAATCATTGAAGTCGTTTTCGAGAAAATTACAATTTTAGATTATTCTTATTTGAGAGAGTAGGAGCACAATAATAAAGTTCAAAATTTTATTTCGTGTGTCAGCCAGGCTTTTGTACATACAAACATCTAAACCTCGTTTTTCCGGTATATATAGGGCCATGAAACGTCTAATCTGTCGACACTTCAAATTCAACTTTTTTCACCATAACTAGGTTTTTCACTTCTATGATAGATCGATAGTGAAAATCAGGATACCACGAATTACGACCCTGTCTAGCAAAACACACTTGTACAATATTTAATACGGCGTATCATTGAGGGTGAAATAAAAGATAATGCCTTATGTAAGGTGTCAGGGAGGGTGTACAGTGTACACTGTACCGTAGCGCGAATATATTCGTCAGGACACACATTCGAGCATGCGTAATCAAATTAAACACCTCACTGACTTTTGACAAACATAATTTTTCACTGCATCCTTTTGTGAAATCAGTCCATTGTGGCTTTTATATGGGACAAGTTTAGAATTATTGGCCTACATATTAAGGGTATAAACTATAAGGGAACCGAAACTTTATGTTTGAACATAAATACTGTTGTTTTTCACATTTTAATGTTTTAAGATCAATGTTTTAAACACTGGGGTCTAGGTAATTGACTAGTAATTAATTAATATCTATATATTTTTACTGAAGTAACTACATATTATAATTTGATTTTGATACGTCATTTTTAAAACTAACACTCGTTCTTGGCACAGATCTTTTAGACACCTACTTCACACTTTAAGGGTAGGTAATAAATTTACAGATTTTCCCCGTTAGTCTAGTTAGACTATCCAGTATCTACAAATGTAGCAAACTCTCCAAACCCCAGCTCATCTGAAAGTGAGTTTTAATTTCTGGACAAAACAGATTTTCTACCAATTTTTAAAAGACTTCCAAAAAAGGAGGTTCTCAAGACGACTGATTTTTTTTGTATATTACCTGATCATATATCTTCTGCATTTGTAAACCGATTGTAATGATTCTAATAAGGCATATACCTTCAGGGTGGTTTCACATTAATTTTACTTAAGTCGGTTCAGTAGTTTTTTTTTTTTTTAGTTTTTTTATTTAATGCAAAAAACGTGTTTTTTGCTATTTTGAACTTAAACTTTGATATAAATATCTCATTGTTGGCTTTCCAAAACGGATTTTATTTATTGTTTATATTTTTTTAATTTACTGAAACGTTAATTTGTTTTTTGAATTTATTTTCTTATTTTATCTGTAGAAATCATTTAATAAGTGAGCATTGACATAAATGAACAACTTTGTTTGAGGAAAGTACCTACTAATATAATATATTAAGTTTCTTCTGTATCGAATAAAAACAAGCTTTTTTAAACGAATACCAAACTCAGTATTGACGTGAAAAAATTATTAATTTGAACAAGTTTTGAGTTGGTAAACCTTTAACAACACTAACAGAGGTTTAACCAACACCCGGAAATTTGATTTGGCAGAACGGCTGTGTAAGAACTAATTTTCTGCAATTCATCTCACTAATTCACTTTGCCAAGAACGTTGTACCAACGGGCTTGAGGTCCCCGAACTCCCGGATTATCGTAAACTGTTTTTTGTATAATTTTAATTTCTTGGAAAGATTTGCTTTAAAATGTATTTGACATTTGTGTTCGTTTGCTTTTTTTAATTCTACATTATAATGTATTGTAAATTTTCACCTGATTTAAAAAAATCAGTTCACAGTTTCAATAACGATAATAATAATTATCTGTAAAATTATTTGTACTTGCACCGAAGCTCTAAGAACCTTAAAAACGCACCTTCTTTCAAGTTCGAGTAAAACAGGAGAGTAATCGACGCTTTATGAAGCCGAGAGGCTGCCAAAATTTTAAAAACCTAAAAAATTGCACATTATTGTAAAAAAATTTAACTCAGGGGATCGGTTAAGAAAGTTTCTGAAGCATGCTCTGCTTTCAGATATGTACAGTCGCGGACTTAATAAAGTTTACACTTGAGTTTTTCAGTGTAAGTTCACAAAAAGTCAGTAGCTTAGCAACAAATTAAGTTTTTTTATAGGTAAATGTAAATGTCAAAAATTAAAAGAAATAATTGTCGTTTAAATGCCTAGAAATTATTAAAACGATGACCAAAAATGAAGAATTATTGCAAGATTGGAGGAAGGAATTTGCTAGTAGCAAATATTATCAAATCTTCTTATGTTTTAATTGAATAATATTGAGTAATTTGGATTGTATAATAAACAACTGAGGTGTTTTGATAATAATTTCTTATTAAATTTTTAGGATGTAACCTTAGTAATTGATACATTACTATCAAAAGCCAAATTACAATATGCAAAAATTAAAAAAACCGGTAACTTGATGATACAGGTGTAAACTTTTTTAAGTCCGCGACTGTACAGTCCTGTCTAGGGTTGCCAGGTGTCCAGCTTTAGCCGGACATGTCCGGCTTTTTACAGTCGTATCCGGCCAAACATATACACGTCCTGTCTGTCCGGATTTTTAGGGATGAAGTAAAGAACGCACATAATATATTGGTTGGTTTATCTATATTTATGAAAACATAGGAATTTACACACGTTTAAGGCTGATCTCGCAAAAAACTGACTGTAATTGATTATTAAAAGGTTGATCTCACAAAAAACTTACTGTAATTGATTATTGAAAGGTTGATCTCACAAAAAACTGACTGTAATTGATTAATAAACGACTGAAAATACCCAAAGGACTCTATTTCTATTTAAAATAGGTAGTCCGGCGTCCAGCTTTTAGGGGAAAATGTCCAGCTATATATAACGCCGAATCCGGCTTTTCTATTTTTGGACCTGGCAACCCTAGTCCTGTCAGTTCTCTACATCCGGTATGTAGATAGACTATACAATGCAATGTACACGTTATTATACTAACTAGTCCCAACTCCCAGTATAGATATACCTATAACCTAGCCTACACAGTACACACATGTGGGGACAGATACAACGCCAATCCACTAACAAAGTAAACTTTTCAACTAGCGGTATTATTGCTTGTCGACAAACAACGTCATTGAAGAGGTCAGTTATGAGTTTTACGTTTACTCGTACGAACCGACCTCTTGTTTGTATCAATTGACTTAGTTTCCACTTTCAGAATATTATATCTGTAGCTACAAATCATAGCTGCTTTTGTTGAATTTTTAGTAGGTATAGGTAATAATTTTATACTTTTTTGTATCGTAACGATGCACTGAATTATATTTCATAAGATCATTATAAATTTACTAGTTTTTGCTCGCGCTTTCGCTCTCGCGTGAACGTAAATTTTACTCGCAGATTCGCTCGCATGAATGTCGGTTTCGACGGGAAGCTTAACTTGAACAGTAAACTGTATTTTAAGTTTTATTAAACAGATTTTACAATGTTCCATTGAAATCCATTGGAAATGTGTAGATTAGATCAAGGTGTATAATGAAATTCTACCATTTAGGTAAATATATAGATTATAGAGTATAGACGATCCGTAATACTACATGTACCGAATTTCATTGAAAATCACTTCTGTCGTTTAGTGATTTTATACACCTACAGTTATAAACACATAGTCTTGCACAATGCAAATTAAATTCTTGCTGAAACTTTTTGAGAAAAATGCTCGGACACCGCCAACACGTCATTTTGTTTTTTAAAAAAAAGCATTATATTTTCCGATAAATTTCACTTTTCAATCGTGTTTTGTTTTTGAGTTATGACGTCATCGGCTACTTTTGCAGATTTGCTGAAGCCAAAAAATTGAGGGTGACTTACTCGCCTATATCGAAGTAATTAAAAGTAGGTATGTAGACTGTAGACGTTGTCGAAAAAATGTTACCTACTATCATTCGAATAACAAATATGAAATCGACATGACAAGTAATTTTGATTAATTTTTTGTACACTAAATTTCTTTGGTTGTTTGTTGGCACGTTATGGCCACATTAAACTTGTTTTGGAAAAAATTGGCAAATAGATGTGAAAAGGTACACCGTCCCTAGTATAAACTATAAATTGCAGAGCAAAGCAACGTCTCCTAAACTGGGGTCAGCGGGCCCCTAGGGGTACGTGAATATATCAGAGGGGGTCGCGGACTCATCTCTGGCCAGCCGAACTGTACGAGCACCATTCAGCAAACAGTGATATGTTGTTTATACTACACACTACAGAAGTGAAACTTATACTTACGCAAAATCTAAAATAATGTAATAAATTGCATTTACCTACACTACAAAAAAATTAAATAAATAAATTACCCTTGATTTATATTAATGGGGGAAGGGAATGCAATCTCGATCTCGCGAGATCTCGAGCCATTTTTCGAGATTTAATCTCGTGGGCAGGCAATCTCGTTTTTGAAATCTCGTTCGAGATCTCGACCTGATATGGTCGAGATCTCGAACGAGATTTCAAGAACGAACGCGCTTGAAAAAAAATTCGACTGATGACCAGTCCTATACTTCCCACCTAGTAAATATTTGCAAAAAATAAACACTCTTTTTTTTATTCTTTGACTAGGCCCAAATAACCTTAGCTGTTGGTGGTCTTTAAAACACAATTTAATTTTTATTCTTTGAAAAAAGCATGGCCCTCTTTTTTGTTTGGTGATCTACTGATGGCTAGCTTAATATAGCAAAAATCATGGTTACCTTGATTTACGTACAATTTTTATTTTTTTTAGTAAAATATTTTTTTTCTCGAAAACTATACATTTTAGAGAAAAAAAATATTTACATTTTTTTCATATTATAACATCTAGAATTCATTTATATTTTTTTTTACCTATGTTAATACGTGACATTGAGGACGTTTTTTTGAATATCTCAGGATCCACTGAACCGATTTGACTCAAAATCTAATCAGATCTAAGTTAAAGGCTGATAAACACAATAGAACAATCGGCATGCCCGTATGTTGTTCCGTTCTTAAGATATCGAAGGCGAAAAATTGACCACATACACACACACACACACATACACACATACACACATACACACATACACACACACATACAGACATCAGTCAGAAAATGATCTTAAACGATTGCTAGGGTCTCAAAACGTGAAAATCTGTTAAAATCTCGAAATATTGTTTTCGGACTGAATCCATTACTTCCCTACCATAGTAGAGGTGGGAAGTAAAAACTTATTACTTATACGTAATAGTTTTTGACAGTCGCGCTAATTGATTCTGTTTGTTTCTCTGCATATATTGTTTTAATTATTGTTTTCTTGAGTAAAATGGACAGTTATTTAACTTATAACAAGCATTAGATGCCTAACAAATTACAAAGTTAAGTGAATATTGAATATGTCTAAGAACAATTCAAACCAAATGTTCGTAAACATTACTATTAGTAACTTATCCTATGCTTCATAACTCCTAAGAAGTTATTTCCAAAATAATTAATTGGCATATAGTGTGCTGTGTGAGTTGGGGTAAATTGCTGTTATATTTTGAAAATAAAACAAAAAATTAATTGAATCTTGAAACAAAAAAATCAACGTTTATTTAAGGAAAGTAATGAATAGTAATAGTAATATTAAGTTTAGTAATATTAAGTTTAGTAATATTAAGATTAAGTTTTAGATACAAAATAATACGTTCTTTTTAAAAGTAGGCGAAATCTCGATATTGTCGAGATTTCTCGAGATCTCGCGAGATCTCGAATTGCCAATCTCGAACCCAGACTGATCTCGCGAGATCTCGAATTGCCAATCTCGGCTCGAGATTGCATTCCCTAAATCGGGGTCCGTGACAATTTTGCTAATCTCTAATAGGGATCCGCAAGCGAAAAATTTTAGGAAACGCTGCAACAGAGTGTGAATTTCATCAGTATACTCACAAAAGAAATAGCAGATATTATAAACGAAGGAACAGTCTGTATATCGCAGCAGCCAGCAGTGGACAGGGGTTGCGCAGTGCACACCCTACATGGACCGGTATATGTATACGATCCGTACCTACGTACGTATAAACTGCGATGGTCTTGTAAAACTGCAGGGGATGGACAATATTGCACTGACAAGACCATTTAGGGATTAATCAGACAATGGATAATCATTCTGTCGCTGCACTCGGAGCCTATGTTATGCGCTAAACAATGTCGTTCACTTCGATATTGCTTCCATACTCACAGAATGAGGTCGGTTAAACATTAGACTGTGTAAGTGTACGAGGGACGTTGCGTCAGCCGCTACTTCGCCAAAGAAAAATGGTACGGCCACGCCGTGTTAGCTTTCTCGCAATTTATGCGCTATGAGTGAATAAAAGCTGTAATTCGTGTGAAATAAATTTATGTTTTATTAACTTCCCATTGGAAGTTATTGTAATGGGTCCGAAAATCGAAATCAAAATGTATAACAAATTTTTATGTTTCAAGGCCACTACACTATTTTTAGAAAGATGTCTGTGTGTGTGTGTGTACGTATGTACGTACGCATGTGTCCTTTTCTTTCCAAGACGAAATCTCGAGAATGAAAAATGATATCGACTACGTTAGGGTGCCAATCGACGCGTATTAACGTAAATATTATGATCTGAAAGAAATTTTTTCAAAATCGGTCAGCCGTTCTTTTTTCTTAACCAAATAGATTCCAAAAAAGTAGATTTTACACATTATCTCGCGAATAAAAAATTATGTCCGCTTCGTAAGGGTGTCAATCGAGGCGTGTTAACGTCATTTTGATCCAACATAAATTTTATAACAAGCCGTGAGGTGGGTCGTTTATTAGGACTAAAGTGCGACCCTTGAGGTCCACACGACGAACTTCCCAGTTTGATAAATATTTAATAATAATAATTAAATTAGATATTACACAGAAAAGTAATCATTTTAATCATCAAAACATCAATAATTAAAAAAAAAAAAAAAAAAAAAAACGGCTGAACCGATTTTTATAAAATTTATGTCGAATTAAAATGACGTTAACACGCCTCGATTGACACCCTTACGAAGTCGATATAATTTTTTATTCGCGAGATATTGTGTAAAATCTACTTTTTTGGAGGTTATTTGGTTAAGAAAAAAGAACGGCTGAACCGATTTTAAAAAAATTCCTTTCAGATCATATATACGTTAATACGCGTCGATTGGCACCCCAACGTAGTCGATATCATTTTTCGTTCTCGAGATTTCGTCTTAGAAAGAAATTGACACATACATACGTACGTACGTACGTACATACGTACACACACACACACACACAGACATCTTTCTAAAAGTAGTGTAAAAATAGTGTAGTGACCTTGAAACATAAAATTTTTTTTTCCTTTTTAATTTCGATTTTCGGACCCATTACAATAACTTCCAATGGGAAGTTAAAAACGAACGATAGCAAATTTTTACAGTCACACGAGTCGTAATAACATTACGCACGAGATATAATATATGGTATTTTTTGCCATACTCACTACAAAATACCTACTTTTCACTTCATTTTCAAAAAATTTTGACAGTTCATTTGCGTTGCCATCTTTCCTATGCCATGAAGGTCGTGAGTAAGTAATGGCAGACGCATGCAGGCGTGTAAACAGAAGTTGCTATGGCAACCGTTTACTTACCGTCCTAGTGCGATAAGTAAAACACTTTCCGCACACCTGCCTGCTAAATGACTCATTAAAGGCCGCTATACATACATCAAAAGTAGCTATTTTGTAGTGGGTATGTCAAAAACGATTTTTTTTATTGTTATTAGAAAGTTCCGTTTAACTTCAATAATGACGTTAGATTTTTTTGTCCAGCACTTAAAACGACTTCACAATAAATTTTTGAAGTTGATTAAATGATAATAATAATAATAAATAATAATAAATAAATAAATTTATTCCAAGAATATACACAAACACAATTTTTATACAAAATTCTTCGCAATTTAACCTACCCAACTTGGCAATGCCAGTGCTAGGGTAGGGTTTAATAGTTAATAGTTTAATAGACCACACCTTTATTTTTCCTTTCTAACGGCAGACGTCACCTGGTCGGAATATCACGGCTTACTCTACAGTACATACCTATGTATATTTAATACATGTCCCATTTTGATAGTTGATTGATAGCAATCGATCTTAGGCGGCCTGGTTATAAAAATTATAAAACCCGCCTCGCGGGTGTTGTGACATAAGCAGCTACATTTAAAAATTTGTATCTCCGTAAATACTTAACATATTGAAATGAAAAAAACGCCATTATTGTTTATGGCAATGATTTATAATAGGAAACGGTCATATTTTAATTATTTTTACAGCCTCAATGCGGTGACTCAAAATGTACTAACTATTAAAAAATGTGTTGAACCAAAAAAACTAAAATGAAAGCTATAGGGATGAGAGGTTCTGTGAAACAGATTTTGTTAAATAACTATTATGTATTAATTATGCTATTAAACAAATACCAAAAGCATGCTTGTAAAAACTTGTTCTTTCTTACCTTTCAGTAGGAAAAATCCAACTAAAAACTGTAAATAAGAAGTGGAAGGTTTCTTTTGAATAACCGTTTTTTACTTTTTTGAACTGTCCTCGTACAAGCCATGTGTACTTTTGCATCATAATACTTAATGCAATTGTAACATCAAGAGTAGGCTAAAACAGATTTAGTTTACCTTTTGATAGCTTCAAACTAGAATCCCAATTTTTTTAGATACATATTGTTTAGTAACTCTTGGTTGAGTTTAGATCTTTTGTAAGTACTATTCTTCCTTTTTAATTGAGAATAATTTTTTTAATCGTAAATAAAAACAGTAACATACAAATTAACTGATTAAAACTTTGATAAACTAGCTTTATAATTAAAACAAACACGAAAACATCCCAAGCTGAAATGACGGTTTTGGGAACAGGATCAAAAACTTAACCAATTGAACTCTAAAATCTTTTCAAGTGTAGATTTTTTTTCTTTCCAATTGCAAACTAATCAATCAACAACTACAACATTTTGTAAAGTCAGTTTTTATTAAACATTAAATAACATTCAATAACAAAATTGTATCAGTACAGTCATTTGAGTAATAAATCTAAATGCGCATTCACACGAATCTGTTGCATGAAACGTTTAAAATTATTTCAATTGCTTTTCCACCTATGTTAATCTATCATATTGGTGTTTAGTTTGTTTGTGCTGTTTCATTTGACAGATACGTGTAACGACATCTTAAGATATTGCCAAATAAATAGATAATAAAAATATAATGAGATCAATGAAAATATAGAAAGCACAATTTGTGCGTATTTTTTATCTTTATTGGAAAATAATTAGCGGTATGAATATTCGTAGAATTTGATTAAGTCTGAAGATATTTAAAATCGGAGGATAAAATATGCAGCAGACGTTAAATACAGCTGTGGATCTGCAATAAAAGATTGCATCAAGCTAGGACAAAAGATCGGCAAATAGCCACATACGGCTCTTGAGGTACGCGTATTCGGTCCTTCAGAAATATTAAATGTGAAAATAAAACTACTATATTATTAACTTCGTTTGTTTGTTAAAGATTCGGCCACACGTCAGGAAACCTTCTCCACGTAATAAAAAAATTTAAACACGTTATCAATTCACTGTAAATCAACCGTACCTACATTTTAAAATAGTTATTTTCGATACGTGTGCGTAAAGTGAGGTATTCTAGTAGGCTTAAATTGAGACACGAGCTCAGGGACTGACGCATACACAACCAGATCGAGTGCGCTGTATACCCCCACGAGCCGTTAGGCGAATGGGGGTAAGCGCACGATATCTCGTTGTGATGCGTCAGTCCCTGAGCTCGTGTCTCAATTTAAGCCTACTAGAATACCTCACTTTAAGCGGACGTATCGAACATAATTTTTTATAACGACTGCTTCTAAAGTTTAATAGAGAGAAAAAAAAATTATGAAACGGAAAATTCGCTCTTTTAGTCCTTAGAACTTTACAATTACAGACTAAGTTACAATTTAGTTTATTTTTATTAAAGTTATTAACTTCTGTATAAATCATTAAAAACATGACTCTCTCATGATGTGGACTTTGTATGCGCGATACTATATATAGGAACGCATCGATCGATAGCCAGTAAGTGCTTGTATTGTACAAAGTGCGGAAATTTCGAATTTATAAGATGTAGAGATTTCACTTTTACGCACGCTTTGGACTTTCACACACTGTGACGGTACTTTTACGCACGCTTTGGACTTTCACGCACGGTGACTAAAATACACCTCTTTACGCCCGCCTCACAGTGCTCGAATATTGAACTTTAAAAGCAGGAGTTATAAAAATATATTTATAACTATTTAAAAAAATTCTAAATTGTTGTGCTACTCATACTTGGCTCCTTTACCTCTAATGTTTGCCGATCTCTGCGCTAGGATATAAAATATAAGGCTAATGCTGGGTTGCAGAAAGCATTGTCAGAAAATCTTCTTTGACAATGACCTTATATTGTGAACACACAAATATCTCTATAAGAAAAGCATTGTAGAATTTTAAATCGATCCTACTCGAAAAATAATTGATCGATTGAAACGATATTTTTTGTAAACTATATGTGTAAGTAGGTACATGTAATAATTTAACATAGTCTTTTGTAAAATTTCCACTGCGAAACTACGTTTTTCTGCGCGTTTTAATCAAAATTTAGCTTGAAAATCGATCTTTTTCTATGTAAATCAATCAATTGTTTTTGTTCGACATGGTCACATGACAGAGAGTTTCACAACATTAGACTGCTCCTGCGTTCATAAAAACTGTAATTATATGATCACGATCTAAGGTCATTGTCAAATCAAATTTTTTGACAATGCTTTCTGCAACCCAGCATAAGACTTCTAATATTTCAGTAGAACATAGAAGAATAAAACTCAACTTCAAAAGGCAACTGGCTTTCTAAAGAAATAATAGTGTGCACAATAATCCAAGATAAGATAAACGTTCTTCGCTGTGTAATTCTTAAATTATTGTAAATGCACCATACAAAGAAAATCGACCGTTCAGTGGCCAGTGGATTATTAACTTTACATAATATACATATTGTAAAATAAAAGCGTTTTAATATAATACTATAACAGTTTTGAATTTAATTTTGTTACGCTGCATTCAATTTTTCAATGGTTACTCAATATTTTTTGTCCTATTCCTTAGAAAATAGCTGCTCTTCATGCATGTGGTAAACCTATTACGAGCCGGGGACAAGAAACGGGCGATAAAGTAACTTTACCGCCCGCCGGGCGCTAAAGTAAAGTTCAATAATAATTTAATGTTTTTCAATTTATTATTTTTAATAATAATGTATACTGTCTGTATACAATACTACCTATAACCTACTACTTGAAGTTAAGTTTGCTACAATGTCAAAAATGTTGAAAATATTGGAAGTAAAGACAAAAGCCGCTATTTAATAGGGTGTAGGACAAAAATAGTGTATATCTAGGGCGCAATGATATTTTGACTCGTGTGGCAGTTAAACTCGCTACGCTCGTTTAACATAATGTCTCACCTCGTCGAATATAATATACTTCAGTACTCCCTAGATAATATACAATCTACTATGATGTGCATTATCTTAAAATACCAATTTTATCCTTAAAATTTCGTTTGAATCTTCTTTTTTGATAATGCTTTAAAAACGTTTATTCATTTTTAGAACACGGTATATTCTTAAATATCTTCAAGACATATTGAAACAATTCAATTCAATTTGGAAAATGTTTTTCTTTCAATAATTACAATATAATTAACATCACAGTTTGAAATAAAATATTATCATTATGTTAATTAATAAATTCGTTAGTTCATCAACTCACTGCTCGATGAGCGAAGTTTCTTCGCCGCAGAAGTAGGATGTGTGCATTGAATAGAGTCGATCAATGGGGTTGAGCCCCAACACCCCACTCTGAAGATTGCCCCCGGGATGTGGAGCTGGTAGGAACATGTGGTGGTTGGATTCCTGATACGGAAAACCAATGAAGTTGTTTTCGATTTTGTCTGAATTTGTGCTCAGAGCTGAAATTTACAAAAAAACACTTCGTTAAAAAAATCCAAATAAAATAATTTGTTATAATTGTATTAGTCCAGTCACGAGAGGAAGTCCACCTTGCGTTTGGTGCAGCAAATGATTTTATTTTTTTGTGTCCTCAAGCATGTTTAGGAGATGTCAAATCCAAGTTTGCGACCTCTAAAACAGGGCGGGGGAGTTTTGGTGGGCTAAAAACCACGATTTTTTTGTACTTTTTTCGATTTCTTGCTTATAATATGGAAACGGCTGGTCCTATCGAAAAAATGTTCCTATTCAAAATTAAAGGGCACAAAATTTACTTCAAAATGCACTAGTCAAATATGTTTATGTTCTAGTCGTTTGCTCGATAGATGATATTATCACTTGCTACTCGCGCAACCTCGATCGTGAGAATGTGCCTCTCCGTCCTCGCGTTAGTTGGCTTATGTAGCGGAAGCATAGGTTAATCGGGATAGAAGGATTTTCATGGATATATTGAGCGTTCTGTTGATTAAACTTTTTTATCGACCATGTAGCGAAGACCACATGCAGGTAGATCAATTACCTTCACCGGGGTGGGATACCTCGCTAGAGAAAATATATTACTCTCACACGAGGATGATGAAAAGGATCTGATCGGGTATAGGAGAGATATGATATTGATAATTATACGCACTCGCTATACGATAAACCAAATTATTACATCATTAATTAAAATGACGTGCGGATGAGGATGAGAGTATAGGTATGGAGAGGTTAAGGGGTGTGGTATTGTATTCCGCTGTACGTACATTCTCATTCGACACACACATTAAGACTGATGCATTATACTTTCCCTTGCCACACAATATGAAAGGAAAAAGTCACAGTGGTAGTGGGGGTGCTATGACTAACATTAGCAAAACACTTTTTCATCTTTTAAAACTTAAATGTGATTCATAGCCTTCGCTTTCACCGCCAAACAAAAATATTTTCAGATATTAACAATTTAGTTTTATTATCTTTAACAATAATCTAAAACCTTTCAATTGACCGTCAACGTGAACAACGATGAAAGAATGTTAATGCACAAAGACAAGTTTCAACTCAAATTCAAAAACACTTAAACATTAATCAAAGGAATGTGTTGTTTTTTTTTGGAAATTGTCTATCTCCTCCATTAATCTAAAACTTTCTAAAAACTCTTCTGCTAGCAGTGTGTCACAATATATAATAGATATGTAGTACAGCTATGTAATACAGATATATAATGTATCAAATCGCACTATAAATACGCAGGATTGTCGGAATAAAACATTCATTTAGTTGTTTGATATCAGTGCAAGTATTAGAAATAACATATCGCAATATCGAGCAATCCCATTTTTACCGGCTCTACAGAACTTAGAAAATTGCCAAAATTTACCAAAATGAAAAAAAAGCATTTTTTCAAGCTTTTAACTATTGAAAAACTCGAATAGCCTACAATCTTCCTTAATAAACGGGCTATCTAACAAAAAAAAATTTTCAAATCGGAGATTAGCGCGTTCAAACAAAAAAAAATAAATTCTTTTTTTGTTTGAACGCGTTAATCTCAGGAACTACAAGTCCGATTAAAAAAAATTTTTTTTTGTTAGATAGCCCGTTTATTAAGGAAGGTTTTAGGCAATTCGAGTTTTTTTAAATTCAATCCCAAAGGGGGTAAAACGGGGGTGTAAGATTTTTTGTTATTACAAAAAATCTTACTCCCACGTTTTACTCCCTTCGGGGTTAAATTTAAAATAAACTCGTATATCCTATAACCTTCCTCATTAAACGGGCTATCTAACAAAAAAAAATTTTTTTAAATCGGACTTGTGGTTCCTGAGATTAGCGCGTTTAAACAAAAAAAGAGTTTATTTTTTTTGTTTGAACGCGCTAATCTCAGGAACTACCAGTCCGATTTGAAAAAAAATTTTTTTTGTTAGATAGCCCGTTTATTAAGGAAGGTTATAGGCTATTCGATTATTTTTTTTAATTCAATCCCACAGGGAGTAAAACGTGGATGTAAGATTTTTTGTTATTACAATAAATCCTACACTCCCGTTTTCACTCTTTGGGATTGAATTTTTAAAAAACTCGTATAGGGTCTCATTGATTAGTACTTTGCTTCTTTTACAGACTGGTAGTTCCTGAGATTAGCGCCTTCAAACAAAAAAGAGTTTATTTTTTGTTTTTGTTTTTCTAAGTTCTGTAGAGTCGGTAAAATCGGAACAAAAACATATTTGACTAGTGCATTTTGAAGTAAATTTTGTGCTCTTTAATTTTGAATAGAACCATTTTTTCGATAGGATAAGCCGTTTTTATGTTATAAGCAAAAAACGTAAAAAAGTGCAAAAAAAATCATGGTTTTTAGCCCACCAAAACTACACCGCTCTGTTTTAGAGGTCGCAAACTTGGATTTGACATCTCCTAAACATGCTTGAGGACACAAAAAAATAAAATTATTTGCTGCGCAAAACGCAAGATGGACCTACCTTTTTAAGCTCTCGTGACTGGACTATATTGACTGTATGTCAAAAATATCATTGCCGTTGGTTGTTGTCAGTTTAGATCGTTTATAATTGATTAATAATTAGAGAAATTCACATCCAACAGAAAGCATTAAATCAAATTTAGTAGGACCTAGAGTAAATAATCTCGTTTAATAAATAAAATATAAAATATGTAGTGTGTACATTAGTTTATTTTTTTATTTATTATTTCAAAATGATGAAATCAGGATGTGTTTCCAAATGGTAAACGTTACAAGAAATGAATGTGAATCCAGCGTAGTAATAAATGTTATATTATAATAATTATTTAAATTATATAAGCATGCTAGTTAAAGAGTCTTCGAGGAATAATTGTGTCGGTTGTTTTTTAACTTTTTCATTAAGATTAGTTAGTTACAATCTCGTACTCTCCTGGTTAACTCGTTTTGTTTTTAATAAAAAAAAAGGAATTTGATTATTAAATTTTTTTCTCTTTAATATTATTTCTGTCAATTACTACATAGTTCAACAATATACAATATATTACTCTCTTGTTGTAAACAGCGCGTTATAATAGTCGTCTTGTTAATTTTTATTTTAATAAAATATATTTGTTGTATTCGTGATTATAAAATACTGTTTATTATTTCATCTTTTATCTACGGCCAGGCGCGGATCCAGACCTCAAAAAAGGTTGTGGTCACGGCCACCCGAAAATCGGCCAGGTGCGAGTCGAACTACGGACTCGCTCACGAAACGTCAAACAGTACAAACTACTAGACTAGTAGCCAAAATAAAAAAGTCACTCGCGTTCTTACCCGCACGGTTCGTTTTTGTTTTTAATTTTATTAAGGCATTGCAGATATAACATCAGCCTATCGACCTCAATTAGGGTTGTGGGCATGCCCACCGTGCCCACAACGGTGGATCCGCGCTTGTCTACGACTGGGTAGATATGAACGGAACTTGAAATAATGGCCCCATTCTTGCTTCTTAACTAATTCAAGTCTGCAATTTCCTTACCGCTAATTTTCTGGGATTCTATCTCATATCTACCCAGGTAACGTGTAAATTTTAATAACGTTACAACTTCATTCTTCATCCAAATTTTTCCGAAAATACTTTTGAAATTAAACAGAACTACGGATATAAAAACATACATCCGTACTAAAATGGTAATAAAAAATGGAACCATTATGGTGTGCGTCCGTTCGTCTGTCTGTCTGCCATGCGCCTATTTTAAACGGTTAAAACTTGAAATTTAGTCTATTATAGCTAAAATACTGCGGTTCGTAGATATTATGTCAGCCGTCAAGTAAAAAAAAACTCGGGTCGCAGTGCCAAACCCTGCCGACAATATTGTGTATTTGCTAATACAGGCATTGTGACATTATTATGTGAACAGTGAACTTAAGTTTGTTTTTTGACAAAATAAAAAATTTAACCCCTTAATACGTCCCTTAAAATAATTAAATTTTTCTAAATTTCAATATTAGACATGGATTTTATCAGTACATCTGCACCAAATTAAATACACCCTTCCATAAGTAAATCCATATCAACAAACTAGTGTTTTCATAAAATTTGAAAGTCCGGTCCTGTCGGGCCGATTTTATTAAAATTTTAGCAGCATATTTTAATCTTTACTAAAGAGTTAAATTTCAATTTTGAAACGATTCTGACAAATTTTTCGTCCGATCGGGCCCATTTTAAATAGGCTTCGTGCGGTGATGGGTTCCAATGTGTGTACCAAATTTCGTTTCAATCGATTAAGTCTGTCGAGAGTTATCGTGTACACACACACACACATATATACAAGGTGATTCTGTAATGAGTACCATAAATGATACAGGATGTACCTACTGTCAAAATAATACGAAAACCAAGAATAACTTTTTTTCCAAAAGTGCTTCCCTAACAAGATACAGGGTGTTAAAGGGTCGATTTGGAGAACACTTATTTGATCGTATGTTTTAACTGGGGTGAACAATTTAATTCATTTTTGGTAGACATCTACTAGGTACATAATAAGGACCGTAAACGGACAAAATTTTGTTGCATTTGAACAACCCAGTGGCGTAGAATTGGGGGTCATGTTCTAAGGGAGGACACTGAAAACTTACTTTAATTTTATTTTTACTAATTTTTATTTTTTTGGTTATTAACCTTTATTACCTAGATGTATTCGACTTTAAGTATTTTATTTGTTTATTAATAAAACTTTTTCTGTGATAACTTCAAAGTTCAGTTTTAAAATTCTTTTTTTTGTCCTAACTCTCAGGTCATTAATACGTTTTTGATCAAATTTGGTACAAGTATTTATGCAATAGATACTCATTACTTGACGTAAGTAACTTTTATCAAAATTGTCAAGTGGCGTAGATACAGGGGGGTTGTTTCACTTTTCCCGCCCTATTTTCTGCACCACTGGATATTTTTGAAGAATAACATTTTTTTCGAATTCCCTGTTCAATTTAGAAAAAAAGAGTCACTCTTGCAAAATTTCGATTTGAGGCTTCGTTTACGAGATAATTAGAGTTGAAAGTTTAGAACACTTCTAAAATAGCCACCTATGAACATAATAGGTCTGGAATCTTGTACAACAATTGTAAAATTTTTACTGTTTGACGAATTTAAATAAATAATTCATTAATAAAATTAAAAACAAAAATAAATAACTTATGAAAATAACCAACAAAGTAGGCGATACTTGGTTTTGAGATAATTTATGACACTTGTCAGTATTGATTTTTAAAACTGGACTTTGAAGGGCTGTATCTCCCTTAGGAAGCGTTTTGGAAAAAAATAAAATTATGCATGTCTACTTATTTTTCGATGGACCATCGAATGGTGAATTATTGCTACTATAACTTGGTTCACCCTGTATATATAAACATTTTAAAAAATGGTGCCAAATTGTTCAGGAGGCTATGAAACGTCGAGAAATTTTGGTCCGACCCCTAGGTCCCGCCATCAGACCGACGCCAATAATGTATGTGCCATATTATGGCAAATACACTAAAAAATCGTTAGACATATTATGGCATATCATTAATGATATTAAATCTGTTTAATGAATTTTTTTGTACAAACGTTGTTGAAAAAAAATATTCTCCGGTAAAAATCCCATTGAAAAATAACAAAGAGCATTGTAATTACGATTGTGTCGCAATCGAAGATGTAGAACTACTTTTATAGTTATATCCTACAATTAAAAATTTTGAATATTATGTAATAAAAGTATTCAGTTAATATGAAATTGAAACAATTTATTTTTATTTATTTCATATCAATTCAGTGAATGGCCATGATTTTTTAGCATATTAATCATAAAAATATGATTATTTTATCCCCCTACATTTATATACCTCCGGGAAAGACGTAGTTCTACGTCAAAATATTTTTTCAGGAAAATCTTGCATTTGAAATTTTTATATAAATTACTAAGATTATGAAGTAGGTATTAGAAATACCTTGTATTTTTTGATATCCGTCTTGTGACATCAAAAAATACAAGGTATTTCTAATACTTCATAATATTCATATAGTGACTTGGAGACCCAACACTCTAAAAATGTATCATATAAATTACTTTTTAATTAATACCTTAATTTCTCCGTTCTTATTTATTTTTCAAATATTTCTCATTCAAAATTCTTAGACGAATGGTGCACTTTTACATTAAAAATAATCGGTAATGAAACAAATATATTTGAGACGAACGTTCGGAGAATTTCAAGTCTACCATTATATTTTACAGTAGGCCGAACAGCTATGATTAAGACGAATTTTCGCATAAAACAACATTCCCTTTCAGTTACTTGTGTTTATATCTGTTATTAACATTGTAGAGTGTAGACTGTAGACGAAGCCTTACTGCTATACACTGATCGCTTCCAATGTTAATACTACTGAAACACCAATGCGTGAATCAGAATTGTCTAGTAGGATCTATGTTTGAACATAGCAAATATAAATCGGTACACAGAACCAACAGAACTATTAAATCCAATCCAAACAAAGCCGGAATACTTTTATTATTCAGTACAAGTCAATATCTCCGATACCTAACCAACGCGACACGGCGTTACGACAGTAGACTTTATCCTTATGACTGTACTTATTATTACACAGTAAATCTGTTCTGCAAAACAGCGTTCTAGTTTGTTTACTGAAGATGCGTTCACACGGATAGTTACAGTCTACAGACGATAGTATGTGACGTTTTCTGTCTAAAGGTACGTGCAGTATGGAGCTGGGATTCTAGATGGTAGCGTAGATCATAGCAGGGCTTGCTTAGATTAATGCATTGTTATATATGCGAGCGTACACAACGAAGCAGTGAGTGTAGCAGGTATAAGCGCTGTTACGAGAGTTGGTAGATTCAAGAATGTATCTCACCATTCTTTCAGCGCGCTGACTACTACAATCAACGTGTGACAACTGTCAAATGGCCCTTACAAGTCTCGCAAGGGATGTGATTAGTTTAATAAATGAAATTTTGCCAGTTTTTATTTAATTTGTTTTGAGTTTTTTCTAAGACGTATTTAAAAGTGTTAGGTTACATACGTAAATATTCAAAAAACCGGTTTGGGTAAAATTTTAATTCTTGGTATAAATGATGAAATTCGCCATGTTTAGATCGTTTTCATTAATAGGGTGGACATGATAGCTCCTACCCAAATTTGTATTTAAAATATACCACTTTGTAGCAGAAGAACACAAATATTCGTCTTCGCTATCTGACATTTCAAACGCGATTTAAGCTTGTAGCAATGCTAGTAGTATCAAAGCTTTGTTGTGCAAACCTATAAGCGCTTATAATTTCAGCCACCATCTACCATACATGCTACCATCTAGAATCCTAGCTGCGTACTGCACGTACCTTAAGGCCGGCTCCTGACGACATGACAAATGTCGACCAATGTTGACATTCGGGCAATTAGAAAGTTTCCCTTTTTTATTTTTTAGTCTAAATCAAAGTTCTAAAAATTACAAAATTAATGGCGGAAGAATTTTTGAAATATCTTTAAAAACAACAAAGTTATGCTGCTTCAAAGTAAGAATTTGACAACTCTCCAAGAAATTCAGTTTTCAGTCTGGGTGACGTCACGCGGCACGATATTTTTAAAAGCTATTTTCATTTTGTATGTGTGGTAATTTAACATGGTAACTTCCGATAAATCTCTTTCTTTAAATTCATAAATTGTTATGGAAACACTAAAAACAAACTAGTTGATGACGGAAAATATTGACATATCTAAATTTTTGACAGTTAATTTTAATTTAATATAAAAGTCTGTATTACAACAAAATAGTTACTAAATAACCTCGGTTATAATTACTCACAAAGCTAAAAAACAGCAAACTTGTACCGCGTGACGTCATATTCAAAAACCAGTTTCGTTTGCGACCCCACGTACAAGAAATTGAATATCTCCGTTGAAATTAAAGATATCAAAATAATTCTTTCAGCATTTTTAAAGTTATCTTTATTACAATGATGTGACAGTATCATAATTAGTATTTTCGTTCAATTGAAACTTCCTAATTGCGGGCCGTGTGGATGGTTTTCATATGGCCAATATTTATCAGTTACCAACGTCAGCATTGGAAGGCATTCACTTTGAGGGCGGTTTTTTTTTTTCAAAGAGATTGGCCAACGCTGGTCTCTACTTGAAAATATGACTTTGCTTTCATCCAGACGACTGGACAGTTTCCACTACGTGGTGCTTTTCAGTGTGTGTATATTATTGCGATTTATGAGTTGCATAAAACATGTATTAAGAGCTGGTCAAAAGAAATTATTGGCGCTGAAGCACTTGTAATAATTGTGCCATCTTCGCTATCCATATTGCTTACTGTTGGTGTATATTCGCTAAACATTGGGTGTATTAAGCTTGATCAACGCTGGCCAAACAGAATTCTATCGTGTGCATACTGGACATATTCAAATATTCACACATGTCCAACCATACCCAACATTGGTCGCCAATACATTCGCCAACATTGGCATACGTTGGCCATGCGTCTGGAGCTGACTTAAAAATGTCTCGCGTAAAAGTCAGTTTCAACAGTAATCTATCCCGAGCTTAGCCAAGCCCTTAAATTTTGGGTAACAATTCGAGGTGCATTAAGTTTAATCAAAATTGGTGCAGTTCTTTTCGAGTGTCGTAGATACAAATTGACAGACAGAAATTCTGGAATGCGTTCTTCCGTCTAAGTGTCATACAAATATCCGAAAAACGTGTAAGAAAACAAAATTGCAGACAGAGAACCTGTCAGAATTTTATTAGTTACGATAAAGCATTTATATTTTTCATTGAAAATTTTTATTGGAAAACAGTTATATAATTGATTCCTCCAAATATCGGAAAAAATCATTTTAACAACCATAGTCACAGTCAGAACTCTAGCCTGAACCTTTCCACTATTGCGGCGGAATGAGCCTACAATTACTCAACCGTGACATGATTACCAATCTAACATTCTCCATTTGCATATATGGAGAATGTTAGATTGGTCATCATGTCACGGTTGAGTAATTGTAAGCTCATTCCGCCGCAATAGTGAAAAGGTTCAGGTTAGAGTTCTGACTGTGACTATGGTTGTCAAAGTAATTTTTTCTGATATTTGGAGGAATCAATTTTGTAATTGGCTGCTTTTCCAATAAAAATTTTCAATTGCAAAACAGCCGTATAAATCTATTTAATATATATTTTTCATAGTACTTCGATTTTGCCAACGCGAAATCGAGATTATAAAAGCGGATCTATCTCGGTCTCAGTGTCTCGTGATTCCGATCTTTTCGTCTCGCTTCTCCACTTTTCTTTAGGTATCTTCCTACCACATGAGTGTCGCAAATGCTGAATCCATCGAAATGTAGGCATTATATACATTTTAAATCTACCTAAAAAAACTCAATTAGAATTTGTTTAGACCTAAAGTGTACGTTGATAAATGAATTTTATTCGATTCGTCGTTCGCAATGCGTGTATAGTAGAAAGACATGCGATTAATGGATATGTCTCTTTTCATTGGTGCGAAAATAAACACACTTACTGAACGGTCAATAAGTCGCTTTGAAATGCAATTTAAATTTAGAGTTTATACAGAGATGACAATTTTTACATAAAATAAAGTTAAAAAATCTATCTGAAGTTACAAAAGAAAATAACAAAAATTCGACATATACGGTTTTGCCTTTTAGCAACAGATATCTAAAATAGTATATTGTGCAACTAGTATACATCGTTTTACGTCAGGCGCAATGTTTTCACCACGAGTAGTAGGCAAGCGCACATGACCCTTGAAGAGTGCGCACTGCGCATGCTGAAAACATCTCGCCTGACGTATAAAGTTTTAGCACGTACGCGTTGCATATTTATTATACTTTATTGAATTAATGTCGAACACCGTAGATTCGCTGACAGCAGTACATCCCATTCTAAAAACATTGGCCTTGATACAATATTACCATAGTAACAATATTTCATAACAGCATCGAAAAAAGTTACACATAGGTTCATTATGTAACGGGTTTTTCAAGTGTATTTCATTATAGCATCGCGTTTCATAACAGATCATGACGTCACCAATCAATAAACGGCAATTTAAGATCCGCTTTACAGACACGAAAAAACACCAAAAGCGTACATGTGTAGAATTTTTTTTATGATAAACAGTGAAGTATGAATAAAAAGGGAGTGTTTTCTAATAGAATGAGATATAGGTATAGTGTGAACGTAACTTAATACACAAAACAATGAATCTTGCATCAGCGTTCAAATCGCCTTATCTATATAATCCTGCGCCTGTAAGATATCGGGAATAAGGATTTGTGTCATCGTTTAACAGACGTTTAGTGTTTCAGCATTATTCTGTAGGTACCTACATTCCATGCATCTGCAAGAAATACGCTTCCCAGAATCTTGAACGATAAATATCAGAAACGATTTTATTTACAATGTAAATGAACAAAACTGTTACGTAATTGTATTATACTTTATAAATAGTTAGCAATTTATAAAAAAATATTACTATCAAAATAAAAATGTTTGTAAAAAATTGTTAGTTGATAAAAACAGTACACCTAGTAAGATTAAATTGTAAATATACCTCTTTCGTTTTCTGATGAGTTTTCGCGGGTGGTTGGGTAGTAGAAGTGACACATTATTAAAATCGATGCATTTTTACAAAATTTATTATAAACAAAGAAAAATTATACAGACAGACAGACAGACACACGTACAGTTGCCATGCGGAGAACCACTTTTCTTTACGTTTTACGGGTATAGTTATACAATCTGAGTATGAACTTATCTCAAACACGATGGTTGACCTTATTAGTGTATTTGCCATAATATGGCACATACACTATTGGCGTCGGTCGGATGGCGGGACCTAGGGGTCGGACCAAAATTTCTCGACGTTTCATAGCCTCCTGAACACTTTGGCACCATTTTTAAAAATGTTTATATATATATGTATGTATATATTTATATATTTATATATTTATATATATATATATATATATTTATATATATATATATATGTGTATACACGATAACTCTCGACAGACTTAATCGATTGAAACGAAATTTGGTACACACATTGGAACCCATCACCGCAAGAAGCCTATTTAAAATGGGCCCGATCGGACCATTTTCAGGGTTGTATTTAGGGGTTCCAAAAAGTTTTTGGGCCCAAAAATACCGAAAAACTTGTCAGAATAGTTTCAAAATTGAAATTTAACTCTTCAGTAAAGATTAAAATGTGCTGCTAAAATTTTAATAAAATCGGCCCGACAGGACCGGACTTTCAAATTTTATGAAAACACTAGTTTGTTGATACGGATTTACTTATGGAAGGGTGTATTTAATTGGGTGTACTGATAAAATCCATGTCTAGTATTGAAATTTAGAAAAATTTAATTATTTTAAGGGATGTATTAAGGGGTTAAACTTTTTATTTTTTCAAAAAACAAACTTAAGTTTACATAATAATGCCACAATGCCTGTATTAGCAAATACACTATATTGTCGGCAGGGTTTGGCACTGCGACCCGAGTTTTTTTCTTTTGAGGTAACTCTTTATTGAGTACCTGAATATTTTTGCTACAAAAAAACTTTTTATAAAAAAAGCCACCTTCAAAAAAGCCACTAAAAAACGAAAATAATACAATTTTGAGGTCAGTGCCAATTTAATTACTCAAACTTTTTATAAATGTATCTACTGTTATAAATTGGCGCCGGCCTCAAATTTGTATTAATTTCGTTTTTTTAGTGGCTTTTTTGAAGGAGGTTTTTTTTATAAAAAGTTTTTTTGTAGCGAAAATATTCAGATACTTAATGGAGAATTACCCCAAAAGAAAATAAGTTCAATCAACGTGTTTGAGATAAGGTCATACTCAGGCTGTACTATACCCGTAAAACGTAAGGAAAAGTGGTTCTCCACATGGCGACTGTGCGTGTGTCTGTCTGTCTGTCTGTCTGTATAGAAGTTTTTTTCTATAAAAAGTTTTTTTACTATTTAGTGGATTTGCATTACATAGTTTGCACGTTATTAACCGACTTCTTTCTTGATATTTGATTCCTAAACAAAAAAAAAACTACTGAATCGATTAAAGCAAAATTTATGTGAAAAAACCCTGATTGTAGTGTCCTGTTAAATAAAACTGGAATCATCAAAATCTCTTCACAAATGCAGGAAATATGAGAGAACACAAAAATTATTTTTATTACTAGAAAAAAACTGCTGAAACGAATTAAGAAAAAAATATATGAGACCAATCCGACATTTTCCTGAACACAATGGAGTCAAAATTTTTCAAATCGGTGCAGCCATTCCTGAGTAATCGGCGAGCATACATTTAAAAAAAATACATAGGTACTTATCGAACTGAGAACCTCAAACTTTTTGAAGTCGGTTAAAAAAGAGCGTTACAAATAATTCCGCACTCCGAGCGGAATGAGCACTGCCAGCTAATCTTCCGCCGTCTTCAAATATTAGCACTGTCGTCATTAGATATAATATATTAATGGATGTCACCAATACGCATAGAAAAATCTGTCAACAATTAAATCGAACGCAGATCTGCACAGCTTTGATACTCGTCATAAGGACGGCAAAATTCAGTCAAAACTCAAAAGCGAAATTAGAATCAACAAAAAAATTCCAACTAATTGGACGACGGTACCATTCTAACTCAAAATAAACTAACAAATTAACAATAATTGAAAATTATTTTTGTTTTCCCTTGCCATGGCTACCACTCTCTGGTTTTTCATGTAAAAATAATCAAAACATGCTTGTCAGCTAACTCATTTCTTTCTGACAGATCAAATTATTACTTAAAAGCAAAAAAACAACTGAATTTTTATTTTCAAAATATCTACGAAACTACAAAGTTTAGAAAAAAAACTTTTTTGCAAAACTTTTTGTTAAAATGAGCAGAATAGTAAATCGCAGTGAAAAGTATATATACCGTTGTAATAGAAAAAACAAAAAATAACAAATATATCTTCTGCGCATGCACCGATTTTCGCCAAAAACAATAGGACTCTTCCTTTTTACATGTCAAACATCCTACCAGATTTGGTTTCGATCCGCTCAGCCGTTTGGCCTGTATCGTGCTCACAGACCAACAGACAAACAGACTTTTTCCAAAAATATGTTTTTTGGACTCCGATGACCTCGAAACGAAAAAATATTGTAAAATTGCAAAAAGTGAATTTTGACTCAGATTAGTATCTAGCGCATTCGGCACTTGTGGAGTTGGAATAGTAAAATTTTTATCGCTATATCTGAGTTTTAAAATATTTAACAGGCTCCAGGTTTATATTCGTAATTTGGACGTCTACAGCGTCGAAGAATTTCTAAATATTGAAATTTTTAATATTTACCTACCCATAATATAACCAATAACCAACCCAATCAGGGCAGCCGCAGCTTACCTGTCTGATATATTATTCACTACTTAATTGTTATGTGAATTTGGTGTGAATATAAGGGGATAAAAATCGTTTGATTTTAATTATTTATTTAGAGCCGTTCACAGAAACTCAATTCTTGTGTTTAGCCATAATTATTATACTATTTTTATAATTATTGACTGACCCTACAATGTATTTCATATACGCCTTGGATTAATATATTAATATCTTATATCAAACTTCCATTTTCTTACGGAAAAATATAGAAGATTATAGAAAAACGATACTTAAAAGGTTCAAAATATTTTCTCAGTTATCTAGTATAATCCCTTAGAACAAGAAATATAAATTTTACTTTAATAATATAGAAATATAACATCCAATATATGTAAAATAGTGGTGCCGCGCTGAAATAATCAAAAAACGGTAGCATACTCGTATTTTATATGGTAATAGAATTTAACGCAAACATATTTTCTCGACACAAAAAATATCTGGAATAGATTTCTATAAAGTTGGTAACATATCCGTGACAATTGGGTAAGTCTCTTAACGCAAATTTATTGCTCTGTATACAGTAAGGTGAGGGTGGTTCAACAAGGGCTGGGTAAACTACAAAACGATTACCATGAAAGATCGGACTAGGTTAAGAATCCTGTTTACTGAGCTGACACTATTTCAATGAGGCTACCAAATTTTTATTCGTCAGATAGCGCTAGTGGCAAGTAAGGTACCTGTGTGTTAAACGTGTACATTTTTTGTTCATCAGATGGCGCTAGTGGCAAGTAAGATATGTCAAACGTTTAGAGATTAACGGTTTGTGTTTAGTCATTTTTTATTTATTCATTATTAAGAAATAAATAATTAAATAAATTCAAAACTGCGATTTAGCCGTTAAATGATTGAATGACAGATACTTTACTTGACAGTAGCGTCATCAGGTGGCGGAAATTTAAACAGTACTGCCATTTGAATTACATCAAAGCAATCAATTTGACATATACCTCACATACCACAAAACAGAAGTCTGGTAGCCTTTCTATCTGCAATTTCGCTTTCTTGCAGATTTTTCAAGGTTTTCAGAATTTGTGTCTATCTATCTGTTTGTACTAGAATCACTCAAGAACGGCTGGAGCGATTTTGATGAAACTCGGACACTATCTAAAGCATATTATTTTTTTATTTGGATGCAATCGGTTTTAAGACAACGTTTCTATCAAATCGACGTTAACAAGATCGATAATCCACAAAGTTTTCAAGCGTTTATAATCTATTATAAATCATATTGTTACGGATCACCCTGTATATAAACGTCAGGGTAGAATTCTGAGAAGCGGTGTCAGACGTTGAACACACTGGTGTCTACGCGAAGATTCTAGACAACGCTAGAGAATACGAGGACGCCCTGAGCGTACACCGCACGCCAGTATATAAGCAGCGAGTCAACGGGAATCGGGGAGTCAATGGTGAGTCGTGCAAGCAAGCAAATACAGTGATATAGATATTAGTCAGTCAACATTCGGATCAGTCAGTGAAGTACTGGGCGTTTACAAGTACGGGCGATAATAATAGTGCGAAAATAAATAAATCTGCTTTAAATAAGTTGACATAAATATAGAAATAAATAATAATAGAAATAATAAATAATAATAGAAATAAATAAACAGTATTTTGTGAAATATAAATAGACATACTTGGAAATAAATAGTCATTGTATATAGCAAGTATGATAATTAAATATTAGTGTAGTTAATTGTATATATAGTTAAGTGTTAATTACTTGTGTTGATTGTTAGAACTGACTTTTCGTTGTTGCATCCGTTATTATTGTGTTTTTAATTATTGTAAATAAATATTGTAAATAAATATTTATTCCGCCAACTCAGAAAACAGTTTTGTAACAATATATATTATATCTTTTGTTTATTGTATTTATTATTTCTATTAAATAGTGTAATCAGTTTGATCAACCCTAAGACGAACATGTATGTAGATCCTACGTATATGGAGTTGCAGGGGGTGCTGATAGGTGTCAAAGCAATTGTTTCAAATCATGTGTGGAAGCGGAGTTTAATATTCCCCCAGGGGAGGGCGCGACATACACACTACACGTAAACCCTCTACATATCCTCTTACATATACAGGGGTTGAGCATCGTGTCCTCTGGGACCAGGGGATAAAGTTTTGTTATGTTGTGACTTCTGCTTGTGGTGTAATGGCACTTTATCTCCGTTATTTTATCGCCATTTGTAATCTTGATCTTTTCTCTCTTTATGCAGTTTTTTTCCTAATCAATAAATAAAGTTATCGAAGTACTTATAGGTTCGGATATCGGCGGGTGATATAAAACTTTTTCTATACCATTTTGATAGAGGTTTCCCATACTTTTCGTCAATGCTTAAAAAATGTCGAGATCAATTCTCAATAATGTCATAACCGATTATATTCCCAACTGTTGAACTCATAAAATTGCCTATCGCATATCTACTTATACTTTACATTGCCAAGCAAACATTAAAATCACAAACATTTAGTAAAACAAACCGATTAAAATATCACAAATGACTAGTAATTTGACATTAAGTCGAAAATAAGAAAAAAAGTATATAAGTTATATTTTTTGTAATTTAAAGAATCGAAAATGGTTCAGCGTTTTTTGCTGCTCCAAAGAGTTTTATGTTTTTATTTTTATTTTTGTTTCATTATTAAAAAGCTGACTTTTTACTGCATTTTCTTTTTAACTTTTCTGATGTACTCGCAGTTAATATAAATTAATAGATTTTTTATACGGCTGAATTGCAATAGAAAATTTTGTTGGAAAGCAGCCAATTATATAATTATTGATTCCAAACATATCGGAAAAAAACATTTTACCAACCATAGTCACAGTCAGGATTCTAACCTGAACCTTTCTATTTTCGCGGCGGAATGAGCTTACGTTTACTCAACCGTGACATGATTACTGTGACTATGGTTGATAAAATGATTATTTTCGATATGTTTGGAATCAATTATATAATTGGCTGCTTTCCAACAAAATTTTCACTCGCAGTTAATGTATTGTGAAGTAAAAAAAATGTATTGCAATATTAATTTTTCACTTTCATGTTCCGTGGGGTACTGAAAGAGTAAAGGGTCAAAAAATCAGATCTGAGATAAGATTAGATTCTGATTGTACTACCCTGAAAACGTAAAGAAAAGTGGTTATCGCATGGCGGCTGTACCTACATAATATTTTTGTGTTCACAATAACTTCTGTAAAAATGTACCGATTTGAATGATTTTTTATGTTTGCCTCAGTAAGAACTCCAGGCCTACTAATTTTGATGCCAATCAAATCAATGATTTTGAAAATATAAGCAATTGTGTGTATATTTTGTACCTACTTATACAATATCGCCTAAGTGTCGTATATAAAGGCTTTTTGGCAAATTCCACTGAAATGTATGGTTCTCCATACCGATAGTTTATTACATATGCCTTAATAAACTATTCGATTATTATCAAGAATAATTACAAACATTTTAAAAACTTTACGAATTACAGACTCTTTTGATAAGTTTATTTTACAATTCATAAGTTAAAATCATCGCTTCTATAATAATTTTATTGAAATATATTTTTGTTAATAAACTAAAGCTTAGGCTTCCTAACAAAATAGTTAATTTTTCAAAGAAGAATATTAAAATTGAAATCAAAATTACCTGAAAAATCTTGGAGCGGATGATTGGAATTCGCCTTAAAATAACTGTCATCAACAGAATCCAATTCTTCTTTGACAGGCAAAAAAATCCTTCCGCGATCAGGACTAACACCTGATCCGCCAGTCCCAAGCGCTAGCTGGTGATGGTGATAGTGATCGCTGTCACCTCCAGGTGGTTCCGTGTCACTACAGCTGTCTGTGCCAAAGTGCAATCCTCCTGGTGGACCTAGTGAGAAGTAATAAAAAATGGAAAAAATAGACTATTTTAAAGAAAAGTCAGTAAAATGACAAATAAAATAATTTTAACTCGTAGCGAATGGTCATTTTTCAAACCTGTGTAAAAAACCTAAAATTAGAGTAAACATAAATGAACACGTATATATTTTATTCGGCATTATTTATTTTTGCGTTATAAATTTTAATATGAAAAATTTTAAATAGTTTTTGTTCACAATTTAAACTTTCAATGCACAGTTTAACAACTACAGTAACATAATAATATAGTGGTCTAAAATACTCTAAAACAGTGTTTCCCAAACTCTAGTACACGTGTCACGTACCTACCAAAAGTGGTACGCGAAGGATTTTAGATGGTAAGCGACAGAAAAAATATTTTCAAAATAATAAGGTCTTCATATTTCATATTGTGAATTTCCTATAAAAATAAAGTTATATTCAATAGTTACAATTTAACTGGAATTAAATTTTTTCATTAATTACTTAATTATCCCTGATTGTATCCCTATCAATATTGACAGGGATTTTTTTACTTCGATGGAACGCCTAACGTCTACTACGTCAAGATCTCTAAAGTGGTGTGCAAAAAGTTAAAGTTTAGGGAACACTGCTCTAAAGTAATTCGAAATTTTACATTTCATTCCAAATAAATGAAACGCACACACAAGACTAATGAAATTAAGGAAGCTGTATGTCCCATAAAAGAAATATGTTATTTTTATGGCAGTTCACTTCATATGCTCAGAACGGAGAAACGAAAATTTTCAAGAAAAAAATGTTAAATTTCTCTAAAACATCCTGTATAATAGAGAACGCATACAACTAGACAGCAGATTGATTATTTTGTGAACGGGTCGTCGGTTCGATCCTTGCGGGCGGCGCGCGTCACCAAGGCAACCGGGAGTCGTGTTGTACATTGGGGGTGGTCCGTCCCCGTCCTCTACACATACATATAAAGAGAAAGAGAGAGAGAAAGACGAGCCGACATTATAGTAGAGGTAGAGAGCGACTCGCCCTCCTCAATGAACGCGCGACGTATCCGCGCTTCTTTCATAAGTGTCGCGCGATATTTATTGTTTCCAGTGAACGTTTGATGTCGTGCATTATTTAAAGGTGTTCCTAGACGAACTTAGTGACGCTTGTCTAATGTGCCGCTGACATAATATTAAATCACCATATTATGCGAAAGGTGTTCCAAAAACGCCATAAAACAAAGGCACTTTATAACACTTCATATTATGATGGCGGATTTAAATTCAATTCAATTCAATTTTTTATTCATTTCAAAAACTACAGAAAGTTGAATTCTCCAAATATTCAAAACGTATGCGACGCCACGGGTAATGACTAGTAATAAATATTTATATTATGATATTTACTTTTGGTTTCTACGATTTCTTATGGTTTCACGTGTAAAAATTAGCCAAAGCATGCTTGTCAGCTAAATCATTGTTTTTGACAGATCAATTTACTTCGAAACAAAAAAACAGATGACTTTTTATTTTCAAAATATTTATAAACTATAAGGTTTAAAAAACATTTTTTTTACAAAACGAATGGAATAATAAATTGTTATGAATTATACCGTCATAATAGAAAAAAACAAAGTTATAGCACATATATCTTTTTCGCCTTCGCCAATTTCTCCCAAAAACAATAGGGCTCTTCCTAAATTTACAATTTACATGTCAAGCATCGCCTCGCAAAATTTGGATTCGATCCGTTCCAGCCGTTTGACAGGTATCGTGCTAAAGACGAACAGAGATTTAGCAAAACATGTTTTTTTGAACTTCAGAGACCTCAAGACGAAAAAAGGTTTTAAAATTTTGAAAAGTGAATTTTGACATGAATTAGTAGGTACCAATATCCCCACTTATAGAGTTGGAATGTTAAAATGAATCAATGCCTTTTTGTAAGAATTGTGTAATTAACAAATGCTTAAGTCTTTTTTTAATTAGTTGAATAAAAAATACTTTGTTTGATCTCGCAAATAACTGTATAGTTGCAAAGCAACGTACTGAGGACAATTTTTAAACAGAGAAATATTACATTTAGGGAATAAAATTTTACTAGAATAAGAACGCTGCAGCCGACTCAACGGTTAAAAAATCCACGGTTGACGAAACAGAAACAGACAAAAGTCTTATATATTTTTAGTTGTTTGTAATATTACTTTCGAAATTAAATTTACCATATTATTTGGTAAAAAATTGCTACCATACTTAAACAATTTATAAACACGTTTCGTTTTATGTCAAACAATTTAAGACAAATAAAATTCAGATGATAGTATATTGTGTAACAAGTGTGCTAAATACATCTTTATGCATCAGGCGAGATGTTTTCAGCACGAGTAATAGGCGAGCGCTCACGAGCCTTGGCGAGTGAGCATCGCGAGCCGAATACGAGTGCTGAAAACATAGCGCCTGACGCATAAATATTTAGCACACGCGTTGCACACTATACTTTATTCAACACATGCATGGTTTTAAACTTTAATTGAATAATTTAATGTCACTGACAGAAGTACATCTCATAATAAAAACATTGGGCTCGATGCAATGTTTATTTACTTTGTTACCATTGTAACCATATTTCATTTATAACACCGAAAAGAGGTACGTAATGCTCATTAGATAACGGGTTTTTCAAATTTTTTTCAATATATCATCGAAAAGCGTTTCATAATGGATCATGACGTCACCAGTCAATAAACGGCTATTTAAGGTCCGCAAAACAGATACGAAAAAACACTAAAAGCATGCGTCTGTTGAATAAAATACATATATTATGTACCTATCTTCAGTTTTATTTAAATTACATCATGTATAATTTTCTATTTAAGTAGGTATAATTTTTATTATTACTAAATTTATTTTTAATGTAATGTTTTTACATAAATCCAAACAAGTTAACAAAAAAATAATTCTTTGTTTTGCACTAACAGCCTAAAACCCTGAAAAATAGTCTCGTTTACAGATATTAAAAATTTTAATCAAGCTTCGGAAAATTAATTTTAGTTATTTTTCAAATAATTGTGAGAATATAACTTTTACACTTTGACACTAAGAAACAACGCTATTCCTCTCTAAAGAATTATTACAGATAAAATTTGACAGATTAAGTATGGTGTATTTCTGCGCTTCCACCATACGTATACCCGCTCTTCCGCCATTTGAATACCTGCACGTCCACCATATTTCTATCATTTGTAACTAAACTATTTCAGAATAAAATATGTTTATATAATTTATTTTTAATTGGCTTAACACCGTTATTTCATTAACCATTAGCCCATTCATTTCTAACCCTACCGCTCATCTTTTATTTTTAATAAACCTAAGATATTTTGACACATACTTTTCACATGCTTGAGCATCATGTAATTAATCGTCTTACTTTGTTCTTCCTCCTTGACTTTGAGCTTCAATGTCTTCTCGTCGCCATTGTTGTCAACATTGTCTTTACTCCCTGTTTTGTTATCTTGTCGCGCCTTCTTTTGTATCTTCTTCATTTTAGCACGCTGATTTTGAAACCACACCTGTTGGACATAATATGTTGACACAGGGCTACGAAAACTATGTCCACACAAATTAATTGCCTATCAACTGGACAGTTTAACCACTGAAATGTTATAATTTGTACCGTACATTCAATAATTCAGCTTGTTATATCATAACCAACATTTACAAAAGAGGAAATGTTTGTTTGTTTGCCGCGGATAATCTCTCTGAACGGATTTCAAAAATTCTTTCCCTGTTAAAAACCTACTTCTTTCCGATAAAATAAGGATGAACAGTATAGAAATTCTGCACGCAATTTCTGAGCTAAGTTGGTATACGTCGCTGAATAAACTATAAGAGTCGCAACAAAGTGATATATTATGAAAGAGTAGTTGCTCTTGATTATCTCGCTGTCAAACTAAATCTACCCGGCTGGAAAGCTAGTATGTTAAAATTAAAATGACAATAAGAAACATTTACTTTTAACACTTTCACTGCCCAGACAGTGTCTGACGCAGTCGTTTGTCATTGGATGCAAAGGACGCAGTTTCAGCCGAGCAATCGCATTAAAAATATTTTACAGTATAAAATTTAAACATAAATGTGCTCTTGAGATCAACTTTCCTCTAAATTTACTTCAAATGCATAGTTATCGTCTGAATACGTCACAGAAGCACGATGTGTCAATTGGTGTAAAAAAAACTTTAATTAATAAGAATTCAAGTCATTCTTCTGAAACTTTTTGATAAATACTGTAATTATTTGAGATAACACTTCACAAAAAAGCGTTATACCTAGGTAATTAAAATTTATCCTAATGTACAAAATATGTTGAAGGAATCAAATATTCGAATTCTTATAAAATGAATATAAACATAAACAAACATGGTACATTTCATATTTAAGTTTATCTAAGTCGACATTAATTAATGTGATAGTCCACGATAACAGTGATAGTCAATTTATCACATATGCACACATCCCTACGTTGATGCATTACCTATGTAGTTTCGGACAATAATGAATAAATCATTAATTAATGATCGAATGAAACAATACAGTGTTTGTGATTGATTTGTCAGTGAATGATTTGTTAATAATTGACTTCGTCGAATAAAGTCATCTCTATATTTTCAGCACAGAAACACTATAACAGTTTTGATAATTCATAACACTGTCCGAGTCTACTTTTAATATTTAATATTAATAAACTGCAGAGATGAAAACGTTTTTAATAGCATTGAGTATATTAATTACCTGATTATTATTTAGCGCTGTGATATTCATATTTTAGGGATCCTTTTACTATATTGTATTTAAATAGCTGAATTCATTTTAAAATATATACGCAACAGTGTTAAAGAACAATTAATATGTTTTCTTGTTTGTTTTTTAATTGTTTCTTAGTTCAAGTTTTAAAGAAAACTAATGGATATTAAAAATGTTTTAGGAGGTTTGTAGGATCCGTGAATGAATAGTGATACGTTATTATTGAACGTATCACTATTCATTCACGGATCCTACAAACCTCCTAAAACATTTTTCATATCACTTTGAAGGATCTTAACCATTACGACTAATGGATATTTATAAAAAAACTTTCTACACAATTTAAAAAATCAGTAAATTTTTTTACATGTATGTACAGTCGCGGACTTAAAAAAGTTTACACCTGCATCATCTAATTACCGGTTTTTTTAATTTTTGCATATTGTAATTTGGCTTTTGATATTAATGTATCAATTACTAAGGTTACATCCTAAAAATTCAATAAAAAATAATTATCAAAACACCTCAGTTGTTTATTATACAATCCAAATTACTCAATATTATTCAATTAAAACATAAAAAGATTTGATAATACATATTTGATACTAGTAAATGCCTTCCTCCAAACTTGCAATAATTCTTCTTTTTTGTTCATCGTTTTAAGTTCCGAGGCATTTAAACGACAATTATTTCTTTTCATTTCTGACATTTCCATTTACCTATTAAAAACTAATTTTGTTGCTAAGCTCTGACTTTTTGTGAACTTACACTGAAAAACTCAAGTGTAAACTTTATTAAGTCCGCGACTGTACCTACCTATCTATAAATTGAAAAACGATTATTTATAAAAATTCTGTATAATTCTTACCTGCACTATTCTAACACTAAGACCAGTTTCTTTAGCTAACGTTTCGCGAACTTTTCTACAAGGCTTCGGACTAACTTCAAACGACGCTTTAAAAGCTCTTCTTTGTTGAGTTGTCAGTATAGTCCGTGGCCTTTTCGGACCTCTTCTGCCATCCTGAGATCTCACAGTCGGCAAAAGATCGTCGCATAAATAGTCGCCTAAAACAGAACTATTTATGATTAGGTTTCGGTCGCACTCAAACCAAAAATAATATTTATATTTTTATTAAAAAAAAATTATATATTGATTCGTTTGAATCTCTCGAAATGAGATGCAACAAATATTTTTTAAGTAAGATGTCTAGCTGGTTTATATGTTTTATATGAGTTTAAATCAGGGTTGTAGTCACCCCAGAAATATTACAGGTACTAACAGCTTATTGTAAATACAAATAACTTAGTTATAGTGCCTATAAATCTTAAATTGTAAGCATATAATTAACTTCTCAAAACTATTTTGTTGTAAAAAAACTTAATGCGTTTACAAATAAAAAATAGTTCACTGTTCTAATATTTAAAAGGAGAATTAATAATAAATCTTAATATAATTAGGTAGAAAGTATTTTAAATTATTTATTAAAATATTAAATGCAGTAAAAACACTTCTCCATTTATACACAAAAACGTATTTTATTTATTTTTTGGTGCAATTGGCATTCGACAAAATTAGAATGACCAAGTCACCCAAGTGTATCTACATCCTTTATAAAAATATACACGATGAAAAATAATAGAACACGTATATGCAATATTTACCTTGAGCATATCCCTGAAGCATTTCGACTTCCTTTTCGTAATCGGGCCGGCAGAACAGCTGCCCTTGCTTGATGACAAACTGATCGCCCTTGAGCAGTCGCGAACCGCACACGACGCACACAAAACACCGTAGGTGAAAGACGCTATCCAACGCTCGCATCACCAACTCCTCCGGACCGATGCGCTCCGAACAACCGAGACACTTCTTCACGTATAGTCTGCGGACAAAAATTATTATTGTATCAGCTGATTTTTTTCTGATTTGCGTTTGAAAATTTCTAAGAGTGTGCTAGTCAAGGGCGGATTTAGGTAGTGGCGCGGGGTCGCCCCCCACAACTAGCAAAAACACACATTATTTGCTTAGATCGGTCCTTTTCAGGGCCATGATGTGCAAAATCCAAGCACGCAACGTCCCAGCGGTGCACATCGAGTAACGCTTCGCCAGTGTCAAGGTCTCTTGTTTTTTCAGGTAAAAATAGTTCGAATGGTTTTGCCCCCCCCCCCCCCAATAAATCCTAGCTCCTTGGTGCGCGTAGAAAAAAAAACAATCAAGTCGTTCAGGATAAGCTTTTTCAATTGTTTGATACTATAATTAATAGGTATATTGAGGATCTATGTCTGGAGGGGTGCAGTACATTGAAATAGCATACGCAAGTTAAGATGCTTGTAACCTCTGTTGTCGAACGTCTATAATTCACAATATCTATATCTCCAGCACATATAAATAAATGTGTCAATCAAATCATTCTATCTGCACAAGGCACTTCCAATCAATTCAATGCTATGAAAATGAAAGTACGTGTTTAAACAACCATTTAATGGAACAATATTACAAGATTGAAATAAATAGGTACATTCCGTACTAAAATGGTGAGTGAGTGTTCGTCTGTCTATGTGTAACACATAATCGATTTTCTCTGGAACTACATGCTATCGACTTGAAATTTGGCATAATTATAAAGCTTGTGTGCTCCAAAGTCCAAAAGTCAGAATGACAAAAATATTTTTTTGTCTATATTTTGGGGGAAAGGGATAAAAACTGAAAGTACATCTAATTAATTACTATTAATTTTATGAAACAAAAAAATAGAGTTTACGTTTTACATTCATTGCAATTGCTACTTCTTAACATTAGCAAATAAGTTCAGAAAATGGCGTTATAGTCACTAAACTGACATGTACTTTATGTGGTGTATAGATTGAATAAGGCGAAGCATTTAGAGAATTCAGACACTTTCTGAAACTATGAGACAGATGCAACGAACTGTAAATTCTTCAGTCAGCTTGCATCAACAAACTGAATTGAAGGCAATAAAAACTCTGCTGCTTTGCCATGATCAAGAGCATTATCTATTCCTATCAGATCAAAAGGAAACGAAATTGCGTTTTTTATATTCAATCATTGCATATTGATAGAATGTTTTAAAAAATATCATGAAAGTAGAACTTATATGAAGATCGAACATAATTTTAATTTCATACTTATTCATTGAAGTTCTGTCTTTCACTAATAATGAAAACAATATAGCTGAAGTCTGTTTTTATTAGTGAAGAATCATAGTCCAACAGTCAGGTACTTTTTACCTGGAAAGTATTCCGAAGTTAATGATATATTGGTATGTTGTGAATTATAGACGCTCGACATCAGAAGTCATGAGCATATCATGGGTATGTTGTTTGTGGGTACTCTGTGGAGTAGAATCTGAGTTTTCGACCTCGAGGACCCTGTGCTAACGTGGGGGAGCCGAAAAACCACGAAATTTTACCACCTTTTTTGCTTTTTTTAAAATCTCTCAGAAACGGTCGACTTAAGCAATTCTTCCACTATGTAATGTTTTAAAGAGGATTACATTTCCTACAATTTTCATTCCCACAACTTTTCTGTGGTACTAATGGTAAGCGCGCTGCAGCTTCTTGAAAATCACCCGCTCCGCTTTTTGTAACCTTGGTAACTTGGTAACCAATGTGTAACATGTGTATTTTCATTTTAAAGTTCGATGAAGAACAAAATAAATAAAACTATTGAAAAGAACATTACATTTTAACTATTGGTTACGGAGCGGGTGATTTTCAAGAAGCTGCAGCGCGCTTACCATTAGTACCAGAGAAAAGTTGTGGGAATGAAAATTGTAGGAAATGTAATCCTCTTTAAAACATTACATAGTGGAAGAATTGCTTAAGTCGACCGTTTCTGAGAGATTTCAAAAAAAGCAAAAAAGGTGGTAAAATTTCGTGGTTTTTCGGCTCCCCCACGTTAGCACAGGGACCTCGAGGTCGAAAACTCAGATTCTACTCCACAGAGTACCCACAAACAACATACCAAAATATCATTAACTTCGGAATACTTTCCAGTTAAAAAATACCTGACTGCTGGACTATTAGCTTAATACATAATGTTAATTAAGTTGTGCGGAATGTTTTTCTATACACCAACCCAAATATTTCCAAAATATTTATAGAAATTCGACGGGATGAGATAAACGTCCTTTTTCCCAAAAAATCGTTTTCAGTTTTTATAAACACATTCATAACTTGAACAAATGAGTACCAAGGTGCTGTTGTTGTTATTGTTGCTGTTGAATTGTGTATCGAGAATCATGGTATTTGGATTAAACTTTATAAAGAAATGTACAATAAATGAATAAAGATAAAGAAACTGTTGCTGTTTGTAAAATTTTTTAGGAAAAGCGACTTTTATCTCACCTTGTATACGTACAATTAAAATTATAGAGGTTTATCAAAAGACAATTAATTTGAAAAATATTATACATTTCAACCGATTAATTAAGAAATCAGTTTCGTTTTCATCTATTTGAAAGTTATCAAATAAAATAATAGGTAAATACATTTTTTATGTTTATGTATTTTGTATAGAGTTTAACCATTTTTTTCTCGTTCAATAGAATTTGAGATATGAAAAACCCTGCCATCCTATCTAAATTTTATGTATAGGTATATACAGTCTACACGTCATACCTATATATATAATAGCGTGTGCATCTGTGGCCCTCCCTAGCTATAAGCTGACGGCTGAACACATACGATGTCGTCCAAGTTGAACACAGAACTCTGGAACCGTCGTGCAAATATTTGGCGTCTTACGGCGCTATATAGCGCGCGATGTATACAATTCAGCTCCGTCTGTATTGCGCTTATGTACTATAATATACAGTGTGTTTACAAATACCGAGAATTATATGAGTACTTTTACGGTTGAAATATCCCATGTTTTTGTTTCGATCTATTTTGTGCTTTGGCATTCTATTTTACTAAATAAATTTGTTTAAACATGTCTTTTTAAAATAAAAAATTCGACTGATGGCCAGTCCTATACTTCCCTTCTAGTAAATATTTGCAAAAAATAAACACTCTTTTTTTGTTCTTTGAAAAAAAGCATGGCCCTCTTTTTTGTTTGGTGATCTACTGATGGCTAGTAATATAGCAAAAATCATGGTTACCTTGATTTACGTACAATTTTCTTTTTTTAGTAAAATATTTTTTTTCTCGAAAACTATACATTTTAGAGAAAAAAAATATTTACATTTTTTTCATATTATAACATCTAGAATTCATTTATTTTTTTTTTTTACCTATGTTAATATGTGACATTGAGAACGTTTTTTTAATATCTCAGGATCCACTGAACCGATTTGACTCAAAATCTAATCAGATCTAAGTTAAAGGCTGATAAACACAATAGAATAATCGGCATGGCCGTATGTTGTTCCGTTTTTACGATATCGAAGGCGAAAAATTGACCACATACACACACACACACACACATACATACACACACATACAGACATCAGTCAGAAAATGATCTTAGACGATTGCTAGGGTCTCAAAACGTGAAGATCTGTTAAAATTTCATTAATATTTTTTTCGGACTAAATCCATTACTTTCCGACCATAGTTACGTAGAGGTGGGAAGTAAAAATGTATAGGTATTTTGAAAACTAGAATAAGGGCACCGGTTCCCAACAACTTACCTATAGTCGACCCGTTTTATAATTAAAAGAATAGATTAATATAATAGAAATACAATGAACAAACCATTAAATAATGTTATTAATTTCATAGTTTATTATTTTACAGAGTGAAGTAAAATTGAAAATATTAATGTGCAAGTAATTTACACATCAAGCAACAGATCTGTAACTCAATACCTGGAAATTACTATTTTCTAATTTCCCTTCGCGCCGATAGAATATAATATTTTCGGTAAAACATGAAATAGGAAAAAAAGTGGTTAACTCTAGATGACAATCAGTGCCTTTACCATATTATATTATGTCCTTTTTTAAATAGTTTATGATAAATGGAAAGAATTTAACAGTTCACGGTAACAAGTATTATTTACTCGTAGCGGTAGTCCTATGAACAAATAGACCTCGTCCCCTTCTTTTTTTAGTTAAAGAATTTTACCGAAAACAGACCTAAACCTTCACACCAACATATCACCGAAACTGTCATTCCTTTTTGGTTACATCAACATACTTAATCAATTTACTTAGCCAAAAGGGATGACAGTTCGACCTTAGAATAGATGACGGTTGGGAAGACTGGGCGCTGCAACTCTTGCTATGACTTTTTTGTCAACTTATTATTTCAATTTTTGACCCAAAATATTAATAAAACATCATATTAAAGGATATTTGTTTGTTTTTTCATTATTTTCTTCAATAATGAATTCTGTTTTGATCGCAAAACAATTTTCACATGTAAATAGTTCGAATAAAGGTCAAAGAATGTCTTTACCATATTTCGTTAAAATTCATCCACGGTTTTTGCTGTAGCCGCCAAACAACAACCTCGGGTCGCAGTGCAAAATCCTTCCGACAAAATAATGTAGGTACCTATAGGTACGACCTACCTATTTCCTACTACATGTATAACGGCATTTAAATGTATACCTATTATTATGTGAACTTAAATACGTTTTTTGAAATTAATACAGCCTTTAAAATAATTTAATTTTTCTCAGTGTCAATATTCCGAATGCATTTCTAATATACTATCAAGCCGATTAAATAATTTCACATGTGCATGAACATTCTGTACATAAAAATGTATGTGTGTTGACTTCGATTTCGCTTGCATAGAGCGAATTCGCTCCAGTTAGCTTCAAGCGAAATGAGTTTTTGTCAAAGAACATATCCATGACGTCAACTTACTGACTAGAGTCCCTCTAACACCACAGCGACCGTCTCATCTTGGATTTATATTTACGTGCCAAAACTTTGAACTGGAATTCAATAGCAAAGCTTGTGAATCTGGTTACATATTGGTACCAGCAAATTAATATCTACATTTTACTGTTACTTTGGAATGAATGAATTGTAGATTATAGACGCTCGACAACAGAGGTCATTAGCGTCTAAAAATAAAAAAGTAAACAAAAGAAAAGCGAAAACAATAAAACCAAAGCAAAATTAATGCAAAATCAAAAGTTGACACACAACAAAATAAAATCATATAGTAAGTACAAATAAAATGTGTCATATAATATAATGTAGTAGGTAATATAAAAAGAAAAAACCATTAAGGCTGTAAAGGGGCCTAAATTGTTACTTTGGAAGTAGGTGAGAATGAGTGCAGAGTGATATACCGGATTTGTTATTTTTTTAGGGTTCCGTACCTCAGAATGAAAAACGGAACCCTTATAGGATCACTCTCGTGTCTGTCTGTATGTCTGTCACAGCTGATTTTCTCCGAATCTACTGGACGAAAAAGTTGAAATTTGGTACATATATAGAGTTAGGTGACCCAATCACGGACGTATAGCGTAAATAAACGAATTCTGAATTTGGGGGTTAATTTTGGAGGGCAAAGTAGTAAAAAAAAATAAATTCAAAATCATCATGTAACATATCAAATGGAAAGGCTCATTATGAGAAATACAAATATATTTTTTTAATAATTTTAAAATGCATAGTTTAAAATATATTAAAGAAAATATATACGAAAATCAAGCATTCCCTCGCCTTATCTCCGAAACTACTGAGCCTAAAATTTTGAAAAAAATAGGAAATATAGGCCTCACTCACAGTTTACAGGAAAACCTAAACGAAAGTCCTAAATACGGAACCCTCTTCACGCGAGTCCGACTCGCACTTGACTGGTTTTTTTATTTTATTTTTCTCCAAATTATATGTGTCCCTAAGAGATTTAATTTTTTTCTTTACCTATCCACTGTCAAATGTTTCATATTCGTTTCACGTTGTATGTATCCGCTCATCACGATTTTTGTAATTTCCTTCGCGAAAATTCTACAAAATTTCGCACTCTTTATATAAACTAACAAATTTTACGGTATCAGTGTTAGTTGGCGCCATTTTAAAATCACACGACTGCAGTAACAAAAGTTGAAATGCTTTTAACTTTACTGGTGCTAGTAGAATAAGCACGGTACTAGCGCTAATTACGATTTACATTATACTAATTGTAACATGCTAGTCGACTGGAGCTAGTGAACTATATATGCATAATGTCAACCGGGTATAAGCGGGGCTCGAAAACATGCTTTCAGAAGACATTGCTTCGAAAATTTGAAAAGTTTCCATAAGGAAGGGTATCCATTATAAGAGGTTTCACTGCAGTAATGGTGTTGTTAATTAATTATGAGCAGAAAAATTTCTAATATTTCAATAATCATCAACACTAATATATAAAATAGTAACCAGAGCTCTGTAATTTCGTTTTCTCGCTGGTTTTTTTGAGATTTTAGTGTAAATTTTGTAAGACATCTAGAGTCTAGATGTCAGATCTGTAAGTCCGTCTGTCTGTGTGTGCCAGTACTATTCGAATGTGGCTAAACCAACTTCGATGAAATTTACTACATTATGACCAACATACTCCTTTTTGCATCGAAAACGCGCAATTTTGAATACTATAGGTACATCGCGATTTAACGATTACTCAGCTACTCGCTCGTGATACATTGCAATTAATTGTGTATTCAAGCGATAAGTGGTGGGCCTTACGGTGCATTTTCACGCGACGCTTGACGCTGGTTTCTAGCGTCAAATGCGGTCACGTGATAGAAGTTCAACATGAACGCCATCTTGAAAAAATGTAGTGTCAAAGCTAAACAATGTTTAACTTTTACGCTCGTGTTCTACTGGCATCAGCACAGTTCGAACTCCAATAACCAATTTTCATATTATTTCCCTAATTTTATCTCCCAAATGTGTTCGAAGTTTAATGAAAAAAAAGTTTTTGACAATGAGAACCAGTTGACCTTACTTAAATCCTAATCGTTTGTTAATAATAATAAGATTTCTGCAAAACCTGATATCATCGTATAATGATGATAGTGCTTGAAGAAATTTTCCTATAAACAACTAATAAATTCAAGAATAGAAAATTGTATAAATATAAACAGATAAGAACCCAATACAAAAGAAATTGCTAAACGAAAATTTCTGTTTTTCATTTTTATTTCAATAAATATTCCTAATCTTGCTGAAGTTAAAATTTGACGCTGGGATTTGACGCTACATTTTTTCGAGGTTGCGTTCATATCACGTGACCGTATTTGACGCTAGAAGCTTCGTTATACTCAGGTATAGTTTCACCTGACGATCTCCAAGCGACTTATTCGCAAAATCGCGCGACCATAATAGCATGTGTGCGTTGGCCCTTAGGTATGCTAGTATACTCAAACTTAAAGCATAGGTACTGCAGTACTTTCTATGTGGATACGATCGGGTTAAGAGAAGGTTTCAAACAAAACCGGCATTTACGCAAGTGTAGCTGCAGCGAAAGATTTGTATTAAATACTTTAAAAAAAAAATAACAAACTTAAAAAAGCATCTGATTCTTTAACCAGATACCTAACTTATATTTTAAAAAATGAATTCCATAAAAATATTTTAAATATTTTGTAAAGAGCTTCATGAAGATTCAAAAAATATTTTCAAAATATTTTTAATACCTACATTTTTGTAAATTTCCCATATTTAATTTAATATCAAAACATCGAAATGTCCATATGGCATATACAGTTACCAAACGTAACATCCAATCTATTAAATTTCATTATCTCAACACTAATTACTTTTATAATCAAACGCATTTTTTCGAAACCTATCTATAAAATCCCTATATTATTAAACGAGCAAATCTTGTATATATGTACCTATGTATCTATGTACCTATATAAATATTTTCTCGAAAACGGCTCTAACGATTTTGATCAAATTTACCGAAAAGGGGTTTCGGGGGGCAAAAAATCGATCTAGCTAGGTCTCATCCCTGGAAAAATTCGTTTTCTTATCGATTTTATCATTTTAAAAAACAGTTTTTTTAACGTTATAAAACAGTGTCGTATGGTGAGTAGGCTTTGGAAAAAACAAACTATTTTCATTATTTATGTCAAAATACTCTGACAGTGAATCGTTTCGGAATAATATTCTGAGAAAATAATACAAAATCAATATCTCACAGTAAATACTATTTTTTTTTAACTCATCCGAGCAAAGCTCGGTCATCCAGATATTCTTATTATAAAGCGACTCTCAAAAACAAGGAAGGTAGCGCACACACTTAGGTACGAAAGTACACATCCTCTTACTGGGTACGTACGTCGCTTATAGTTACACTACGTGAGTACATAATATACGTGAATGTGCATGTGTGTGGGTTTGTGCCATCTTTTCTCTTCAGCATTACCATGCAGTATGTAGCGTTCGTAGCGCCGCCAGGAATATTGATGAGACGGTAACAAACAAAACTTGCTCTCGACTGCTGTAGAAAGTAAAGATGAACCGAACTTCTCTATTTATCTATGTGTGTGTTAAGACAATTTTACACTGTCACAATTAAAGTGAAATAGTAGATTGTAAATCTAGTTCCGTAATCAGGCAGTGGCGGCTCCTCTATGAGAGCTGCGGAGCTGCCGCACTGCCAGAAAATAACGCACAATTAAAAAAAAATTGTATTATAAATCTAAAAAAATTGTATTATAAATCTGCATAATATGTTTTAATTTCATAATTATGAAGCCATCACATAACATTATTATAAATGACGGCATGCCACGGGGCCTATATTCTATAAACCGTCCGCAGCCGTACTAATTTCACTGCGTAAGTGACGCGTTCTGCATTATATTTTGCACCAAAATCAATGTGTTAAATAGAGTAAAGAGAGTACAAAAAGAGACAGATTTGTATGCGTAAGCAAGCATTTAGGTTCGCAGGACGTACAGTACGAACTCTTATTTAATATATCTAGTCTGTTGGCATATTCACACAGAGTAACCGTATTATATATTGCTATAAAAATCACTTTATTTACGATTTTAGCGCTAGCAAAATCAATGTGTAGACAAATTATTCAGATCAAAAATCCACTTAAAAATTGCATCAAATGTATTTTTGAATTTTTTTTCGAGGTTCCCTCATTAGGGGGGGCTACTCCAATCTCTAGGTTGACTCTGCAGAACACCCATTTAAAATGTTCTCGCGCCGCCACTGTAATCAGGTATTTACTGACAAGTAAGTAACATTATGTTAAAACGAGCACAACGAGTTTTAACAGTCACACGAGTCATAATATCATTCCGCACGAAATATAGTAGGTATATGGTATTTTTTGCCGTACCCACTATAGAATGGCTGCTTTTCACTTTATTTTCAGTTTTTTCAAAAAAAAATGACAGCTTATTTGCATCGCCAACTTCACTTCTATAGTAGGCCGAGAGTAGCTGTCAGTAATAGCGGGCGAATTAGAGCGAATATACATAAATAACTATGGAAATGGTTTGCTTTCCCACACTAGTGTGGGAAAGATACGTTCCCGCACACCGGCTTGTCAAAATTCACTTTACAGGCATCCATACATGCATGTGAAGCAATTATTTTATAGTGAGTATGGCAAAAAAATTATGCCTTCCTATCCATTATATAAGTGAACTTGTACCTACTAATAGCCAATGTAGTCTAGTTTCATTTAAAATGCAACATCCTCTGAGTTAAAACATGCATCATCAATAATGACTAATAATATTTTAATTTAAAAAAATATATTGTTACGGATCACCCTGTATATGAACGGCGGGCTACAGTTCTGAGAAACGGGGGTCTGCATACTGAACAACGAGTACCTGCCGGAATGTTCTAGAGAACGCGAGAACGTACTAGGCTGGACCGCGCAGGGTATATAAACGAGCCGATACGAGTGAATCGGAATCAGTCGACGGTGTCACGCAATCGGGAATCAGTGAATGGTGAGTCGTGCCATCAAGCGGATCAGTGATATAAATATTGGTCTATCAACGGGAATCAGTCAGAGTAGATTGTACTGTGGCAGTGTTGAACAGCGAAATAAATCTGATATAAATACAGTGACACAAATAATTACAAATAAATAATCCTTGTATATAGTTATTTGTTAAGTGTTATTTAAGTGGCTCGTTTAGTTCAAGAATTACCGTTTAAGTTTTTTTTATCGTTAGAATTGACTTTTCGTTGTTGCATTTATTGTTATTGTATTTTTAATTATTGGAAATAAATATTTATTCCGCCAACTCAGAAAACAGTTTTGTAACAATATGTTGTAATTCATTTTGCATAAATGTTTCCCATAACAACCAGGTACAGTAAAATAAAAGCATATTATAGAAAAATTAAACCAGTTTAAAATTTTTACGAAGGAAAAACTTAAATGAGTAAGATTATACGCTATATAGCAGAGACAGACAACACCTCTATCGCAATACTGAATCTACTGCGGTCAGTTGCGCATCATTTTTGGTCGATCTCTAACGAACTAAAATTCATAAAATTAATTAAAATTCGGTCATAATATTTGACAGTGTTAAGCAAACTGTTTTCCCATATTATGTGGTACGAGGTATATGTGTGTCAGATAGGTATGGTTAACCTTTTTATTAACTGGGCTTCTTCATAATGCATACACATTAGACATTATTGTAAATTAGAGCCATAAAATGTGTTAAATCGTTAGTTATAAAATACTATTTTATAAGCATTTCTAGACACGTTTAATAATTCGGGTTGTCTTTATACAGTACAAGCGGCCCCGTCCGGCTTCGCCCGGGTGCTAAGAAAGCCCGGGTGCAATACACTACTCACTCGCTACGCTCGTTCGATGAGCGCAAACTAAACTGAAAAAATTATAATTATTGTCAAAGAAAGAATACAACAAAAATAAAAATATATAAATAAATATCATGTAGAATTTAGGAAACCGCGTCCCTGTGCATAAAGCGCTGCGATGTAACCTCTGCGCTACGAGTAAAACAGTTTACAGTACGGTCGTTTTTATGATATAAGTATGTTGCGAATTCTTACGGTCGGGTTACGAATTTAATTAATTAAATATTAATTATTATTATTTATTAATAATATTATGCTATATATAAACCTTCCGTGAAAAAATTATCTAACTGATGGTGAAAACCGCATCAAAATCCGTTGCGTGGTTTAGGAGGAGCTAGCGGTTAAACAGACAGACAGACAGACTCGAAAAGCGACTTCAATTTATACTATGTAGAGATATGGTCTCACTTATCATGAACTCGTGGCGATATTTTACTCTTTTTCGTCAAACCAATTTCAATATTTTGTCAATATTATTGTAAAATTTTCCGATACGCATCTTTTCATAAAAATAATATGAAATTTCCATATTTTACTTCTCGTTTGAAATACACCGAAAAGTAATTTAAAAAAGATGCTCAGAATCCAGAATCCTCTATAAACCTACTGTCATTCAAAGATTTTATTGTGTAATTCTTTCTTAATTTTCGAGCAAAATACAATTTTTTTGAAAGCGTAGATGTTTTGCAACAAAAGTCGATAAGTTTATCAAAAAACTGTAGTCATGGTGACAATCTTTTCAAAAAATCTACATTTAATTTTATTTAAATGTTTCCATTTTTTCTACGGCAAAAAAAATGTACTTTGCCTGTATAATGATAATAGTGTATTGTGCAACTAATGTAATAAATACATCTTTATGCGTTAGACACGATGTTTTCAGCACGAGCAGTAAGCGATCATCATCAGTCCATTTAAGATCTGCTTTACAGACTCGAAAAACACTAAAATCGTGCATGTGTTGAACAGTGGCGGCTCCTCTTTAAGTGCGTTCGTGCACCGCACTGCCAGTTGAAATGCAAACGCAACGCAAAATTAAAAAATATAAATTTATGAATGATTTACTTATGAAAAACGGTGACACAGTATTCACCTACACAGAATCAAATATTATAATCGATTATTCATGCTTCGTGAGATCAATAATCAGCATTGAAATATTGAACAAAATATCTGCTGAGTGCGGATCTGTTGTAGGTATTTGAAATTTCACCCCCACCCAAGAGCGTGCACTTTTATAAGCGCACGAAATAAGTAGCATTGTTCAAATGTAAAATTAGACAAGAATAGTAAAACCGTGAGACAGATATATTTACGTACTTTGATATAAGGGCACGTAGCGCGCCGACCGAAAATAGACGAAATACACCGAAACAGCTTCGTACGTACAGTCATCCGTCACCTCTGAAGTTTTTATAATATCAAGTTAGGGTGCGTTCACTTGGCGAGCATTGCGCCCACTACGCTCACGTCTTATGGCCGCGCTTATTACGTTTGGTCGTTGTAGGAATTGCGATCGCCAAATGGAACGCACCCTTAGTATACTAATAACACGTCAACACAGAGTACACATTTCAGTTTTCAACGCAAATTCCCGGTTTTTTTTTTAATTAAATTCAGTAATTTTATTAAATTTTGTGATTTGTAAAAACATTTTGTGCTGAAGGTTGATAAATTGTTAATATAATCAAGCTGTATTATAGATATCAATAAAATTGTGATTTGATTTTCTTCGACAATAAACTAACCTAAAAATTTTATAAAAATAATAATTACGTATATTTTCATAAACAAAAATGTGTAGCATTGGAAGTGTAGAATATATAAAAAATAATCGATCGACCTATGAAGACAAAATACGGTTAAAACAATTAGGCCCACCTCGATCAATTATGACAATTAAACAAACATGTAAATAAAAAAAAGGAATTTACGCGTTCATTTAAACAAGAATTGTATGATAAAGCATCGTGGTTTTGTGAATGTGATAAATTTAATGTTTTTTTGAGTTTTCCGTGCTTAATTTTTGACGGTAAAGCAACGTGGACTCAAAAAGGCGTTAACGATTTGATTCATTTATCCGAAAAAATAAAAAAGCACGGTTCTTCTCAAATTCATTTGCATATTGTTATGCAGTTAGTACTTAGTTAGTTGTCGGTTCTATTGATACAAGACAACAATAAAAATCTGACGATGTTCTAAAATAAAGCAACATTTACATAACCAGCTTTGTTGATAAAAATAGATATATTTTATCATTTGCGGAGTGTACAAAATTATTATCACAATTCCAATGACTTCTGTAGAAAGTGAGAGGTGTTTTTCTACGCTGCAAAGAATGCTATCCATTGAAAAGTGTATTCATTCAATGCCGGATTTTAATCAATAGAGGTTTTCTCTCATCAGAAGCAACGTAGAATAGATCTTCTTTATAAATAAGGTTTGTTTTTCTCTTAATTACATAATATATATAAGTATAATATGTAAAAATGTTATATTCAATACAATATTAGGTATTAGGCGCACTGCCACAATGATTGACCACCGGCCGCCACTGGTGTTGAATAAAAACATAAAAACAAGTTTTCGAATGAAATTTGGTTCATGTCAAACGCGAAGTAAAATGTAACATTTCACATTTACCTGAATTAATAGTCATCTGGTATCTTGACTTATACGCCTTGGAAAATTTTACAATAATATTGACAAAAGTAATGTAATAAACTTTATTATAAATATATACAAAACATTGAAATTGGCTTGTCGAAAAATATTAAAAATATCGAGATGAATTCATGAATGAGTAGAAAATGCTTTGCCACTGCAAAAAAATTTGAAATTGATTCGTTGAAAAAAAGCAAAAATATCGAGCTGAGTCCATGAAAAATGAAATAACGCAGAAACGGCAAATCTTCAACAAAAATGAACACTTTAAAGGTCGATTTATATAATCCGGTCAGACACGGCGTGGGAGCGTAGCGTTTCCGACAAGACAAACATTTTTACCTGCATTTCAAATACGAATATTTATACTTAGCGGATCCCGTCCGTTCAGACAAGTATCAATACTCGTATCTATTTGAAATGCATGTAAAAATGTTTGTCTTGCCGGAAACGCTACGTTCACGCGCCGTGTCTAAGCGAATAATGTAAACTTATTAGTGTCTGTTTTGTAGCATGGAAATATTTTGCAAAACATTCGAAAAGAATGACGTTTTTCATAGATTTAAAAGCAACGAAAATATAAATTCATTATGTAACCGGAACTCGGTAAGACCCGATAAATGTAAGGTTTGCCGTACCAAGTTTAACGAGTTATTGTGTAGCCTGTGTATGTGTGTGTAAACTGTAGATGTATATGTGATCTCTTTGATCGGTTTCTCAAAGTTTCTCTCGAAAAGTTTGTCTGTTTGTTGTTGATACGTACATCTCTTTTGAAAATATCACTGTTGTCAAAAACAAAAAAAAAACAAAGATTAGATTCTGTTTGTTTTGATTCGGTAATTATTCAAATTACTTCGAAATTAATCTTACGTTCAAGGACTTCCAAAACAACAAAAAAGATTTTATAAATAAGCTTTATAATCATATAATGATCCATTCACAGATATTTGATTCTTTTTACCTTCAAATAGAAAGATTTATAGAAAAATTTTTCATTGGAGAGCAGTCAATTATTTTATAACTGTTTCGAAGCATATTGGAAAAAATCATTTTTTCGCCGCGAAAGTGGAAAGGTTCAGGTTAGAATCCTGACTGTGACCACTGGTTGGTAAAATGATTTTTTCCAATATGTTTCGAAACAATTATATAATTGGCTGCTCTCCAACGAAAACTTTTCAATTGCATTTCAGCCGTATAAAACTATTATTTATCAGAAAGATTTATTACGATAGATAAATAAATAGGTACTTTATTTCTGAGACCTAAGCAGGTATAAAATTATCATTTAACAAAACAAAAAAAAAATATGTGAGAACATGTTATCAAACAGACAGGAGGGCGATTCGTTGAAGTAGTAGATGTCTTCACATTGACTGATAAATTGACGATAAATAAATTATTATGAAAAATTTATTTTTAAAAAAATAGTGGAATTATTATCGTTGAGCACAATGATTTCACACCAGCATGTTTTTATATTTTTTTGTTAAATATGACAATTTTGCTGTTTCCTCTTAAAGACATTTGAACTCTGAAGATGTGAATAATTTGACGAAACGTCAACTATTTAAATTCGAAATTTACTATAGCAATTGCGTTTTTATTTTGAATCCTTCAGCCAATTTCAAAAACATCTCCTTCAACCAAAAATTTTTAGAAAAAAATATGTTATTACAACAATTTAAATAAAATAGAAAAAGCATATTTATCTTGCATAGTAATTAAAATAATTAATAGAAATTAAGATTTGTGCACATTGTAACTTATTAATAAAAACTATATTTATTTATATTTTTGATAAAAAAAGAAGAAAAAAGAAAAACCATGGTAGGTAAACGTGGTACAACCGTGTGGTGCAAGTAAGGCGCTAAGTTTGTAATCAGGATTCCAGGTTCTAGTCCCGCAGTCGACCCATGCATGGGTTGAAATTTTTTTTTCGTGATTTTCCTCAATCACTCAAGGCAAATGTCGGGGGTAGTTCTTTCCTACAAATTGGTTATAAAGGTATTTATCAAACACTCTGCTTAATTTTTGGTTATGTTTTGTGATATTTCCATTTTTTAGTCTATTAAGGTCGCCAACTTAGTTGTGCTGAAAACAGTTCCAAAGACGGAACGAACTTGGAACTTTTCATTTGTTGAGCGGACATGTTTTCAAGAAACATGTCCGAGGAACGATCTCGTTCCACTGTTTCACTGGCAAAGAAACAAATGATGTTATATGAGGGTCCGTCGATTTCGTTTCACAGTTCTAAAGTCTAAACGGACTGAAATACACTTCGTAGTAAATCGCCGAGTCTACCTGAACATTCCAGACGCTCGATATAGTACATATGCACTCTTATTCGGGAACGAACGAATACTCATACTGTGGCCACTGTTGGACTTGACAAATGGCGGCAGATCTTGTGATGAAATCAGACTATAATTTGCCAGAGTATGGAAATAGATAGGAAACATCTCGGGCAGAGAAGATGGTTCCTGGAACTATAGTCTATACTAAACTACCCAATTCTATACATTGTAAGAGCTTGGTAGAAGGGACCAGGCTCTTACCACTTGGCAGCCTTAACCGAGTAAAACAATGAAAATATCACAAAACATAACCACAAAAATGGCAAATTAATCAGAAAATTTGATATCGTCTGAGCCCTAGCCGCAATATCAATCAACATTCAAGTCTACCGCCACGTCTGACGTACATATTAATTCGTGATTTGGATATCGCTTTACACAACATAACCTCAAACACATTATTTGATCTGTCTGTGTACCCCTGGGTCCGTATTTGAGCTGTGTACGCCTTACATTAGAATATATTAATAAATTATTGAACAGAGGGTGAGGTGTACAATATAATCTATTATGTAAGTTTATACGAAGGGCCGTTATAGATACTGTTCCTATTAAAGGCTCTCCCAGACCAATGTGATACAATGGGAGCGGAAACGGGAGCGAATATTTTGTTTGCTTTTAGGTACAGATTAGAGATGCGCCGAATAGTGGTTTCACCGAATAACCGAATACCGAATACTATTCGGTTTAACCTTTACCGAACCGGATATTCGGCCGAATTATTCGGTTTACCATTTCATTGTTTTGCCGCGTAAACAGGTTCTAACATGTACGCTACGTGTCGCTGCTGGCTAGTTGACAAGCAAGCCGTACCTCACCGCCCGCCACCCGCGCACACCGCGCCATCACTTTGCTTCAAAACATCGCACGAATACGTTAAAAATACGAACAAAGGTGCTTATTATTACAAAAATATTGAACCGAATATATTTGGCACCAAAACCGAATAATTCGGCCGAATACAAATAGTGAAAAAGATGCCGAATACGCCGAATACCAAACGAATATTCGGCGCATCTCTAGTACAGATCAAGCAAAATACATGTAAGCTCCTAGGATAGTTGTAACAGATGTAAGTAGGAGCACGGCCATTTTTCAAAATGAATTTAAAACCTTTGACGCTATATTTTCGACTTAATTTGTTCTTTATAGTGAGTCGCATTCAGAGCTGGGTCAGGTACAGCAAAAATGTATCTACTTGGAGTACTAGTATACCAGGTACTTTTCATTTTCGTCCTATAAGTACAAAGTACTAAGTACCTACAATATTTTAGTTAGTCCAAGTACATATACTTAGTACAAGTAAATAAACAAAGGTTAGTACAAGTAGGTACTTGGATTTTATACAAGTACTCCATACAAGAGACCTAAATTAGTACCTAGCAGTGTGGGGCAAAATTCAATCTAACTTATGATTAAAACTTAATGACGAAAAGGTTTAATCATGACTAAATATTAAAGAATAATTAGTTTTAATCATATGTCGTTTGGGCTCTGATTAACAATTAGTTTAGCCTTTACTCAATTATTTTAGTCATGCAAGTAACAATTAAAAGTATTAAAACTTAACTCCTAAAAATTATGCCTTTTTTAAGTAGAATTAATACGGGTGCATTGAAAAGTTCATTCGTGTAAAAATGTATTTATAAACAAAATGTACTTGAAAACAAGGTTCAAGTACCAACTACCTACATTAATTAACAGTCCGTTACAAGTGCAAGTACCAAGTACAATTTTTAAAAGTACTTTACATTTACACTATTGTATGTCCATACTATTTTTGAGATGGGCCTTATTACCCTCCGGTACCTTAATATCTATAATTGATTATTTTTAACTGCTTAAATATTTGACCGGCGCTAGTATAGCCAAGCATAAAGACATTATACTGAAGGTATAGAATATAGAGCAATGTATTCTATGGTGGTAACACTGCATAGGCTAAAGCGGTCGCACGTGTTGGACATATTGTTCTCCCTTTGTGTGAGCGCAAGGCGGCATCAATGCCGTTCGGCGACGTCTTGTACGCTGAACTATGGTGACGTTGCGAAAATACACACCGCATGACTAAATACAAAGCAGTCAGCGAATCTTGCATCGCAATAAAAAATAGAAGAAGAAAATTAAAATTACAAAATATAATTTCAAATAGCCTTTTTCTTAACAAAAATATATTTAAAAAAAAAATAAAAAAAACACGCTTATAATAACGCACCAAAAAGTAGGATGTCTTTCTCTTCTATAACTTTTAAAAGCTTGGTACACTCACATCACTGTAGGTACCTATATTAATTCATCAAATGCACAACGCTCTTAAACGTTACAGAAAGAAAGAATTTTGTTTCTACTTTTTGGTGCGTTGATATAAGCGTTTTTTTAATATATATTTTTACTTTCAAATTTTTAGTCATTATAATATATTACATTTAAATTTTAAGTTACTGGAGACACGTTTTCCCACCATTAGCACCGTCACTTCCACCACATGTTTTTAACTTGTTATATAAATTTTATTATATCCAAAATATCCTAATATTGTATTGTCATCAAAACTACAACAGCAAACTATCACGTCAATTGGACATTCGAATTGCAAGATTTTTTTACATACACACAAAATAAAAGTGAAGTTTATTAAAAAGAGTTTAAGATATTGAATATTTAAACAGTGACGTTTGATCACTGTTAAAATTATAATAGAATATTAGAGAACAAATAGCATTCGAAAGTTGCAAAATTTGAATCCCAATCGGGGTGGATGCATGGCCACCACAAAGGGATAGTCATTCAGGCTGTAACCAGAGGCCCGGGAACGAGAGTAGACCCGGCGCTCGACCGTACGTCTTCAGGCCCGTTGGTTATGGCCAGGCCCGTCTCAGAATGTGAGGGTCCTGGTTTGTTTTTTTCTCTGTAATTCCTTTGTTGACGTTTTCTATGCAAATTGTATTTATTAAAAGAAATAAAAAGGCATTACATTACGTAGGAGTTGGGACTCCTTCCTGTAACAATTCTTGCCGAGAAAGTTAACTGTACCAACTCTTCTTCTGAAGTTTTCAATTAGTATAATGTCAATAGTCAGTACTGTATATACACCAGTGACATCAGTTGTCAAGCGTCTATAATCTCTACAGTACTGTTTATAAAATAACAATGGGATCTATGTCTGTAATTTCGTTTTCTTACAGGTTTTCTAGTATTTTGTAACACCTAGATGAGAGAACTTTAAAAGTATGTTTCATACTTTTCAGATCTTTTTAAAATCAATATTTTTATTTATTTTTTCAGAATTTTTTAAGCGTAAATTTTTAAATAATTACCAAGAAACATGTGGCATTTACTACGGCACACTTTTTTAGCGAAATAAATCAATTACGACATCTTTATATCTGACCACGGCTACGGTGGCTTTTTAACTGTACTTCTAAATAAATATAACGACGATTTGTTCTTATTTCAGAATTTATTCTTGTTCAAAAATAAACCGTCCTTCAGTTGTTTAAACCTCGGTTCAGAACGATACGGTTTCAGTCGTGCATACAGATTAACAGACCGACTGCGACAAAACAAGGTTATCTCGAAATGAGGTTATGTCAAACATATTTAATATTCGTACAAACTAGAGACGTGTATATAATACACAGATATGTATGTATGAAACCATTTTAGAAATCCGGTCCAGCACCGGAAATAGTCCTAAAGAATATTGCATCGGGAGAATGGTGTACGCGCTGAAAGAAAATACCGACACAGGTGTCGTGAAGAGGTTTTTGTAACCGCGGGGCTACGAAATATGTCGACCAATGTCGTCGCTATTTACACAAACATGAGGATGGTAGAGCTAAGTACAGAATGTTTCACAAAATCATTGAATATTAAAAAAATAACCACAAAACACATACTCTTTTATCCCGACATATGTTTCACTAATCATATTAGCATCATCAGGAGATTATTAAAAGGATCTTTATCATCTCCTGATGATGCTAACATGGTTATCGAAAGACAAAACATAGGTACATCGGTATTTTGTGGTTATTCTATATTTTTTTAATATTCATTGTCTTCAACACCAAGCTGGGAATATATTGTATTTAGGATACCTACTGTTTTGTATCTTAGATACTTCTTATTGAAAGTATACTGTACTATCGGTATCCGAAAATGAAGATACTGCTCAAAAGTATCTATTACCTGACATCTAAGATACATATTTTAAAGGTATCTAATTGCTTTTGAAGCATCTAAGATATCTAGATATATAAAAGATCTAGACAAATGACACTTCTGCCTAATCTCAACTATGTGCCAACCCCAACGACATGTGCGCACTCCTAAATTGTACAACTCTAAAATATTCCAATCATATTTTGATTTGGTATATTTTGAAAGCGGGAGTTTCTCTCTGGTCCTCTCTAGCAAAACTATAAAATCGACAATGTTTAAATCCTGCAACGAGGTTTGGGTAACCACGTCAGAAATTAAAGGACCTGTTTTGTTTTTTATAGCCGGTTCCTTAAATATGACGTTGCTTGGAGGAAGATGTACCTATGTTATTATGAAACGTTCTACTTGGAATAAAATGGCTCAGGTCAACCGGCATGGGGAGTCCCCATTTACACGCACACGTACACACTATATCACTAGGTACGGTGCGCACAACATGTTCGGCCGGTTGCCAGCGTACGATGGCGGTTTATTTTATTGCGAACGCGGCTACGAGATATGATCGCTCGCAGTCCTGTGCTTCCCTCCGCTCTATAGTCGCAACTCGCAGATGCTACTACACACACTTATACAGTGTGTCCAACGAAACTGAGACAAATTTATATAGTATTCTCTACACTTTACTTATACCTAGTTGTTTTATTAATTGTTATTTTATTACTGTTAAGTTTATACTATATTTTTTATCTGTTTTATATATATATATCTGTTTTATATATATATTTGTACAAAGCTTTGGCTGTACTCTATACTCAAATCAAGAATTTATTATTATTATTAACCAACAACGTCCGCTGTATAAATGAAATCGTTTATATTTATTAGCCAATAAATTCTTTCATAAGATCAAAAAATGACGAGGGGCACAGTAATTAAGATTGTGCCGCAACCGAAGACGCAGAACTAGGAACTTTAAGGTACTTCTAGTTTTATCTTACAATTAATAATTTTTAATATTATGTATACTAAGTATTCAGTTAATTTGAAATTGAAAATATATTAACATGACATACATGATACAAAACACAAATTATGGCGTAACTATAATAATATGGTAGTTCGCGTCACACATTTTTTGTGTTACACAGTTCGCGTCACATATTTTTGTCACACATTTTTTGCAACGCTTTTTTCGTCTCGTATCATTTTACCTCCCCATTTACAGCTAGGAAAGACGTAGTTCTATATGCACTCTTATTCGGGAACGAACGAATACTCATACTGTGGCCACTGTTGGACTTGACAAATGGCGGCAGATCTTGTGATGAAATCAGACTATAATTTGCCAGAGTATGGAAATAGATAGGAAACATCTCGGGCAGAGAAGATGGTTCCTGGAACTATAGTCTATACTAAACTACCCAATTCTATACATTGTAAGAGCTTGGTAGAAGGGACCAGGCTCTTACCACTTGGCAGCCTTAACCGAGTAAAACAATGAAAATATCACAAAACATAACCACAAAAATGGCAAATTAATCAGAAAATTTGATATCGTCTGAGCCCTAGCCGCAATATCAATCAACATTCAAGTCTACCGCCACGTCTGACGTACATATTAATTCGTGATTTGGATATCGCTTTACACAACATAACCTCAAACACATTATTTGATCTGTCTGTGTACCCCTGGGTCCGTATTTGAGCTGTGTACGCCTTACATTAGAATATATTAATAAATTATTGAACAGAGGGTGAGGTGTACAATATAATCTATTATGTAAGTTTATACGAAGGGCCGTTATAGATACTGTTCCTATTAAAGGCTCTCCCAGACCAATGTGATACAATGGGAGCGGAAACGGGAGCGAATATTTTGTTTGCTTTTAGGTACAGATTAGAGATGCGCCGAATAGTGGTTTCACCGAATAACCGAATACCGAATACTATTCGGTTTAACCTTTACCGAACCGGATATTCGGCCGAATTATTCGGTTTACCATTTCATTGTTTTGCCGCGTAAACAGGTTCTAACATGTACGCTACGTGTCGCTGCTGGCTAGTTGACAAGCAAGCCGTACCTCACCGCCCGCCACCCGCGCACACCGCGCCATCACTTTGCTTCAAAACATCGCACGAATACGTTAAAAATACGAACAAAGGTGCTTATTATTACAAAAATATTGAACCGAATATATTTGGCACCAAAACCGAATAATTCGGCCGAATACAAATAGTGAAAAAGATGCCGAATACGCCGAATACCAAACGAATATTCGGCGCATCTCTAGTACAGATCAAGCAAAATACATGTAAGCTCCTAGGATAGTTGTAACAGATGTAAGTAGGAGCACGGCCATTTTTCAAAATGAATTTAAAACCTTTGACGCTATATTTTCGACTTAATTTGTTCTTTATAGTGAGTCGCATTCAGAGCTGGGTCAGGTACAGCAAAAATGTATCTACTTGGAGTACTAGTATACCAGGTACTTTTCATTTTCGTCCTATAAGTACAAAGTACTAAGTACCTACAATATTTTAGTTAGTCCAAGTACATATACTTAGTACAAGTAAATAAACAAAGGTTAGTACAAGTAGGTACTTGGATTTTATACAAGTACTCCATACAAGAGACCTAAATTAGTACCTAGCAGTGTGGGGCAAAATTCAATCTAACTTATGATTAAAACTTAATGACGAAAAGGTTTAATCATGACTAAATATTAAAGAATAATTAGTTTTAATCATATGTCGTTTGGGCTCTGATTAACAATTAGTTTAGCCTTTACTCAATTATTTTAGTCATGCAAGTAACAATTAAAAGTATTAAAACTTAACTCCTAAAAATTATGCCTTTTTTAAGTAGAATTAATACGGGTGCATTGAAAAGTTCATTCGTGTAAAAATGTATTTATAAACAAAATGTACTTGAAAACAAGGTTCAAGTACCAACTACCTACATTAATTAACAGTCCGTTACAAGTGCAAGTACCAAGTACAATTTTTAAAAGTACTTTACATTTACACTATTGTATGTCCATACTATTTTTGAGATGGGCCTTATTACCCTCCGGTACCTTAATATCTATAATTGATTATTTTTAACTGCTTAAATATTTGACCGGCGCTAGTATAGCCAAGCATAAAGACATTATACTGAAGGTATAGAATATAGAGCAATGTATTCTATGGTGGTAACACTGCATAGGCTAAAGCGGTCGCACGTGTTGGACATATTGTTCTCCCTTTGTGTGAGCGCAAGGCGGCATCAATGCCGTTCGGCGACGTCTTGTACGCTGAACTATGGTGACGTTGCGAAAATACACACCGCATGACTAAATACAAAGCAGTCAGCGAATCTTGCATCGCAATAAAAAATAGAAGAAGAAAATTAAAATTACAAAATATAATTTCAAATAGCCTTTTTCTTAACAAAAATATATTTAAAAAAAAAATAAAAAAAACACGCTTATAATAACGCACCAAAAAGTAGGATGTCTTTCTCTTCTATAACTTTTAAAAGCTTGGTACACTCACATCACTGTAGGTACCTATATTAATTCATCAAATGCACAACGCTCTTAAACGTTACAGAAAGAAAGAATTTTGTTTCTACTTTTTGGTGCGTTGATATAAGCGTTTTTTTAATATATATTTTTACTTTCAAATTTTTAGTCATTATAATATATTACATTTAAATTTTAAGTTACTGGAGACACGTTTTCCCACCATTAGCACCGTCACTTCCACCACATGTTTTTAACTTGTTATATAAATTTTATTATATCCAAAATATCCTAATATTGTATTGTCATCAAAACTACAACAGCAAACTATCACGTCAATTGGACATTCGAATTGCAAGATTTTTTTACATACACACAAAATAAAAGTGAAGTTTATTAAAAAGAGTTTAAGATATTGAATATTTAAACAGTGACGTTTGATCACTGTTAAAATTATAATAGAATATTAGAGAACAAATAGCATTCGAAAGTTGCAAAATTTGAATCCCAATCGGGGTGGATGCATGGCCACCACAAAGGGATAGTCATTCAGGCTGTAACCAGAGGCCCGGGAACGAGAGTAGACCCGGCGCTCGACCGTACGTCTTCAGGCCCGTTGGTTATGGCCAGGCCCGTCTCAGAATGTGAGGGTCCTGGTTTGTTTTTTTCTCTGTAATTCCTTTGTTGACGTTTTCTATGCAAATTGTATTTATTAAAAGAAATAAAAAGGCATTACATTACGTAGGAGTTGGGACTCCTTCCTGTAACAATTCTTGCCGAGAAAGTTAACTGTACCAACTCTTCTTCTGAAGTTTTCAATTAGTATAATGTCAATAGTCAGTACTGTATATACACCAGTGACATCAGTTGTCAAGCGTCTATAATCTCTACAGTACTGTTTATAAAATAACAATGGGATCTATGTCTGTAATTTCGTTTTCTTACAGGTTTTCTAGTATTTTGTAACACCTAGATGAGAGAACTTTAAAAGTATGTTTCATACTTTTCAGATCTTTTTAAAATCAATATTTTTATTTATTTTTTCAGAATTTTTTAAGCGTAAATTTTTAAATAATTACCAAGAAACATGTGGCATTTACTACGGCACACTTTTTTAGCGAAATAAATCAATTACGACATCTTTATATCTGACCACGGCTACGGTGGCTTTTTAACTGTACTTCTAAATAAATATAACGACGATTTGTTCTTATTTCAGAATTTATTCTTGTTCAAAAATAAACCGTCCTTCAGTTGTTTAAACCTCGGTTCAGAACGATACGGTTTCAGTCGTGCATACAGATTAACAGACCGACTGCGACAAAACAAGGTTATCTCGAAATGAGGTTATGTCAAACATATTTAATATTCGTACAAACTAGAGACGTGTATATAATACACAGATATGTATGTATGAAACCATTTTAGAAATCCGGTCCAGCACCGGAAATAGTCCTAAAGAATATTGCATCGGGAGAATGGTGTACGCGCTGAAAGAAAATACCGACACAGGTGTCGTGAAGAGGTTTTTGTAACCGCGGGGCTACGAAATATGTCGACCAATGTCGTCGCTATTTACACAAACATGAGGATGGTAGAGCTAAGTACAGAATGTTTCACAAAATCATTGAATATTAAAAAAATAACCACAAAACACATACTCTTTTATCCCGACATATGTTTCACTAATCATATTAGCATCATCAGGAGATTATTAAAAGGATCTTTATCATCTCCTGATGATGCTAACATGGTTATCGAAAGACAAAACATAGGTACATCGGTATTTTGTGGTTATTCTATATTTTTTTAATATTCATTGTCTTCAACACCAAGCTGGGAATATATTGTATTTAGGATACCTACTGTTTTGTATCTTAGATACTTCTTATTGAAAGTATACTGTACTATCGGTATCCGAAAATGAAGATACTGCTCAAAAGTATCTATTACCTGACATCTAAGATACATATTTTAAAGGTATCTAATTGCTTTTGAAGCATCTAAGATATCTAGATATATAAAAGATCTAGACAAATGACACTTCTGCCTAATCTCAACTATGTGCCAACCCCAACGACATGTGCGCACTCCTAAATTGTACAACTCTAAAATATTCCAATCATATTTTGATTTGGTATATTTTGAAAGCGGGAGTTTCTCTCTGGTCCTCTCTAGCAAAACTATAAAATCGACAATGTTTAAATCCTGCAACGAGGTTTGGGTAACCACGTCAGAAATTAAAGGACCTGTTTTGTTTTTTATAGCCGGTTCCTTAAATATGACGTTGCTTGGAGGAAGATGTACCTATGTTATTATGAAACGTTCTACTTGGAATAAAATGGCTCAGGTCAACCGGCATGGGGAGTCCCCATTTACACGCACACGTACACACTATATCACTAGGTACGGTGCGCACAACATGTTCGGCCGGTTGCCAGCGTACGATGGCGGTTTATTTTATTGCGAACGCGGCTACGAGATATGATCGCTCGCAGTCCTGTGCTTCCCTCCGCTCTATAGTCGCAACTCGCAGATGCTACTACACACACTTATACAGTGTGTCCAACGAAACTGAGACAAATTTATATAGTATTCTCTACACTTTACTTATACCTAGTTGTTTTATTAATTGTTATTTTATTACTGTTAAGTTTATACTATATTTTTTATCTGTTTTATATATATATATCTGTTTTATATATATATTTGTACAAAGCTTTGGCTGTACTCTATACTCAAATCAAGAATTTATTATTATTATTAACCAACAACGTCCGCTGTATAAATGAAATCGTTTATATTTATTAGCCAATAAATTCTTTCATAAGATCAAAAAATGACGAGGGGCACAGTAATTAAGATTGTGCCGCAACCGAAGACGCAGAACTAGGAACTTTAAGGTACTTCTAGTTTTATCTTACAATTAATAATTTTTAATATTATGTATACTAAGTATTCAGTTAATTTGAAATTGAAAATATATTAACATGACATACATGATACAAAACACAAATTATGGCGTAACTATAATAATATGGTAGTTCGCGTCACACATTTTTTGTGTTACACAGTTCGCGTCACATATTTTTGTCACACATTTTTTGCAACGCTTTTTTCGTCTCGTATCATTTTACCTCCCCATTTACAGCTAGGAAAGACGTAGTTCTACGTCAAAAAATTTTAATGACGTTTAAACACAATAATTTTCTTTCATTGAACATTTTTTCAAGTTAAATTTGACCACCAAGAGGAACTTTACACACACATTCCGTTCTTTATAGATAAAATTATCTACAATGGGCATTTTACTAGTATTCTATTGACACTGAGGTATATCTGTATAATGCGCCCCCACCATCTTAACTTTTGAACGAATTGCATTAGAGAGTTTGGCCAATCTCGAGGTAAAATCTTATCACAAAAACTATCTTTTGAAGATAAATCTTTTGTTTGACATTAAAAAATGGCGCCAGGGGCACTATCAAGTATCAACTCAAATGTTTTAGATAACTAGGTGGTCATGTTGCACCTCGTTTGAAAGGTATAGTATCAATTCTCTAGACTTTCGTTAAAAAAATTGAAAATCCAATTGTCTGTACCTACTCATGTTATGATTAAATTTAAAATAGAATTAAATGCAGGTTAGTAAAACATTTTAATTTTTAAGGAAACAAAACAAAATTTTGAAAAAAATCCAACCACGCATTACAACCTCCCCCTCCCCCCAGCTATCTAAAAACTATAATGAGTTGGTGTCCCTGGCACCATCTTTGAATTTCCAAAAACAAATTTATCTTTAAATTTCAAAAGATTATGTGATAAGATTTTACCTCTCCAATTCGCATGCGCACTGTTTTATTAAATCAATATCAACAATTCACTATAATAGTCGACAAAATATAATTTTTTAGAACACGATATTTCATATCACAGGAACAAAAAGCCTCAATTAGTGAATAAACTATTCGACACATTTATAAACTTCGTAAAATTACGAATATACATTTATTTAAGCTTCGGCCCCATATTTCTTTCATTAGGAGATGCTGTCGTAATTAGTAATTAGGTACATCTAATGCACGCCAATATTATAGGGGGGTTCTATTCGAAATTTACTCAGTAATTAAGCTTAAAAAAATATTGAAAAATATTTATCACGTTTTATATTAGCAAACTGATAAACTTGAAAAATATTTTTGAGATTTTTTATAGAATTCTAAAAAACCAAACGTGGTTTTTAAGTTTAGTTTCACTGTAAATATAACTGTTGTTTCATAACAGTCGCCGTATGCGTTATAGGGGGCGGAGCACTACATACGTTATACGTAATGTCTTTATCATGATAAAAACCGTTCGTCCCCCTGACGGTGCGGCATGTAATGACGGCTGTATTACATAACCTTCTATAATATAAATCGATTAATCATGTTATGTGTTGCAAAGTATTAATTTGTACTTCGACAAGTCATCTATAAAATATTTTTTAACACGTAGGCAAAGTTTAAAAAATGATTTTGCAATAATTTCAAAACAACGCGGGATTGAATATCATAGCGCTATTAATATGAAAATTTATTTTTATGCAAACAAAAAAGCGACGTTGTATTTTTTCAATGGACTTAATTCAATTTTCAGAATTATACATGCGGAGTACCTACTCTTTTTTGTGCCAACATTAAAAATTGGTGTACCATAAAATAACACATTGTGAACCAAAAAATGTGGTAAGTACTGTCGGAATCACTACCGGTTAGGTTTTCGGCGGAAAACCTCTTACCTAATAAAATAAATAAATAGTGCAAATTTTGTTGGAAAGCATCCAATTATATAATTGATTCCAAGGATATGTCAAATTATAGACCAGTGGCATTGTTACCTGTATTCTCAAAAGTTTTTGAACTAATAATAAAGGAACGTTTATTACATTTTATAAATAAACATAAAGTTATTACAAAGCAGCAACACGGTTTTGTTAAAAACAGCTCCAGTAATGTCTCAATTTTTAAAATTATCGATAGCGTATTAAATTTATGGGAAAATAAAACTCCATGCTTGCTAGTCTCATTAGACTTAACAAAAGCTTTCGATTGTGTCGATAAAAATCTTTTACTCTGTAAGATGGAAAAATATGGCGTTAGAGGGAAAGCGCTTGATCTCTTGTCTTCATATATGACAGACAGAAAACAAAGCGTAAAAGTTAAAATAAATACTAAATCAGGTATTAATGAAAGTATGTCAGACTGGCAACCAAATACGAGAGGTGTACCTCAAGGTAGCATTTTAGGACCTCTGCTATTTATATTATTTATAAACGACCTTCCGTTGGCTACTAACAGTCAGATCTTCTTGTTTGCTGATGATACTGCTGTCATATGTGAAGGAAGAGATCAGGCGCTTTTAAAAAGTGGATTGGAAAATTGCATGGAAGACCTAGGCAAATGGTTTACAAATAACAGTCTTAAAATAAATAACACCAAAACAGACATTATTAAGTTTGGGAATTACTTCAATATTCCACAATTACTAAACATAGACATTTTGTCATATAATAAAGAATCTGTTAAATTCCTCGGAATATACATAGATAATAATCTTGACTGGAAGCAACATATTGACTACATTTTTCCCAAGTTAAATAGAGCTAAATTTGTTCTTACTTATTTAAAAAAATATGTTAGTACCGATATTTTGCTTAGCGTCTACCATGCATTTTTCCAATCTATTATTCAATATGGAATAATCTTTTGGGGCAATTCGGTCTGGGCACAAAAATTTTTTCTAATACAAAAAAATGTATTCGTATCATAGTAGCGGGTGTGGCACCTAGAGAGCATTGTAAAAATTTATTTATTCAGTACAACATACTAACACTAATAGATCTTTATATCCTAAATTGTGCAAATTTTGTACAATTTTATCCATCTTTGTTTAATGAAAATCAAAATAATCACGAATACACTACAAGATACAAAAATAATTTAAAAACTACTAATTGTACACTTGCGGTGACTCACAAGGGTGTCCGCAACGCTATATGATACGAATACACAATAATATACCTACGGAGATCAAAACTGCAAATTCCAATCAACAGTTTAGGAAAAATTTAAAAAAATATTTATTGTCTAAAGCTCACTACAAATTGAACGAATTTTTATAATTTTTTTTCTGTTTGACACTATTTATGTACATTTGTACTAATCAAATAAAGACATCTATCTATCTATCTATCTATCTATCTATCGGAAAAAATCACTTTACCAATTAACACTCGAATGTAGTGAATATCTATTGATTCCAAAGCATATAAGGAGAATGTTACATTAGTAATCACGTCACGGTTGAGAAATTGTAAGCTCATTCCGCCGCGAAAGTGGAAAGGTTCAGGTTAGAATCCTGACTGTGACTATGGTTGGTAAAATGATTTTTTCCGATATGTTTGGAATCAATTATAATATAATTGGCTGCTTTCCAACAAAATTCTTACAACAATTTTCTAAAAAAATTGTATTCTTCTTCAATGTATATGTAGCCATAGGACTAATCATTCCCGGGGCTTGAGAATAGCCGAGAGTGTAGCGGCGCTGCTGTTTACATGGCGTTGCTATGGTTCCTCTATTACAAGTCCCCAGTTCCCGAGTTCTAGCCCGAGAGCTGGTAAAAGTGTCAATTGGATTTTCAATTTATTATTAAAAAAAAATAAAAAATAATGAATTGAAAATATGAATTGGTGCTAGGCCCAAATAACCTTAGCTGTTGGTGGTCTTTAAAATACAATTACAATTACAATCATTCCCGCGAAAGTCCAAACAGCTACTGTTATTTGTAAAAATTGTTTACCTATTTTTTTGTCTATATATAATAATATGTAGGTATGGTTTGCAAAAAAAAACTTTCAGTCCAATCTTTCTGAACGAATGAATTGTGGATTATAGACGTTCGACAACAGTGCAATCTTTCTAATCGACAATGCATCTGATTAGCCTAAAAATCTTCCAGACAAAATCAAGGCCTTACCGCTGAACACTTTTAAAAATAAAATTAAAAATGTGCTATAGAATATGTGTTTGTACAATTTCGAAGATTTCTTTTCTTGTAGCGTGTAGAATTTATTGTATATTTATGTAATAATTACTTTGTATCTTTTTGACGTTTTATACCAATATAAATATATATTGTAGATTTAGTAACCGCAGAAAAGAATCCCTAGCGTTTAACAAGGGGTTACAGTTACTTTACATATATAAGTATACTTACTTTGCTACAAACATATAGCTGATATATCAAAAAAATATTATTTAATCGTCTCGCGATCAAATTTTTAATCTGTTATTATTTGAATTTTTTAATGAAGAGATTTATATAAAAATGTTAAATGGAATAAGTACATTGTTTACCCGAGTTAAAGACATCGCGGACTATATTAATATTTAATATACAGAATTTTTATAATGCTTATGTGTGCATTAGTATACCAAATGGGTGTTTCATATACTAATGCAAACATAAGCATTATAAAAATTCTGTATATTAAATGTTAAATGAAATATTTCCTAGAAAATACATTCGTTCCAATAAAATTTTTTCCATCTTAGCATGTTAAAATACAGTTTCAGAAATGGTGTAAGTACGGGTTTTTGTGGTGGAAGTAGCGTAGATATTATGAGCTTACTTTTCATTTCTTGATATGTTTTAAAAATATTACATCTTTATATTAATAGATTTTCAATTAGATCTTTATGTTGTGTTTTCAAGGAAATTACGTTTTAATTTAACTCACAACTACGGCAACAATGATATTACCTCAATCCTCAACTTATTAGAAAAAATAAATATAATCTAAGGTAGTTGTTTAAATTATTTACCAAATAGAACATTAAATTGCAAGAACAGAAAGCAAACGATATATATGCCATTTCTACACTAAGATATACTACACTTAGGGGCTTGAAAATAGCCGAGCGTGTAGCAGTGCTGTTGTTTACATGGCGTTGCTATGGTTCCTCTATTACAAGTCCCCAGTTCCCGGGTTCTAGCCCGAGAGCTGGTAAAAGTGTCATTTGAATTTTCAATTTATTATTAAAAAAAAAATAATGAATTGAAAATATGAATTGGTGCTAGGCCCAAATAACCTTAGCTGTTGGTGGTTTTTAAAACACAATTTTACACTACACTGAGATATAGCAAAGACATTTTTCTTTGTCTAAAGAACCGTAGAGCCTATTTGGATGAGGGTTTTTTTATATTTTAAAATATATTATATCTATCAAGTTTTAAACTATGGACCTTCGAGCTTATAAGAGGAGATGGGGTCCAGGTGAAGAATTAATATTGCAACTATGTATAATAACGACACACATTATAATAATTTTGTTAGTTTAACGTGCAGGTAGGTATATTATTAGTTTTTTCCCCCTATAATCGTAGATTTGTCCCTGACAATTTTCTGATTTTTTCATTATAAATGCACTAAATATGATTAATTCGAAACTAATCTCGAGCTTGTTTGTTGAACTGACACGATGTTTACAATAGATCAAAAACAAAACATTTGACCTCAAAAACTTTCATCGAACCCTCTACAGTTCTACTGCAACACGCGGTCACATGCTCAACCACAGTTTAGCGGCGAGGCGTCTGTTGGAGCAATAAAAATTTCCTGGCGTCTATATAGACGATTTTGAACTTCTGTAGAAACAAACTTATTTCTGAAGAAGCTTAACACCCGTATGGAGTTCGATTAGCAAATCAAATTATGGAGACCTCCAAATAATACAAAACAAATCTATGAGAATTGCCACGGGCTACCCCAAATATACCCCAATTAAAACTTTGCATAAAATGACCAGCTTAATCCCGATAATTGACTATGTGCGCGATATTACCGATAAATTCTTTAAAAAATGTAGTGTTAGTGGATTTAACATAATTAGAAATATCGGCAACTACTGTATTGACAACTTACCATATGTTTACAAACACAAGCGAATTAAACACATTCTAGTGTAGCGCCCCAACAGTTCACAGTCACTGTCATCCTAAATACAAGAGTGATCGAGCATGACCCATAACTAACTAAGTCTACCACTGTTTGGGTTTTTTTTATTAGACTTTTTCCCAATTTATAAAAAATTATGCCTCATATATTGATTTCGTTTTCTTTTTTACTTTTAGACAGCAGGTTATATGGAACGCTTTTTATAATTTTTTGTTGTGTTTATATGTACGAATTATATTTAGTTAATAAATTTTATCTTATCTTTTTAACATAACACTAATATTAAACGTATAACAAAACGATACAATTGGACCCAGTTATGGAAAAACGGTAAAATTAAAAAATATGAGTTGATGATGTTATTTTCTTGTATTTATTTATTGGCCGAAAATTATCTTTTATGGACCTTAGATATACAAAATTAGCATTGTATGTAAAAATATAGGCTCTGATTTAAGCGCCTTTGAAAAGTTACGAAAAACTGAATTTTTAAGTAACCTATGTAATAAGAGATTAAGTGCCAGACTTGACGGCGCTTAATTCTTTATTGAGAATTAATGCGCCACTAAACCCTATTAAGCGCAAAGCGATTAAGTGGAAATTTTTCCTGAAAGTAATTTAAAATATGTTTTTTTTTTCAAATTTTCCTTCATACTAATATTTCAAGTTGAAATCAAAAATATTAAAAAGTAGCTTCACAGTTAATGTTTAACTTTAACCTCAATAAAACAAACTGTCGCTTGTTTCGCTTTTCCATAACTGGCTCCGATAATGTTCGATTATTGACGAACATAGATAATCGTACCTGTCATAGTCGATGCGGCAATAGAGTTTCGAGTCTTTGGTGAAGCAGGTGTGCGCCAAACGAGCACCGCAGACGAAACACTGGAGGCAGTGTTCGTGATAGGACGTGTCCAGCACGCGCATGATGTAGCGATCGCTGATCGGCCGGCAGCACGCGCCGCATAGCACCGTCCTCATGGCGTCCGTCATCGGCCGAAGCTGCGTCTGCACATACCCAATAAACAAAACACTGTCACACACATGAGACTTGATCAACGTCGAGAGCAAATATACTGAAGAACGAAAAAATTATATTTTTACTATTGGGATCCGTCAGATAGGTGGAGCTTCAAAAACATGGCGCAGACGGAGGGAAATTTCATATACGGGGTATACTTTTGCGTGTAATTTTATGATTTTCAAAGTGATAAGAAATGATAAATATAAGTGCAATTTGTGATTGGGCCGGTACGAATCCTAAACAAGGAATTTCGTTGAAGGAGAACGGATTCTCAAAGCTGGGCATATTATCAAATGTCGGAAATATAACGAGAAAAATGCATGCAAAATGAACTGTCAAAAGTAGTAATCTTTACAACATATTGCTTACAAACATCAAAATTAAAAGAAAATCTCCACGAAATTAATCATCCGCGTTCAATGCGCTTTTAAGGCTGGGTTAGGTGAATAATGTAAACACATAACTGCAACATAATAAGTTATATTGTAATAAGTAGCTAAGTTACTAACCTCAAAATATTTGTATACGAAGTTAATCCTATAAATTTGTTAATCATCAGGGATTCAACTATTTTAGTGCAGTATGATAACAAGTACATCTTATTATTACTATAAAATATTTTTTTAATTCATAAATACAGTTTTCCCACATTTCATTAGAAAATAATTCTCTGTAAAGTAAGTTTTACAAGGCAATAACTGACAGTGTTTATTGCCATGATATTAGAAAACGTCGTGAATTCCATTTTCGATAAACTTTTTGTTTATTTTACTTGTTTTATTTTTGTAATAAACAATTTCATGATTAATTTGCACTGTTAGCATGTAAAATTTTCCCTCGTTTGAGTACAATTTTCTGCCACCAGATGTCAGATGCTCATTTGACGGACCCCAATTGTTATTAATATTGTCATAATATAGACACCGACTTTTCAAAATTGTCGTGGGTGTCCTCACCTAATGACCGCATTTTGCAAACAGCTCGTGTGTTTTCACCAATTAATATTGTTACAAAACTGTTTTCTGAGTTGGCGGAATCAATATATTTATTTACAATAATTCGTAACAATTAACTATATACAATAATTGCAAGACGAAAAGTCAATTCTAACAATAAAAAAACTTAAACGGTAATTATTGAACTAAACGAGCCACTTAAATAACACTTAACAAATAACTATATAAGTATACAAGGATTATTTATTTGTAATTATTTATGTCACGGTATTTATATCAGATTTATTTCTCTGTTCAACTCTGTCACTGTACAATCTACACCGACTGATTCCCGTTGACTGATCAATATTTATTTCACTGATCCGCTTGATGGCACGACGCACCATTCACTGATTCCCGATTGCGTGACACCGTCGACTGATTCCCATTCACTCGTACCGGCTTGTTTATATACCCTGCGCGGCCCAGCCTAGTACGTTCTCGCGTTCTCTAGAACATTCCGGCAGGTACTCGTTGTTCAGTATCGTCGAGACCATTCCACGCTTTACTACTGTGATCTTTCTTTCTCGTGGTTTCTATTGGAGGCAGTGGCGTAACATCTTGGGGTTTGCTACAATATTAACTTTAATAACAATAAAATGTAGGTATTTTAATGATGAAGTTCCTTACCAGTAGCCGAACTATACACGATATCATCTTGATATTGATTCATAATCGTCGCGGTACTGACCCAATTTCAATCCTATATCGTCTCGGTATCAACTTGTTATCGTATCGGTATCGACTCGATATCGACTCTTTATCGTGTCGGTATCAACTCGATATCATGTCGGTATATCGACTCGTTGTCGCCTCGATATCGACCCGATATTTATAACCGATATCATCTCATTATGGTTTTGGTATCAGCACGATATCGTCTCAGTATCGACTCGATATCGTCTCAGTATCGACTCGATATCGTCTCAGAATCGACTTTATAACATCTCTGTTCGACTCCATACCTCGAGGAATCGAAATCGGTACCGTTTCGATCTTTTGCGATGTTAAAAGAATAAAAATATGCATAAGCACAACATAAGATGTTCACCCGACACCCGTTATTAACTTTACTTAGGAATTTGATCAAATTTGAATATTTTATAGAAAACAATATCAATAATATATAACACCGTTGTTAAAATTTCAGAGTGATTGCACAATGCACATGTCAAATTTGAATTATATTAAAATTCACACTTTTTACACACACTTCCTATGTCGAGCGTCGAGAAACACCACATTTTTAACTCTAACTTGAAAATGGTTCCTACGATTTTTTATGAAAACGACTCAGCTACCTATAAGGGAAATTGCGATACCAATATTAAAAAAAAGGTTCGATTGGATTTTTATATTAAAAATAATAACAGATCGAAAATATGAATAGGCACTAGGCCTAAATAACTTTGGCAGCCGATAACTTTATAAAAACAAAAAAATGTCAAGTTAATTAAACGGATTTTGATTAAAAACGAACAAAAAACCGGTGTTTATTGCATAACTGAGGTGAGAGCTTAGGTGTGTCTCGAATTTTTTCCACAACGGCCATCTCAAGGCCAAAAAGCGTGGCACGTGACAGACTTCGTGCACTTGCAGATTTCAATTTTATTTTTATTTATTGTAGATTATAGACGCGTCGACAACTCAGGTCATTAGCGTCTTCAACACAACAAATAATCCATTTGTGTATTAGAATCCGCCAGCCGACATACACAAACCGACTGGTACGAGCTCGGGTCCCTGGGAGCGTTAATTCCCACAAAACATTGGAATGCAAACGTTTCCTCTGAGGGACTGCAGATTTCAAGATGGTGTAAAATTTTAAGAGGAAAGTATTCGAGTTTTGAAATCCGTGACTTCAAAAGCGTCTGCCAACAGAAGGCAACCGGCAGGTTGCAGTAATATTTATTGTTTATCTACACGCGATAATCGCATTTACTCATTAGATATCACACTACTGCTATAAGCGCATCGAAGGGAGCGATAATCTCAAATGTAAACCTTTTGTTGGCCATTTAACTCTTTTTAAATACGATTTCATGCCATGTCATACCTATTAGTATTTAGCGAGGTCGCAGAACGCATAAAGTATTGCTTATTTACTTTAGCGACACTTCTACGGAGTGTTCGAAAAACACTGCGAGCACAGTCATGTATGGCAGAAATAATAGGGTCGTCCCACATTATTTCTTTTTTAGGGTTGGAATCTACGTTACAAATAGATAAAAAACAATTTTTTTGAGAAATTTTCGGAAACTTTTTCTACAAGAAAAAAAATCCCAAAAGTTAGTATTTTTCAAAGTAATTTTTACCGCCGCGGAATACGTCATTCACAGCCAGCCTTCTCTGATCGACTGCTTTAGTTGAAACACGCCCACTGATCCATAGATAAAGAGAGACTATAGTACCCTGATTTGTTTATGTACAGTTGACATCTGGCAGGTTAGGTTCTTCACGAGTTTAGACCGACGAGGAAGTATTCCTCTCTTTCCATAGACATACCTCTCTTTATCTATACGTGAATGTATGGCTGAATTCATATTGCTCTGGCATTTACGTCATCATATGGCGGCTAAGCTGATCCATTTGAAATGAACATTTCTTTAATTCTTGTTTGCAATTAAGACTTAAGAGGAAGGATATAAGAACAACAACACACAATCTGTGAAAATTTCAACTCTATACCTCTTACTGTTTGTGAGATAGAGCCCTGTGGCAGACGGGCGGACGGGCGGACAAACAAACATTTCGACCTTTTCATTTTATCAATTTGGGGGTATATAGTCATATTGTGATTATATAATAATTATTAAAGCTGACCATGCCTATTCAATATAAATTGTAAGTTTTTTAAATAGCTTTATGTATGTAATAATTAAAAATGAATTGTAATTAATTTGTTAATAACGACATAAAAATTATACTTAGTTTAAATCTGAAACAGACTACAAAATACATTCTTCTTATTTTTTCTGTTTGTGCTTTTGAGCAGGAAACATTATTTAGTGGACATTCAGTAGAATAGAACAACAACCCTCTTATCTGCGGTGTTAAATAAAAACCAGCTTATTGCTATATATCTTGATCTATGACATTGTTTGACTGACTAACTATTAGTAGGTACAGCACTGCGTTTTCTCCAGTCGATTAGATAACATACTGAAAAAGCTGGAACACACCTGTTAATTTCACATGTTTATTAGTTATTCTACCCTACCTGATAAGCTGATATCGGTTTAAAATTGGATCATTTCAAACGAAACATACATGTCATTTGAAAACAATATACTTAATCAATTAATTCTAGCTTAAAGCATTTAAGTATCAATTAGTTAACTGGCAAAATTTTCCACAATAAAAAATTTAATCAAAATTCTATAAAACATAAATATTTGCAGTGTTGTTATTTACAAAATAAATCAATAAAATATTTTTTTTACACTTCATTAAAACAATAACATTAATGTTAATATGTTTTTTTTAATTTTTCGACAATTTTACTGTTACATTTGACGGCATTTGAGCTCTGATGATGAAAATATAATTTTCGAAACGTTAGCGAATAAATGCAATAAAACAGTTTTGCTTCTTATTTGGATCCTTAAGCCACTTTTAATCCGTTTTCTAATCAATTAATATCAATATCTACTAATATACAAATAGACGGACAAGTCATAAATGCGAGTAGGACTTGCGTCATAAGGGTTTAGGTACCGTTATAACAATTTGACAATTACTTTGTTAAGTTTGACAATTTGACAAACAATAAAAATTTAGTTTGTCACGTATTATTAGAAATTAACTATGCCAAATTTCAAGATTCTAGATCAACGGGAAGTACCCTATAGGTTTTGATGAGTGAGTCAGTATCAAAATACGTGATTTTTGAAAGGATTCTATCTTTTTATTGCCTAGAGTTTTAAGCTTATAGACCTTAGTATTTGATATTAATTTCAACTTGATACCTTTAGCCGTCCCTGAGAAAAAGGGTTTTGACGGACAGACAGACGGACAACAAAGTGATTCCATTTTTTTTTTCATTCTGAGGCACCAAACCCTAAAAATTATAAAGGGACCTGTGGATTTACAAGTTCGTTTTCTAGTAGAATTTTTGGATATTTTGTATAATAACTAAACAGAAAAATATTTCCAGATTTTTTGTATGTCTGTACATACCTATATGTTTGTACCATCATCACTCGAGAACGGCGAGACCGACTTTGATGAAACTCGGTACACTACACCAATTATGGTACACAATCTTAAAGTATAAGGTACTTTTAAGATAATATGTTTAAATTATACCTCTACCTTGTACTTCTTAGTCTCACATATTTATACTTTTATACGTACCTACTATAATAAATAGTACATGAAAGGAAGTCGCGATAGGTGTCTGTCCAGATATACCGACTAATCTCGAAACCTACTGAATGGATTTGAATGCAGTTTTTACCATTCGATAGCTTATTTCTTAGGGAAGGTGTAGATCTATTATAACTATCCGGCCCGAGTTCGCCCGAGTGCAAATCGCATTGGATTTAAATCAAGTAATGTCAAAAGCGGTGTGAAGTACAACATTAAATTCGAGCGAACGAGCAAAGCGAGTGATTAACGTATTAATTAATAATAAATTAATACACCCGGGCGAAACTGGACGAGGCATCTGACAGCTGCAAACTTAAACATTTTGTTATTTAAAAAAAATATTTTTTAAATATAAGTAGATACTCACGTTTAAAATACTATTATTAAAACAGTTTTTAAAAATGGCTTGTAGTACGTCTTTATAGTTGGTAATATACTAAACAATATTGCACCTGCAGTCTTTGACACGTGGCATTGTCTTCGTGAATCAGTAATCAGGCGCGTTATTTATGCACGCCAGGGGTCAGGGGAACGGGGGATATACGCACAATAACACAGTCGAGACCTCCATCGTATATTTTATATATTATATATTATATAAATCAATTAATCACGCTCAGAGTGATCTCAGTAATCCCCTAGCTATCCGATTATCCGCTTCCTTGACTATTAGCTCAAATATGGGACAGGGGCGCTGACTATGTCATAGATATATGTATCAGTGACGGCACGTGACTGATCTTATGCTGGAAATGTTTTTATTTTTACCTTTTTTAAATACCCTATGGCCTATAGTAATAATATTTTAAGCACCGTATTATCATAATGTACCAAGTTTCATCAGAATCGGTCCTAAGCTATTTCTAAGCTATGCGGGTGCAAATATAGACACACAGACAGACAAAACTTCCCCAGTTTAGATAGATATCCTGATAGGTACCTCTTATTTGCAGCAAGTAGATATTAATAAGTAAATAAAATTTGTTTTTATTATCAACGAATACAATTATTATTTATTATATCGGTCAATATAAATGATCTAACGTAATAGTAGATTGTATATCTAGATGTGTAATGGACAATATTATACTGACGAGTGATGACGAGCGATAACGAGTTTTTACAGTCACACGAGTCATAATACCAATACGCACGAGATATATATATTATGGTATTTTTTGCCATACCCACTACAAAATACCTACTTTTCATTTCATTTTCAAAAAATGTTAACAGTTCATTTGCGTCGCCATCTTTACTTTTACAGTTAATCCGTGAAGGTCGTGAGTAAATAATCGCAGGCGCACGCAGGCAGACAGAGCGAATAAACAGAAGTTGCTATGACGACTAGTGCGGTAAATAAAACACTTAGTTAAATGATCCATTACAGGCTGGTTTATGAAAATAGCTATTTTGTAGTGGGTATAGCAAAACATTATATTCGTTCATCGTTGACAATAAAAAACATATTATTGAATCAATATTATATATTAAATAAAAAATACCCGACCACTTCCATAGTATAACTCCTACTCAAATACTGGCATTTCCAAGTTAGGTAGGATAATTCCTTAGAGTCTATACCAACGGTGGTTAACCTGTGGCTTTCGAGCCGCATGCGGCTCTTCAAAAGTTTTATTGTGGCTGTTATGTTTTTTATTAAATAAATACAAGTTGCTAGTTCTAGTTTTTATTATCAAGTGCTCATCATTAAAATTTTAAATACAGATTAAAACTTAGATTTATATAAAATAACTTTGAATGACATTTACAATTATTATATAACATTTTTCTATTTAAAACAATATCATCACATCTTCCTTTTTTTCAAACAATAAAATAATTTGTATATCAAATTATTACAAATAATTAAATCTAATAGGAGGTTTAATACAGCGACCAAATTTCGTTACGATTTTATTGTCACTATTATGAGATGATGTTGCTTGTTCAAAATTAATATTATTAGCGTTGTTATTTAAATTATCATTAATATTATTTACAGTATCATAAGCAATATTACTATAATTATTATAAAAAGGAAATAAAGATTTTTGTGTCTCACTATTTACATTATAATTTTGCTTAACTAATTTGTTATTTTTCAAATTTTTTTAGTTTTCCAAAAATATATAGAAAAGACATTCAATCATTTTCCTCGCTTAAAAATAGCCGTTTCAGAATCTGATATTCCTCCTTCAGCCTTCATTAACTTATTAATTGTCAAAATAAATACATTTTGGTTCAGTCATTTCTTTTAATTTTTATACCAGGAACATTAGGTACGGCTCCCAATATTTTCAGGTAGTTAACTAGGGCTCATGCTGCAAAAACTCTGGCAACCCCTGGTCTATACGACAGTAATGGAATCGTCCCACTTGCCAAAGTTTGATAATTTTTAAAAGGGCACACTACGCTCTAAACAGCAGCCTTTGCCCTTTGGGCATTCCGTATCAGCCGTACAAAAAGATCAAGATAGCAAAATACGTCCTGAGAATATGAGATTGCTTTCAGTGTGATGAGGCGGAATATATAGGCAAATGTGATTGGCTAACCATAACATTATCTCTATGGTTCAAATTACATTGTGAAATTAATTTTAGGAATAATTTTATTACACAATAAGCTTCTGAAAAATTCTCAAAACAATTGTTTTGAGGCCTGTTTGTAATGTAGATTTTTACCCTCAAAAAAGAAAAAAGATGTGAGACGACCCCATTGTACAGTGTACGCTCTACTTGTGAAGGATGAAATAAAAAATAGCTATTACATAAACAAACTCTCTTTCGGTAACGCCACTGTCAGCATATCGTAGTCGTACGTACGTCAAACTCACCCCTGACAGAATATAAAAGGGTATACCTCCCCCATGTTGGACTACTGCAACGTGTGCTGCAGCAGTAATAGTCACCGACATGTCAACAAGATAAGATAAAACAATATGTTGATCATTGATCAATGATCTCTGACCAGTCGGTAAAGCTTTTGATACAAAAGAACTATCTTTTTATATCTGTGGATTTCGTTTTATGTAATTTCTAAGAGTTGTTTTTCCGATAACTCCAGAATCATTTTAAACTGGCTCTAATATTTCTTCTTGATGAATCAAAATAACCTACTTTACTTTCTCTTTTGCCTCTCAAACACCTGCTATTTCTTCGGTGATAATTAATGATCCTTATTTGTTCTAACTTCTTTTACCATCTTTATAAAATTTTCAAAACTAAATTCAAAAGGAGAGTCAAGCCGGAAGTTTAAAAATGTTTCTATTATCGCTGAATTAATATAAACCAGGTCATATTACTGCGCTTTGCGGAACTTTAATTTGTAGCCCTAGGTCCTGTATTTTATACTTAATTCGATTTAAAATTTTATTTTTACACAAATAGCTTCATATTTGTAAATAACACCATGAAAATCTATGATATTTTGCCTATAATAATATTTTTGCCATATCCACTATAAAATAGCTGCTTTACAAGCATGTATGTATGCATGTAAAGTAACTTTTGACAGGCCGGTGTACGAAAACGTATCTTTCCCACACAAGTTAACAAGTCAAAAAATGGAAATAAAATACAGGTGGTGGAAGTAACGGTGATGATGGTGAGAAACGTGTCTTCAGTCATTTAAAATTTTAATAATAAATAATACAAATACATGACTAAAAATTGGAAATAAAAAAATATATTTAAAAAAAGATTTACCTTCTATAATGTTTAAAAGTATGGTACACTAACTGTATCTACTAATTATACTTATTTCATTTAATTCATCTAGTTCCTCACGCTTTTAAACGTTATAGAAGAGAAAAAAAATTGTTTCTATTTTTTTGGTGGATTAATATAAACAAGTTTTTTATTTTTATTTTTTTAGTAATTCTCAAATTTACTACTCATTATAATTTCAATTTATTTTATTTCAATAATTTGAAAAACCAATAGATACTTTCGCCAGTTATTTTGCAATAGATGTTAAAAAAAACCGGCATTAAAAGTTTTAATAATAAGAGTAGCTTCCTATATTGCAACTTAATTGTTTTCTTGTCTTTTTTTAATTTGTTACGTGTTATTAAACGGACATTTTGTCTAGCTTTAAATGTTCAGTCACACTGAATATAAATGTCACTTCATATTCTCTTAATTGCTGTTTATACTTCATAAATAACATCGCCACTCACAGTTCAGACAAAAATGTTTTATTTAGACAGCTTGTTGAATGTTTTGAGTTTCCCCGCGGTACACACAAAAGTGACAGCTACTACACAAGCAAGCATTCATACACGGCGGCAAATGCTAAATATTATGTACGGTGCATGCAAAGCGATTTACATTTTACACCGATCGACGACAAAAGAAAGGCCGAAAAAAAACAATATTTGGCTGATATTTTTAAGGATGCAGAACCGTGTATATCAGAGTTTTTAAAGTGAAACTTTTTAGCTCTCAGTAATGCAGAATTTTCTGTCACGGAAATATGGGCAAGGAAGTGACTTACGCGCATGGCACATACATGAGACGTTATCAGTAACATTATTATTTGTATTGGGATCCGTCAGATAGGTGGAGCTTCAAAAACATGGCGCAGACGGAGGGAAATTTCATATACGGGGTATACTTTTGCGTGTAATTTTATGATTTTCAAAGTGATAAAAAATGATAAATATAAGTGCAATTTGTGATTGGGCCGATACGAATCCTAAACAAAGGAATTTCGTTGAAGGAGAACGGATTCTCAAAGCCGGGCATATTATCAAATGTCGGAAATATAACGAGAAAAATGTATGCAAAATGAACTGTCAAAAATAGTAATCTTTATGACATATTGCTTAAAAACATCAAAATTAAAAGAAAATCTCCACGAAATTAATCATGCGCGTTCGATGCGCTTTTAAGGCTAGGTTAGGTGAATAATGTAAACACAACTGCAACATAATAAGTTATATTGTAATAAGTAGCTAAGTTACTAACCTCAAAATATTTGTATACGAAGTTAATCCTATAAATTTGTTAATCATCAGGGATTCAACTATTTTATTGCGGTATGATAACAAGTACATCTTATTATTACTATAAAATATTTTTTTAATTCATAAATACAGTTTTTTCACATTTCATTAGAAAATAATTCTCTGTAAAGTAAGTTTTACAAGGCAATAACTGACAGTGTTTATTGCCATGATATTAGAAAACGTCGCGAATTCCATTTTCGATAAACTTTTTGTTTATTTTACTTGTTTTTTTTTTTGTAATAAACAATTTCATGATTAATTTGCACTGTTAGCATGTAAAATTTTCCCTCGTTTGAGTACAATTTTCTGCCACCAGATGTCAGATGCTCATTTGACGGACCCCAATAAGTAACATGTTTATACGGCTGAATTTCATAGTAACGAAGGGAATTGGATAAGCAGCCAAACAGACCATATCATAATCAATCTTGCAATTTTGGAGAGAAAAATTCATTTTACAACCTATGTCACAGTCGGGAACCGAACCCGATCTTTTCGCGGCAAAATTTGCATCCTTACACTACCGTGACACGATTATTATTCAATTTTTAATTTCCTTATATGCAAGTGATCTATCAGAAATACACAATGTTCGAGAGTTATTAAATTTGTTTAAGTGTAGATGAGAATCGTGAACTAAGTGAGAGCTCGCAAATTTCTATTAGGTACAAATCTTACTATATTCTAACCAGAATTGGTATTCATAATACAGTATAAGGTATCTGTAGAAAATCGATGTGATAATCAACATTGTCTAATAATGAAAATACACCATATTATAATTTTAACCCAATTAACTGGTATCATAATATGGTACAATTTTGAGCTGTAAGAATCGCAAGATACTACATTGTCATATATTCAATTCCCTTCTTTATTATGGAATTCAACCGTATAAAGACGTTACTTATAATATCCCAAATCAAATTAGGTTTGATTTCTATAATGTGTTATTACCTTCAAATATGTATGTTATATGACAATGTAGTATCTTGCGATTCTTACAGCTAAAAATTATACCATATTATGATACCAATTAATTTGGTCAAAATTATAATATGGTGTATTTTCATTATTAGACAATGTTGATTATCATATCGATTTTCTACAGATACCTTATACTAAATTATGAATACCAATCCTGGTTATAATATAGTAAGAATTGTATACCTAACACAAATTTGCGAGCTCTCACTTAGTTGACGATTCTCATCTACACTTAGACAAATTTAATAACTCTCGCAAATTGTGTATTTCTGATTGATCACTTGCATATAAGGAAATTAAAAATTGAATAATAATAGTGTCACGGTAATGTAAGGATGCACATTCTGCCGCGAAAGTAGAAAAGTTCGGGTTCGACTGTGACATAGGTTGTAAAATGATTTTTTCTCTCTAGAATTGCAAGATTGATTATGATATGGCTGCTTATCCAACTCCCTTCTTTATTATTATTTATGTTCTATGTGCCATCTATATACAATTTTAAAGACGTCAGGTCACACAATTAGTATAGACCAGTGAGTAGGCCGTCAACCTCTTGGCTCTTACCCCTAGGGGCCTGGTTCTAGACCGACTGCCGACATGTTTATAAATTTTTATTATTTTTATAAAGTAAAATATTTTGGAACTTTTAGATTGAAATTAAAATTTTTATATTATAGAATTCTCTAGTTTTATTTTTGAATAATATACATTATCTACTAATATATTTATATTATAAATTGTCTCATCCAAAATATTGTCATTACTAAAAAAGACAAGCCGTGAGGTGGGTCGTTTATTAGGACTAAAGTGCGACCCTTGAGGTCCACACGACGAACTTCCCAAATATTTAATAATAATAATTAAATTAGGTATTACACAGAAAAGTAATCATTTTAATCATTAAAACATAATTATTATTTATTTTTAACAATAATTAAAAAAAAAAAAAAAAAAAAACGGCTGAACCGATTTTTATAAAATTTATGTCGGATTAAAATGACGTTAACACGCCTCGATTGACACCCTTACGAAGTCGATATAATTTTTTATTCGCGAGATATTTATAAAATCTACTTTTTTGGAGGTTATTTGGTTAAGAAAAAAGAACGGCTGAACCGATTTTGAAAAAATTTCTTTCAGATCATATTTACGTTAATACGTGTCGATTGGCACCCCAACGTAGTCGATATCATTTTTCATTCTCGAGATTTCGTCTTAGAAAGAAATGGACACATACATACGTACGTACGTACGTACATACGTACACACACATACACACACACAGACATCTTTCTAAAAGTAGTGTAAAAATAGTGTAGTGACCTTGAAACATAAAATTTTTTTTTCCTTTTTGATTTCGATTTTCGGACCCATTACAATAACTTCCAATGGGAAGTTAAAAACAACAACAAATATGTACAATTCAAGATTTGAACCTGGGGGTTTGACATTTCTAACAATTAGTAAGCAGTCGGCGAACGAACCGAGTTAACAACTGTTATTAATTGATGTCTTTCAAACTGATATACAAAGTGCAGTTATAATTTTATTTAAAAATATAATTTTTTAATTGATTTAAAGGGAATTTTTTAAAGGTGATGACGTCTTTCCGGAAAGGGGTGAGGCTAAAAATATACGACAATCAAAAAAGATGCGCATTAAAAAAATTAAATTGACGAGGCCCAGAGTTTTAGCTGCAGATGATCTAGGATTTTTTTAAATAGATTATTCCAAACTAAACTAATTTCACACTGTAGGTACTATACAAAATCGCATTTTTGTACAGATCCTGCCAGTTCGAGATAAATATCGATAAACAAATATAAATTATCGATATTTGAAGTAATTTCGAAACAAATAAAGTCAATATTTTTCAACGGGAGGGATGAACTTGAAATTGTTCTGCGCCTCCTCTGAAAATTTCCGTTCCCCCCTTTTGGGACGCGTCTCCCAGTTTGCGCACTTCTGCAATTTGTCCCTACACTATACTACATTCAGGGCCGGCGCGTCAAAATATGCCGCCTAAGGCGAATACAACTTTTGCCGCCCCCCCCCACATATTAAAAAAAATAATAAACCGATGATATATTTTATGTAGTAGTAGAAGGTAGAACTAAGAATCGGTGAAAACTCGAACAATATAATCATTTTTAAAAAGTAGAATACCGCACGAAAAATTCGCTGCTGCAAAAATATGCCGCCCTAAAAATATGGCGCCGTAAGGCGATCGCCTGTCCGACCAGGCGCACGTGCCGGCCCTGACTACATTAGCAGACCTTCAGCAGCGGCCGAGTTTGCAGTTTTTCACTGAGAGACAAAGCCTAGCAATGTTTCTGTTTTAAAAGTTTCACCGGGTGATGATGTGTGAATTGTTTAACATAACATGAGGATAATCGTCCTCTCGTCACCTTTGAGAACGTGCATTCGACCCTTGACTTTTAAAATAGACTTTGAAGTGTTGTGACAGACATATTATGTTAAACGCATTATTTTGAACTTCACTTTTTACGTCTATTAAACTAAAATTTAATAACCCGAGAAAAGGTTTATTAACATTTTTGTCAACCTAACATTTAATTGTCTGTCTTCCTATGCGGAAATAACAACTAAACTGTTTGTACACTGCTACATAGTATACAAGGGCGGATCCAGGTGAGGACGCGAGGAGCCCCCCCCCCCCCTAAACAAAAAAAACATACACATTAAGTTCTTAAATCGATCCTTTTCAGGGCCATGGTCCTCAAATAGGGATGTGACATTGAGTAAAAAAAATCGATTTTTCTCTTTTCAATATAAATCGATTTGTAAAAAATCGATTTTTGAAGAAATAATCGATTTTTGTGGAAAAATCGATTTTTTCTATTATTCGAAAACAGTCATACAGATGGCGCCGTTTTCCGACTGATTAGTTTACGTTTATTGAACTTATTTTACGTTTTTTTCATCCGTCGCACAGATGGCGTTGTTTACAAAAATCGATTAAAACGTGTAATTTGTAAATGTTGGCTGCATTGGTTTTCCCAAAGCCTTTATTCTTTCTTAATATTAATATTAATAAAAAAAAAAAAAAAAATAAATGAAAAAAGTGTAATTTATATAATCGATTTAAAAGTGTAATTTATATAATCGATTTATAAAAAATCGATTATTATTATTAAAAAATTAATCGATTTATAAAAAATCGATTATTATTATTAAAAAAATCGAATGTTAAAAATCGATTGTAAGAAAAAAATAATCGATTAATATAAAAATCGATTATTTTTTCACACCCTGTCCTCAAACCACGGGTTACACTAGTTCGGATCATTTTGCGTCCCCCTTTCGAATAAATCCTGGATCCGCTCTTAATAGTATACCTAGGGCATGCAAATATTCGGATGTTTCAGGTATTCGAATATTCGCTCAAATTTTAGCCAATATTCGAATATATTCGAATATATTCGAATAATTGGTAAAAATAATAAAAACACTGGAACTTCAATAAATGACTTTTAATTATTTAAAATCAACACGCCTACTGCACGTCCATAAATCTAATCAATATTTTAACAACAAAAGCAGCTTACTTCTAATTAAAAAGAGATCAAATAATCATTTTTACTTTACTTAGTTATGTAAAAATTCAGATCAAATCAACTAAATATTAGAGCGCACATAGCTTCCGAGAACCATAGATCAAATGAACATATTTAAGTAATCAAAAAAATTCTTTCTTTCTGTTTTTCCTATTCAAACAAAAATATTAAATGAGCATCTAAGACGCATTTTTATTAATTAGTACCACAAAAGTATGGGATATTGCTCCCCTATAAAAAAAATACTTCACAAATAAATAATACGTCTATTAGCACGTGCGAAGAGCAAATCAAGCAATTAAGTACACGTACGTAACGTAACGTAAGTAAATAGTTATATCAAATAAACATGCAATAATTAACAAAAAAAACTTTCCTCGCCCCGTTTCGATTCCCCTCCCACGCCCTAGCGTGAACTTAGAGCTAGTGTAGCGTTTGTAAGATGTTTTAGCGCCGCCGTAAACCGATTTTAAACAATTTTAATTCTTAACAAATAATTCGAATATATTCGAATAATAGGAATTACTATTCGAATAATAAATGCAGCCGAATATTCGCTTTATTCGAATATTCGAATATTCGAATTGCATGCCCTAAGTATACCTATTTTATAATTAACTGATGGACAAAATCATATTTACATCGATTCAAGATGAATTGTTACTACTAGACTGAGAGCTGATAACACTTTTTTAATGTGTTTATATAAGACTTGGAACTTTTTTTAAAAGATGACTAATATAATATCTCTTCAAGGGGTAAATAGTCTGTCAGACCAAACGCGTGGCAAAACCACCCTATATTTTTTTTGTTCACTCTTGCAAAAAAGTTAGATTCATGTGAGTTTATAAGACTTGAAATTTGAACAGGTTTTTCTTTATCGTTAGTAAAGTCTAGAAATAAACCGATAGACGATTTTTAATTTTTTGAAAAATGCATTTAATTTTATTTATAAAGCCTGCCATTTCAGCAACAATTTTATAATAATATTTAAATAATTAATCTTGAAGAAGAAACGAATCTGGCGGGGCTAACGTAAAAAAAAACAATAAATAAAGAGAGGGTAATAGGCAGACGCGAGAGTACGAGAGATAGCTATATGTCATATATGAAAAAATTAAATTTTAGTAGCAAAATCCACGTAAGCATGGTTACAGTCAGATTTTAGCGCGCGCTTTCATTACTTCCCTTGTTAGTGGGGCCGCCAACCGACGAATCCAACTTCAACCTTGCACTTTGTGATAGAGAGATGCCACTCGGTACGAATGTTGGTCGAACCCATATCTTCACTTTAAGATGTGAAGGCATTTTGGGCCCCGTGACCGGGCCCCTAGACAGGGTGGTTGCGTAACTTTCAGGGACAAAGCGCCTGTAACTCAGCAACCGTTCCACGCACAGTTCTGGGGGTAGTCTCATTGGATTCAGCACACTCTATTTCATACGGAACGGTCCTCAGATCGCCTTCAAAAACTCCACCAGCCCGCGTATAGGAATGAAATACAAGTAGTCCATTGAAATGTTAAATTTTTTTAGGCTACGTTTGCATTTTGGGTAGGACAAGGTTTTTATTTTCGTTGCGTGGAGGAAGGCGGTGTACATTTAAAAATGAGTTTTCGGTGTCGGCAGCCACCCCATTTGACCGCCACCTTGAAAAGAGGGTGTAGTGGGGCCGTTAAGTGTTTAAACCATGCACGACGTGATAGAGAGATGCCACTCGGTACGAATGTTGGTCGGACCCATATCGGACCCATTGAAATGTTTAACGGCCCCACTATGTCGAAGGGAAAAAAGTAGATACTTATTTATGTTTAACAATGTTCGTCTGTCAGAGAGTTAGCCCCGTCCAAACAGTATGTCAGTTTTTTTCTAAACTTTACTAATGATAAAGAAAAAGCTGTCCAAATTTCAAGTCTTATAAAAACACATAAGTCCTACTTTTTCGCAAGAGCGAACAAAAAAAAAATATGGAGTGTTTTTGCCCCGTGTTTGGACTGACAGACTATTTACCCCTTGTAGAGTTATGTATATAAAAATCATCTTTTGAAAAAAGTTTCAAGTCTCTTTTTTTTATTATAAGTTTTTTTGGCCTTTACACTTTAGTGTATTTAGCCACTTAATAAGTCTTATATAAATCCATAAAACCCATAAAAAAGTATTAGGCTATATACTGTGCTTTAACTGCAAAAGGCGAAGTGTATGATTTGATTTATATTTGAATTTCACATATTTATAATCGTTCATAGTCACTGCGAATTCATTTCTCAGAAATAACGATTTAAAATGTACAACTATGAAGTAACCATTTAAAATTGATGGCAATTATCCTCTACCTATTTGGGAGAACACCGCAGCGCCGGATATAGATGTGTAGAGTACCATAGCGACGAGCAATTGGCGGCCCCTGAAAAATTGTATTATCTCTTGTCGTCATTTTTTCACTATGAAAAAAATGATATTTACAATGCATATTTAAAGAGCAATAATAATTATATGAAGAGTTTATTTAGACAGACGTATACTGTGGGATGCTTATCAATAATTGCAAAGTACCTACATACTTACATGATTAATTTTAATCTTACTTTATGATAATTATGATACCTCCAACCTATTTGCCTCCAAGGAAGAAGACTGTAGCGATTCAAGACAATCTATAGGTTGTGTGCACGAAGCCAACTAGCGCCGCTAGCGGGCAATAGTGTACGATTGAACTATTTTTTATTGTTGTCTTATATCGGGAATTTTTTTAATAAACGATTACCATTTTATCTAGCTGTGTGTAAATAGTATAAATAGCATAGCATAAAAGGGTACGTAAAAATTATTGATTTTAAGTTTTTTTTTTCTTCAATTTTGACGTATAATAAAAAATAACTGATTAATTTATATCAGACATGGAGGTGTGTCTACACCTATGTCTATGGTTTATATTGACAGACGAAAATATAACCTAAAACCATAGCGCATGTAATCTTGCGGACCGAGTTTAAAAGTGTAAAATTTATCAGATTTATAGTAATAATTTCCAAATAAGTTAGAAGTAAAATCATGGTTTTACTTACTTGACTTTTTGAACAATAATGCTCACTGACAGTTACGGAAAATTGCAGTTCAGAGTTTACAACGTATGCCACAACAAGCGCTCGCGTCGCTATTATTATAACTCCGCCCCCCTGCACACAGTCAATAGGCGTAAGGAGATTGAAAGAAAATATTTTTATACCTATCTACAGGATGTCACAGAATAACTATTCCTAATTTTCAGAAATAATAGAGGACACTTAAATAAACATTTTTTATTAATAAACTAGTGTCCGGAAATATTCATGAACGTCCGCAGTTATAACGAAAAATTCGGCAGTCGATTACCTACACATCGTAATAACTAGTGTATTGAAAATGGTGGTCGTAACTTTATAGTATTTTCGGACACTAGTTTGTTAATAAAAAATGTTTATTTAAGTGCCATCTATCATTTCTGAAAATTAGGAATAGTTTTTCTTGGACACCCTGTATAAACAAAATTTCAATAGTGAAATCACGAACTTTGTGGGATTCTTTAAATCCGGTTCATTTTGTCCATTTTTAGAATAAGGTGCCAAAAATATTATTCCATATTTGGAATTAAAGTTGCCAAAAATATTGGATCATTTTTGGAATAAGTGGCCAAAAATATTGGTCCATTTTTGGAATAAGGTGCCAAAAATATTATTCCATATTTGGAATAAGGTGCCAAAAATATTGGATCATTTTTGGAATAAGTGGCCAAAAATATTGGTCCATTTTTTGAATAAGGGCCCAAAAATATTGGTCGCCGCACTGGGACGATTCTACGCCAGTCCGCCCCTGAGTGCAACCAGGGCTGTCCAATTTTCAATGACAATAAATTGACAGTGTCTCATAACATAAAGCGGGCTGAATTTCACAAATAACGGGCATGATGTTGTTCTTTAGGTCGTCAATTGTTTGTGGTGTATTGAGTCATTGACATGATCTTGCCGGTGTGACAATTATGTGCACTAAATTTCACATCACTTACGGAATGCTTGGTGAACGGAACACCCATTTTGGTAATAAATTTTACAATTTCAAGGCGCTGTGGATTTGTTATCAAAACTAAGTAAAAAAAAACTCGGGTCGCAGTGCCAAACCCTGCCGACAATTGGTGTATTTGCTAATACAGGCATTGTGGCATTATTATGTGAACTTAAGTTTGTTTTTTGACAAAATAAAAAATTTAACCCCTTAATACATCCCTTAAAATAATTAAATTTTTCTAAATGTCAATATTAGACATGGATTTTATCAGTACACCCAATTAAATACACCCTTCCATAAGTAAATCCGTATCAACAAACTAGTGTTTTCATAAAATTTGAAAGTCCGGTCCTGTCGGGCCGATTTTATTAAAATTTTAGCAGCACTTTTTAATTTTTACTAAAGAGTTAAATTTCAATTTTGAAACGATTCTGACAAATTTTTCGGTATTTTTGGGCCCAAAAACTTTTTGGAACCCCTAAATGCAACCCTGAAAATGGTCCGATCGGGCCCATTTTAAATAGGCTTCTTGCGGTGATGGGCCCCAATGTGTGTACCAAATTTCGTTTCAATCGATTAAGTCTGTCGAGAGTTATCGTGTACATTTATATATATATATATATATATAAACATTTTTAAAAATGGTGCCGAAGTGTTCAGGAGGTTATGAAACGTCGAGAAATTTTGGTCCGACTCCTAGGTCCCGCCATCCGACCGACGTCAATAGTGTATGTGCCATATTATGGCAAATACACTAACAAGTGCAAAATATGCCAACCGTATCTTCATAATCATGGACGCCGTGATGTGTCAAAAATAGGACATCCTTATTGAATATATATAATATATACCTACCTATAAACAAAATGTCATTCTTCATTCATCGAAAATGAATTCGCGCATGGCTCGGCGCTCTTCGAGGGAGATAAAAAACAGTTATGTTTTTAAGCTACGTTCAAACTCTACACAGGATATTCCAATTGAAATAGCAAATCAGAAACGCGACGTTCAATAATTGTTTTAAAGTTTTCACCATCGTAATCAGCGTAAAATAAACTTTGAGCCTATTTTTCAGCTATTTGAGCCTATTATACTGAAAAATAAAGCGCACTGAATATAACCCTCGACGTCGACCAATATCTATAAATCTGCTATGCTAAGATGCATTCCCAAATCTCTGCACAGGAAGGTCACATAATATGCTCCATATTATGTTCCTGTGCTGGGCCTGTGGTCTGCCTCCCCCCCATATCCAAATACTTCCGGCGTCATGTAAAGAGTAAAGTTCTAGGCCTTGCAGTGGAAGTACGAGTAAAAAGCGAACTTTGAAGTTAGCCAAGTTTTAGAAATCACAATATTTTTCACTTACAATTAATTAAATTTGGTTCTATTAGATCTCATAACTTTTTACTGCTACACGATCGCGAGGCTTGGCCTTATTTTTACAAGAATTGTTTTTGGTGGATTATGTTCTATCATTCTATTAAACAAAAAAATTATCAAAAACGCAATTTCGATTGTAAATACCTATTAAATTATTATATATTTTTGAAATGTAGGTTGGATTGAACCACTCTCCGCAACAGGATCTACAATTTACGCAATGAAATTGGCATCCAGAATTTATAATTATTTTACTCTATTATAACATAATATACTTATTCTTATTTAACAATGTAAAAAAGTGTGGTGTCATTTAAAAAAACAGGTCAGAGATTGACAAACAAACGGTATTTTTTAATTATATGAAAAAATGAAAAGAAAATAAAAGAAATTTATAGCGTTCGTTGATTAGTCTTTCTAATTTTATCATTCAATAATCAATTTCTGCTATAGATTTTTCAATCTTTTCTGACAATTTCAGTAGAAAAAACTATCAATCTGAACTGTTTAAATGCTATCATATTATTATTATACCTAAACGATATTTTTTTCAAAGTTTTGTACCTATATAGAGTTTTTAAATTTTACAACTTTTCTTGATTTCTGATTTCAATATCTAATGTGGTGTAAACTCTAAGAAGTAAAATTTTCAGTTACATGCAAACTGACATTTTTCTTTACACTTTTAACGTTAATAAATTTTTATTGTTCAACTCGTACCTATGTTTAATAGTAGATATTTTAAATTAAGTAATGATAATAATTAATAAGTGCAATAATACTTAATATGTCTAAAATAATATTACCTCCGTTGCTTAAAAACAACAAAGAAATAAAACAAACCGGAAATAACATCTTTCAGATTTTATTTTTGTATTATACTCTTTCTCTATTTCCATTTTTGTGACTTTCAAATCCCTACTAAAAATTGTCCTACCTACCGAATAATTACCTAGGTACCTTATACCTACATGATAAAATTTCAACTTACCTTCTGTTGAAAACGGTTCGTTGAAGATCCGTTCCCACTTTACGTTAAAAGTCGCGTCTTCTCGTAAATAATTCACAACAATCAATAACAACAATTAATCAACAAACGTTTTCGCGTTGATTCAACCATTAATCCTGTTTTATTGAGCATATTATTCCTAAACGTGTTCGCGATTACAGTAGTACATGTTATATTCCATGCTGCTTCTAGGATTATTATCATTGCGCGCCATCACACTGTATCCATACGCCGCGACGCTCAGCGTCGAGGGCGTCGGAGGCGTCAGGAGTGCACACTCAAATACAAGCTCCGCCTTTAGACTACTTTGAAAGCACCAATGACTATATGTTTTTCCTTTTCGTGTGCTCACATTGTTTTTTAAATGTTTTTATTTATTTATCAAGATTTTATATTTTAGAATGTGAATTTCAAATAAATCGCCTCTGAAATATACTAAGTACCTATAGGTACCTATAAATTATTATCTCTGCAAAAATGTTGACATACCGTCAAACACGTATATATCTGGAAAAGTTCCAGAATTATTTAAAAAATAATAAAATGCTCAATTTTAAACACAATATTTAATAATTTTTATAAAAAAATATATAGGTAGGTAATAAAATTTTAAGTTTGGAATCACTGTAAAATAGCTGTTGCAGTGACATCTCCTGATTAAAGAACGTACTCGTTAGTCGTATTGTATTCCGGTCTCCGGACTAACAAATCTTTTAATTATCCAAATATAGGGCTATGTTATACCGACATTTGTGGCAAAGTTTGTTTTCGTACACAAAGATGACTATTGAGTTTACTTTACTATGAAATGACAATTTTGTTACGTTAACTCAGTCGATGCCCGGCATGTTGAAAAGTGTGACACAGCGAATATTGACAACATAAAGTTATTAGCAAACACATATAATAGAAAAGCTGTTTTCCACTTTTAGTAAAAATTATAAAAAATGTTTAGAAATCAGTACGACAGTGATGTGACAGTGTGGAGTCCTCAGGGACGTTTGCATCAAGTGGAATATGCTATGGAAGCTGTGAAATTAGGATCTGCCACAATAGGTTTGAAAAACAAAACTCATGCTATACTTATTGCGTTAAAGAGAGCGTCTTCGGAACTCTCCGCCCATCAAAAGAAGGTAATACCGATTGACGCTCACATGGGTATAACGATATCTGGATTGACAGCCGATGCTAGAATGTTGAGTCGATACATGCGTACCGAATGCTTAAATTACAAATATTCTCACGACTCATTGCTGCCCATCAATCGTTTGATTACATCTTTGGGAAATAAGATGCAAATATGCACTCAACGTTATGATCGAAGACCGTACGGTGTTGGTTTATTGGTTGCTGGCTATGACGACCAGGGTCCTCACATTTATCAGACATGTCCATCGGCCAACTATTTTGATTGCAAAGCGATGGCTATCGGTGCTCGTTCTCAGAGTGCAAGAACTTACTTAGAAAAGCATTTGGATGAATTTATAGACTGTGAAACCAATGAATTGATCAAACATGGATTGAGAGCTCTTAGAGATACTCTTCCGAACGAAGTTGAACTCACGACTAAAAACGTTTCTATTGGAATAGTTGGAAAAGACACAAACTTCAAGATAATCGATGAAGATGATACAGGAGTCTATTTAACGGCAATTGAAGGCGAAGAAAGACGTGCAGCGCCTCCTGCTGAAAGTACAAGTCAAGGACCACCACAAGACGGTGGGGATGATGGAAATGACAGGGGGGACCCAATTCCGGCAGTAGCAATGGACACAGAATAAGAAATTATGTAAAATATAAGCTAATTTCTTTGATATGTCTTTACCTACTGCCGTTTTACCTTAAAGGTACTTTGCCGTGGCTGTAATCGAAATGGTTACAGTCACGGCAAAACAATACAATTTTTACGATATTTCACTGTTTTTTTTAATAATTCTGGCAACATTAAAATATATTACTCTCTATGAAAAATTCTGCATTATTTTTCGTTTTATTATCACTTCACAATCACATATTTTCCATTTTTCAGTACATGTATCTACTAAATACAATAATAAAACGTTTTTTTTTTTAATATTTATTTCTTTTTTGCAATATTATACCTATAATGTAAAAAAATACATAAATATTTTAATGAGAACAAAAAAAAATAAAAAACTTCAAACTATACACCTGTGTAAGACAAAGCCAATAAAATTGATTACATGAATAAAATGAGAATAATTTAACAAAATCATCAATGTTTTTAAAAGCAGACACTGCGATAACTTCTTTAACTTATTTTGTAACCCTGATGCTCGATTGCACAAAAGCGTTGTCAAAAATTTGATTTGACAATGACCTTAGATTGTGACCACACATATTTCTCCATAAGAAAAGCATAGTAGAATTTTAAATCGATCCTGATCGAAAAATAATTGATTGAAACGATATTTTTTTTAAACTCTGTATATGTCTTTAATATAATTTTTTGTCCAATTTCCACTTCAAAACAACATTTTTCTACGCATTTTTATGAAAATTTAGCTTTAAAAGCGACGTTTTTCTATGTAGACCTATCATTTGTTTTTGTGAGAGTACAATCTAATGTTCTACATGACAGGGAGTTTCACAACGACATTAGACTGCTCCTGCATGTATAAAAAACTAATTATATTATCACAATCTAATGTTATAGTCAAATCAAATTTTTGACAACGCTTTTGTGCAATCGAACATTAGTATATCATAGCACACTTATAAAAATTTGAACGTGTAGTTCCTATAAACTCGCATTTGTTTCAAAAACAATACTATGACTTCCCTAATAATTCAGTTTGCTTCGCATCATGAATTTTTTCCGCTTCAACTACATACTTATCAGCAATATTTCCCAAAACGATCTGGATGTCTTTCACCAGATCAACTGCAATGTTTTTGTCTTTTTCCAGTTTCTTCACATTCCGTGAATGTTTATTCTGAATATCTTTTATATTGTCCCTGCATTTTATAAATAAACTTCTAGCACTCTTTGATAAACCATCTCTGTAATCTCTTGTCACTCTAAAATAATAGAAACCTTAGATTAGTGTCTTAAAATTAGAGTCCAACCGAAGATAATTTTTTCAGCCAAGCCACACTTCGTTTTTTTTTTCCTCACTTTCGGCCGAAACCGAAAGAACTATATAAGCCAAAAAAAAAAGGAAAAAGCACTTTTAGTTGAAGATAAAATGTCTATTTTTTACATTTAATGTTTTATTTTTCATGAGTTAAGTACTTCAAAATAACACGCAATAACATGTCTGATGTCAGCAGCGCATAGGTAATAAGAATTACCTACACAAAGCTTCGGCGAAACTTTCGATTTGTTTTTTGCCGAAGAAGAAGATTGTAGATTATAGACGCTCAACAGCTGAGGTCATCAGCGGTTTTTTGTCAAAGGTGCAATTTTAACCGAAGCCGATTATTTGATCAGACAGCTTAAAAGTACTAAACTTTTTATGATAAAAGCATTAATGGCTAATTAAAATATCAAAAGTTTGTGAGGAAGTCATTAAAGCGTTTTAAGGTCGTAATTATTAAAATGCCACAAAAGCCAGTAACATTCTACAGATAACATATGACAATAGTAGAGACTGGTCACACCGTCACATACGATTTTTAAAGAACTCCGCACCACGCGAAAAACTGCATTGTACCCCCACCCTCCGTGAAGGCTCGTCTAAAAATTTACCAAAAATCGTGTGTCCATTCTGTAGAATTTTACCGCCAAATTTGCCTGTCTTATCCATTATTAATATTTAAATACACATTAATTTTTTAAAATTATGACTTATGATCTGAACATACTTATTATATTAGGTATGTTCATTGGCAATACATAACTTTTCGGACACAACTGCCCGAGAATTTGACCAACACAAGCTGTTGTGTCAGAGGAGTTCTGTATTGCTAACACACGCTTTAGCAGTTCAGAACTTGTCAATAAACATGTAAATTGTAAGCGAAATGTCCATTATAATAATAAATCATTTATAAATTAGCGTTTAGCTGTTTTCCCCCATATTAGCATTTAAATTAATATTTTTAACTAAATAAGTTATTTAGTTATATTCAAACTTCCATGTTTTATATTACTTTGGCACTGGTATATACACGGTTGTTCCTTCTTGTTGGGCATGTAAGTTCATTCCACATCTTTCAATAGCCTTCACTATAGTTGGTATTACTTGAGGAAAATTGATAATATTGAGAACTATTGTTTTTGGATTTTTACGAACAATTTGTGCTAATTCTTGTAAAGTATAATCTTTTCCTTCAAAATGTATGGGCAAACTTTCAATTGCACCTATAAAACAAAATTGATGCTACTGTAAAGTTACTGTTTACACTAGTCTTGCATACTGTACTCATGTGTAGTATATAGTATATTGTGCGACTAGTGGGAGAAAGAGGAGATTCCTCGAGTGTGGATTTTGCCGCACGAGCGTAGCGAGAGCGGTAAAACACACGAGTGGAATCTCCTCTTTCGACCAATAGTCGCACACAATATTTTGTTCAACTACCGCAAGAAATATGTCATTTCGTGGCTCTGCTGAGCGTGGGCGAAATAATGGGTGACCTGATTGATTGCGTAAACGTTCCCCGTAATGAGCGTGGGCGAAATGCTATTTCGCCCACTCTGCTCTGATTGATTGCGTAACCGTTCCCCGTAATGAGCGTGGGCGAAATGCTATTTCGCCCACTCTGCACGTCAACAATCAGGGAACTCATTATTTCGCCCACGCTCAGCAGGGCCACGAAATGATTTATTTCTTGCGGGTGTTGAACAAATATATTATATATATATATTTTTTACCTGTCGTTGATCGTAAAGAAACATATTTGGTGTAATCATTTTTCATTACATCGATAGATTTTTGCATTTGTTCTTCGACATTTTCAATATCAATAATTTCTGCCAATACATCTTTATCCACGGTCACAATTTTTCTACCTTAAAATATAAAAAAAATTTTAAATAGCAAAATTATATTTCAAACTTGAAATATCAAAAACCGCCTCAAACAAGAAAAATGTTTCACTAACATTTGAAATAACTGTTTTATGTAATAGCATACGCCTGAACGGAGCATTTCATACCTTTCTCCTTTTTTTTATCTCTTCCTTTGGCGTAACATCTGCAATTTGTATTAAATGGTAGAATAGATATATCTTGTTTAAAACCATCATTGAAAAATAAAAATGGGTTAACACTATTTTTTGAAACCAAATCACTACTACTTGTTTTATATAATTTAGTCCCAGCAATTGTGAGACTTCTCCCAAAAATTGTCCTAAAAACTAAAGATGTGTTCCTAATGTATAAGTTCATTTTAATTCAAAGAAAATTTTGCATGTCCCCAATTTAAATCGAAAAAAAATTGACTGTCAACGAAACTGCTAGTCTTCACAGTAGCCTTCTCCTCTGTGAATTTTTATTTAACCAAAAATGAATATTTACTCGATAATTCCATAGAAAAGAAGTGTTTTAATTTTCCTATACCACAAATTTCGTAAGCGAAAATTTTAGTAAAAAATATAACCTAAAATATAAATATAAACGTGTAGCTCAATGGTGAACTCCTTGAGTCCTTGCCCAATTGCCCTTAGCCATTGCGCTCCTGATTGCGTTGTTTGATTGCTGGCGTCATCTATATAGAATTTTTTGACATGTTTGTGTAATGTGTTATGTGAATGTGGGGGCTCCTGTTTGTAAGCATGTCTAGCTATTTTGTATGTCATATGTCCTTGGTGTTTTATTAAAAAAAAAATAAGTTTCGGGAATATTTACAATAATTATTCAGTTTACAACATGATATTTTCTTATTTTACACGATTTTTATGCATGTAGAAGTGAATGTACATAGTTTACCATTTTGTGTGAATATTTTTTAACGATTTTAACAACATGGCATCTGCTAAATTAAGCGCACAAGATAGGAAGGATTTAGAAAAATATTTCAAATTTCTTGCTATAAAGATTGGGCAAGTGATTGTGGCATCCCGAGAAGGCCTAAAAATAAAAACAGATTCGTCTAAATCTAGTTCAGAATGGGTAAGTGGAAATGAAAATTTAGAGGTAAGAAATGTTAACTTACCTACCTAAATAAACTTTATAGAATTAAGCTTATTCTACTGGCACTAAGATATTTTGATATTTCTCTTGCAGTTTAACGTAAAAACATGTGATCTTCCATTAATAGTTCAAGATTTAAAAAATCAAATAGGTGAACCTGGAACAATGCGTTGGCCAGTTTGCATAGAAATGTCGATAAAAACCAGCGAAGGAACTAGAATGGTTTTAGAAACGTTTTGTTTAGAGAAGAATCCAGATCAATGCGATCCTTCAATTAGAGGAACAAACACAGTGTACAACCGAATGACGATTCTTGTAAAGTCACTTATAACAGATTTACGCCTGACGCCAGCATACCGATTGTCTCGGGCACAAACACCCGACTGCTACTGTTTTTGCTATCGTTTTTACTGCGAGAAGCCGCAATTCCATGGACTTGGCGATGGTTATATAAAGAAAGAAGTCGGTCATGTCATAACACAGCTCGGAACTATACGTCTAATTATGGCTTATCGTACCAAAATGACCATAACACCTACGCAGACAGGCAGCAATGATAAAATCGTCGTGGAGAGTAACCACTTTGGACCAGATATGCAGCAGAAGCAAGAAAATGAAGAGTAAGTAGTTTTTTTTTTTTTTTATATTAATATTTTAACCTAAAATATTCAATTTGACTCAAACACTAATGATTTTCATCATCAACAATGAAAAACGTGCTACATAAATGATTGATTGATAGTGTGCTCAATATTAAATTCTATGACATTTCTCCAAACCGGATAGAATTCACACCCTAGGAAGTAGGAACTACATAGAATTTTTTTTAATTTATGGCTGTCAACAAAACTACCTAGTCAGTAATATTATTAAATGTTTAGAGCTTGACTTTCAGCCGCTTATGACCTCTGATGTCGAGCGTCTATAATTTACAATATCTGTATAGAGCTTAACTTACATATTATTTGATCCGATCACTTTAACCAATTTAAAATTTAATATCAATGACGATTTCTACAATATTTTAATAATTTCATGTTAGATACATTGATATAGATCAAGTAAGCGTTTTGCATGCACTCTTATATGTATACAATATCTGGATGACCGAGCTTTGCTCGGATGAGTTCAAAAAAGATAGTACTTAAAGTTCCCATTTCATCAAAATTGTTAGTCGTTTTTACATATCTATAAGTAGATAATATTATTATACGTCAGTATACGTCATACTACATAACGTATGTACCTACATATTTTATATAAGTAATATAAAAGTAATATACCTATTTATTTAAATATTAGTTAAAAAAATAACAACAATAAAAACTGATTATTTTAATAAGTTGAAGATTGATTCTCAGAGTAATTTGACATAAATAATGAAAATAGTTTGTTTTTTCTAAAGCCTACTCACCATACGACACTGTTTTATAACGTTAAAAAAGCTAGATTCGAAGTTGCTATAATTAAATAGAGCAATTTGATCCTTGAAAACAGTGTAGAAATTGTCGGAAGTGAGCACTTCCGTGGCACGCAGGATCAATAAAAAGCAATACTGATTAATTCAAAATTTGCATTTAATACTAACGTTTCGGTATTCTGAAAGAAATTGACAGCATTTTGACTCTGAAGATGGTATGAAGAATACCGAAACGTTAGTATTAAATGCAAATTTTGAATTAATCAGTATTGCTTTTTATTGATCCTGCGTGCCACGGCAGTGCTCACTTCCGACAATTTCTACACTGTTAAAAAAGCTTTTTTTTAAATGATAAAATCGATAAGAAAACGAATTTTTCCAGGGATGAAACCTAGCTAGATCGACTTTTTGCCCCCTGAAACCCCTTTTCGGTAAATTTGATCAAAATCGTTAGAGCCGTTTTCGAGAAAATATTTATATAGGTACATATATACAAGATTTGCTCGTTTAATAATATAGGGATAGGGATAAAACATTATCTCAACAATTAATCCCCAGCCAGCATCGATAAACTAATAATGTTACATGTTTAAAATAAATGCAAATAAATTTCAGTACATCCAGCTTCCATATCAGCACGTCAAATACCTAAAAATGTACGTTCCATCATGATAAAATGTGTAAAGAGTAGAATTTTCATAATAGTAGATTGTATATCTAGATGTGTAATAAACTATATTACGACGAGTGATGACAGTATGTAAAAACGAGCGATCGCGAGTTTTTACAGTCACCCGAGTTGTAATACCATTACGCACGAGATATGGTATTTTTTGCCATACCCACTACAAAATATCTACTTTTCACTTACTTTTCAAAAAATGTTGACAGTTCATTTGCGTCGCCATCTACTTCTACAGTATGCCGTGAAGTTCGTGAGTAAGTAATGACAGGCGCACGCAGGCGTATAGAGCGAATAAACAGAAGTTGCTATGGCAACCGTTTACGTACTTCCCTAGTGCATTGAATTGAATTGTGTTTTAAAGACCACCAACAGCTAAGGTTATTTGGGCCTAGCACCAATTCATATTTTCAATTCATTTTTTTTTTTTTTTTTTTAAATAAATTGAAAATCCAATTGACACTTTTACCAGCTCTCGGGCTAGAACCCGAGAACTGGGGACTTGTAATAGAGGAACCATAGCAACGCCATGTAAGCAAGTAAAACACTTTCCGCACACCTGCCTGTTAAATGACTCATTAAAGGTCGCTATACATAAATCGAAAGCTGGTTAGCGCAGCGGCCTTTAGATCACACTGTCATGGGTTCGAATCCCACCTCCGCTCATGGATGTTTTGTGATGTCATTTAGATTTAAGTGATTTGTTATTTAATGTAATTAAGACGCTAATTACCTACGTTGTCGACGCGTCTGTAATCCACAATAAAAATACATCGAAAGTAGCTATTCTGGAGTGGTATGGCAAAAAAATTGAAATATCACGGTAGGTAAATAAGCAAATCATACTAGCTTTCTACCCGACTGCAGCGAAGAAAAGGCTAGGTTATGTGTTTCGCCGTAATGTGTGCATGACCAAATAAAAAAAATATATGTACCAGCGGTGACAACACTAAGTTGACCTATGTTGTCCCTTCTGATAACCAATTTATTTATTTTCTAATATAGCATATCGTTCGATTTTAAGTGTTATCAAAAGTGGTTCACTGAACCATTGACCTTTAACCACTTTCTTATGTGATGCGCCAACCTTAACGTTATCGTTGCAAGTAAATTAACGACTAATGCATATTTTTTTATCACTTGTTTTGCGACGTTTGATGTGTCTTTTAAATATAAAATCGTATTATCATCATAAAAGAAAGGAAATAAGTTGAGGAGCTAACATGCAAAAGCTGACATGTCCCAAAACCATAATTTCTCAAAAAACACAAAAAACCTCTAACTCGATAGAAGTTAATTTATTTTTGTCAAAAAATTGCGTAATTTATAGACAAATGTTAAAAATATTTCGAGTAAAGATAGGATACACATATCGGCTTTTGCGTGAAAAACTTTGAATTTGTGTAATAGTTTCCATTTATAGAGTCCCTTACAAAGGCGCTTTAATCATAAAACGATGCACGCAAATTAGCACCGAAATTTATTTGGAACACATTTATTCAAGAGCTACGATTAAAGTAAGAGCATAAACCCAATACTACATGGGTATTTGTTTACATTTGAGGAAAATAAAGTATTTAAAACACGGGATAGCCTTGTTGGGTTTCGATTAAAAAGCTACTTTTTGGTCAGAATTTAAACGTGTTTCCGTTGATTTCTGGCTAAAAATGAGTCGATTTTCGGGTAGAAACCAATAGAGTGAAACATGAACCGTCGCTAACTTTTTTTCATGCAAAATGGACACGTCAGCTTTTGCATGTTAGCTCCTCAGCTTATAGGTCCAAAAGTTAATGATTATGCTCTGTCATTATTTAACGCGTTCGCTGCATTGTTGAATCAAACGTCAATCAATAACAATTAACACTGCTGTTCTTTTTACCGAGGAGTTGCAGCGTGTTTGACAATAACAGGATTTTATTTTATCAGTTAAAACATTCGATATTTTTGACGTGAATAACGTGTAATGTCTCATACCGGGGTGGCATTTTATAAATATTAGATGTAACGGAAACAGGCGGAAGTGATTGACATTTGACATGTGAAACAAAACAGCATCTGTTGTACTTAACTATGTCAAGATCTCAAACAGAGTAAACCTAGGTTCACACGACATTACACGCACGTTTTTTTGCAGGATAAATCTTAACGAATAAACAGTGGCGCTGGCATACAATGACTATAGAACCGTTCACACTGGGGTTGTTATAGATATGAGATTTCGGATCCGGATGCGGATATATTAGGAGTCTTTTATCGGTTTGGGGCCATCCATAAATTACGTCACACAAATTTTACGATTTTTAACCCCCCCCCCCTCCGTCCTTGTCACAGATGGTCATATTTTTAAAGCCCCCCCGCCCTAAGCAGTTAAAATTTTTTTTGTTATTTCTTTAAATTTCGTAATTTTCTTAATTTTAACCTGTGACGTCACAAAGCTTATGACCCCCCCTGGCCCTTGTCACACGATGTCAAATTTTGTTGACTCCCTCCCCCACCCTTAACGTGTGACGTAATTTATGGATGGCCCCTTTCGGATACAGATATATTAGGAGTCTTTTAACGGTTTCGGTTAAGGATACGAATATGAAATTATTTCGGATATCCGACAGTTCCGGATAGTTTCAGTTATGGATATCTTTATTTGTTTTTCCTATCAATAAGTAGATCTTAATTTTTAATAGAAATTTTGTTGTGTTCACAATAAAATTAGTAATTAGCCTTAAAATTAAGCGGGGGAGGCGTCCCGTTCGAAACGCTAAGCTGTTGTTTACTGTTGTTGGACAGGGATGAGAGAACGATGGCGGCAAAAGATGGATCTCATTCTCCAGTAACGTAGCAATGAAATAACAGTCAGTACTCACTATTTAAACAACTCCGCTCCTATCCGAACCATTTATATCGGAATCGGTTACGGTTTCGAATATTTTTTTTATTTCGGATATCCGATAGTTTTGGTTACGGTTACGGAGCTCCATAACATCTCTAGTTCACACGTCGTCTGTACTGCAAATAAACGTATACAGTTGAAGACGTCTACCGAAAACCGGTGCATGTCAAGCAATCCGAATGAATTGAAATGTATATGGTTTGCAGTAGCGCTAGTATTAACACCATGTCTTTCACACGGTGCGATGCGACACGTTTTTTATCGAATGAACTGGCGTTTGTTTTGAAAATAGTGTTGTGCTCGTTTGTAATAATAATTAAAATGATTAGTTCTACAACTAGAAACGGTATTGCACGAGTTTATTATCATAATGATTGACGAATCTGCTATAGACATCGAGTTGTTTATTTCTTTAGTGGAAAAAAGCCGATTTTGTGGAACAAAACTATGAATTGTATTTCATCGTTTCTCAACTTTTCGTAAAATTTTGCAAATGTCTTAGTACGCATTGCTTCTTGATTTATAGGATGAACCCAACATCTTCTATTATACCGGCAGCGATGCCTCCAGCGTCTATACCAATATAAAAGTACAACAATTCGTGGGTGCATAAGTACACACGTCTGCTATTCGTTTTTTATACGAATGAAAATGGAATCGTGTGAACTATCGCTGTTGATTCGGTTAAAACCGAATACTGTAAAAAAACGCGCGGTGTATATAGCCTAAGCTTTGGTGACAGTAAGGAAAAGTCTCTTTTTATGTCTAAACTCTTCGGAAACCTACCTTCAGCGTGAAGTTAACAACCATATTCTTGGTTAGTCATTAATGCTTTTATCTAACCCTTTTGTCTTTTCTCTTTATACAGGGTGCCACATCTTAAACAATGCAATGAAATATCTCGTAAACGGTACAAACCATAAAAAAATGTTTTATGCAAAAGTTATAGAGTGTCAAGGGGGGCAGAAGACTGTGATATCAGATTTAACATAGGTGGTGCTGTGAAGGTCAGCTTCGATTTTTTAATTATAACAATGCATTTTTATTCCAGAATACGATACAGTATTTAATAGTGAACAGTAAATTATTAAGGTACATATCAGCTAAAGTTAATAAATATTGAGGTATTTAGAAATTGAATAACAGCCAAAATGAACGACATTTAGATAAATTATGGCATAGCAGACAGCCATGATATTACGCACCGGCCTTCTTGGCTTGAATTTAATTCATTAAAGAACCGAATTGACAAATTAAATTTGCTATTTCATTTGTAAATATCTCAATATTTATTAACTTTAGCTCATATGTATCTTAATAATTTACTGTTCACTATTAAATACTGTACCGTATTCTGGAATAAAAATGCACTGTTACAATTAAAAAATCGAAGCTGACCTTCACAGCACCACCTATGTTAAATCTGATATCACAGTCTTCTGTCCCCCTTGACACTCTATAACTTTTATATAAAACATTTTTTTATGGTTTATACCGTTTACGAGATATTTCACTGCATTGTTTAAGATGTGCCACCCTGTATATTTGTAAAATGACATACATAGATATACATAATGGGTTTTTGAACAAATATTCTTCTCTAAAAACGAATTAACCAGTAATCATACATTTATTTTAATTCAATTGTGTAACCAAGTTTTATCAAAAACGGTCCATCCATTTTCAAGTGATGCTGGAGCTGGGGACACGTTCTCCCATGTTTTGTATCATACAAAATACCAGCAAAAAAACGAAATTGAAAACTGAGGTTCTATTGTAATTTTATTTTTATGTAAGTACACGTGAGATAAAAGTCGCTCTCACCGAAAATTTTAACAAAGAACAGTTTCATTATCTTTTCAAAGTTTATTCAAAATCCACATCGTTTGGACACCAATTAGGAAGTTTCCCTTTTTCATTTTTTTAATCTAAATCATAGTTCTAAAAATTACAAAATTAATGGCGAAAGAATTTTTGAAATATCTTTAAAAACAACAAAGTTATGCTACTTCAAAGTTTGAATTTGACAATTCTCCAAGAAATTCAGTTTTTAAAAATATCGTGCCGCGTGACGTCACCCGGACTGAGGGTGACGTCACGCGGCACGATATTTTTAAAAGTTATTTTCATTTTGTACGTGTGGCAATTTAACATGGTAACTTCCGATAAATCTCTTTCTTTAAACTCGTAAATTGTTATGGAAACACTAAAAACAAACCAGTCGATGACGGAAAATATTGACATAATATCTAAATTTTTGACAGTTAATTTTAATTTAATATAACTAGAAAAGTGGCAAAAGCCTGTATTACAACAAAATAATTACTAAGTAACCTCGGTTATAATTACGCACAAAGCTAAAAAACAGCAAACTTGTACCGCGTGACGTCATATTCAAAAATCAGTTTCGTTGGCGACCCCACGTACAAGAAATTGAATATCTCCGTTGAAATTAAAAATATCAAAATAATTCTTTCTACATTTTTAAAGATATCTTTATTACAATGATGTGACAGTATCATAATTAGTACTTTCGTTCAATGGAAACTTCCTAATTCTCAGATGGAGGAGCACAACTGACGGATTCATATTATCCAAGTTCTGGAATTGAAAACGAAATTTTGGCGAAGGCGACTTTTATCTCATCCTGGATTGAGTTTCAGAAAGCCGGTAGTATTCAGTTGAAATATTAAAACTTCAAATTTTAGCCTATTTGAGACATTATGCAAGAATTTTACTGGAAAATACAACATAGGAAATCAGGGCCGTAGCTAGGGGGAGGGCATTAAGGGGCAATGCCCTACCTTAAAACATCCAGTGCCCTACTTTAAGGAATTATAAATAAGCCGCAAAGACTGTCACGACAGAATGACAGACTTGATCTATCTGACATTTGGAAAAACAAGTTTAAATTCGTTGGATCTAAATGAAGTTCTTCGGAAATTTGATAACATGGCAAGTTCTGTATTTTTTTTTTGATTAAATTGTCATTCACCGTTTTTTTGCTTTTGTAATTTGATATCACCAGATGAGGTGGGCAATCCAATTAATAAATTGTAGTCTTTTGCTTCAGCCCTACTTTAAACTTTCAGTGCCCTATCTTGAATTCAGCTCTAGCTACGGCCCTGTAGGAAATATAGATAGGTACATTTGAAACGCGTTTGTATTTTATCATTCTCTCGATTGCATTGAAAATAGTATACTTATCTAATTATCAAGTAATCACTAAGATTGAAATTTGTGTTAATTGATATGTAATCACACATCTTCAGGTTTTATAACAGTTTTTACTGATTACAGAAAATATTATTAAGAAATATTATGAATGTATATAGCATAATTTCGCTAATCAATAGATGCGCAGAAATAGATACATTTGAGGCAAGTAACTCGAAGAACAAAATCTCCTTTTAAAATAGTAGCAAAGAAACTGGTTGATATGAGTAAATAATATTTTCTTTAATTTAATGTATACTGAAAAAATCATTTTAGAATATTATGTTTTTTTTAATGTGACAGCGTGAGTTTTAATTTTTTTGTTTCATTTGAACAAAATATTAAAGTTGAAGCTGATTTCTTCCAAAAACAATTTCAAGAGTATTTCCCAGAAAAGTAGAACTTTATTAAATTAAATATTGAATTTCTATTTATAAAATGTTTTGTTGAAACGGTGAAAAAATTCAAGAGTGCAATGTGACTGAATATCCGATATAAAACACATACACAACTACTCCATAGATAGTGTTAGAAGTATGGCACAAAAAACAAAAATTTCAATAGTGCGAATTATTTCAAATGCAAGCAAACATACTTATTATTAAAAATTTCAAGGCTAGATAAAATTGGATATATAATTATTTGTTTTTAATAAAAGAAAATTCGTTATGTTCCCCACGATCAGAAAAAAAAAATAATGAATTGAAAATATGAATTGGTGCTAGGCCCAAATAACCTTAGCTGTTGGTGGTCTTTAAAAACACAATTCCCACGATCAGAGCTGGGCAAACTTCTTAAAAAAGTAGTTAACAGTTACTCTTATAAAAATGTTCTCAAACTTCTACATGGTCAAACTACTTTGGCGAGAAAGTAGTTTAACTACTAACTACTTTATACTAAACTACAAAAAAATCAACTAATTTTAAAACTACTTTACAATCTGAATAGGAAAAACTTTAATTGTAAACAGTAATATTTAAAAATATATTTTTATTATTAATTTGATTTGAAAATAAAACATATATTTCTGGTTAATAATTACTTGATACTTACAAATTACAATTATCGATAGAAATAAACTTGCTCAATGCCCTCGGGCAAAGCCCGATCTCGCCACCTTCAAAGGCCAGCACTGCTCATTTATTCTTTCTCCAAATTGGCATTAGTTTTCACAAAAATTTGATTGTTCAAACAATTCGTCGGATAATGCATTTCGTCTAGTGGAGTTAATATAAATCGCAAACGAAAAAAGTCTTTCTACCGCAGCTGAGGATAGCAGACGGGTGTTATATTTAATAAAGATATCTTTCATCATTTTGTAGTCATTTAACATTTCAATATTACATAGTTTGTCTTCTAAATTGTAACAGTTCTAGTTCTAATTTATTCGCAATGACAAATGCCGATTTGCGATAGCAAGCACACCCACATTCATTTACGTCAGGCGCCAGGTTATTGGAAAAAGTAGTTAAAATTTTTTCCATAGAAGTCGTTGAACTACAAGCAGTTAACTACTTAAAAAAATTGAAACTACTAACTACAGTTACTTTTTTAAAAAGTAGTTTAACTACAAGTATTTTTTATTGAAAAGTAGTTTAAACTATTTTGTAGATAACTACTGCCCAGCTCTGCCCACGAGTATTATTATCCAAAGCTAGAACTCGTTTCTAATGTCTTTATCGTGTTTTATTTTTTCGTCAGTTAATTCTAAACAATATATAGAAAAAGTAAAATCAAAATACAGTAATTACGTAGCATAATAGTTTTTTAAGAAAACAATAAAGTTGGCATAATTTGCTTTCATTTTCAGGTATTTTTTCCTCATATCAATTAAGTGCCGACTTATCATGTTGATAATGTTCCAAGACATTACGAGTTTTATATTTTATTTCTATGTTTGATAATATTATTGATATAGATAGGTACATAATATTGTAGTAAAAGTTTTTTATAAAAATGATTATACATCACAAAAAATATTTCGTTTTCATTGCTATTATTAAAAGTAAACATTTTTCAGTAATATTAATTTTTATTCTTATTAAACAGTACGGTCTCGGGTCCTAGGTCTTGAAGGCCGAAGCTATCACATTGAACCACGCAAACTTCAGATATTAGATTTCAAAATTAACATTTTCCTATAAAACGATTTTTTGTAATACGTACATTGAAAGTGCATCAGATTCATTACATACTTGTTTTCGGATACAAAAGTTGGCTTTTGAATGCCAATGACGTAAAATAAAAGTTACGCATGTGCAGTTCAAAAGTAAAGTGTTTTCGTCCCTTGGGAAATTCTTTTTGGGTCGAAAGTAAGCTAAAGTGGCACCATCCTACGCGATGATTGTATACTATAGTTAATAGTATACAATCTGACAGTTCGCCTAACCTAAAATATTCGTTTACGGTATTTTTGTAAGTAGGTATTTAATGTTGTTCTTGTGCAATGCACTTACCTATTACAAAAAGTACTGGATGTTACTCGGGCAGAAAATTGACATTTGCGACTCATATTGTGATTTCCACCCTTGCTTCGCTCGTGTGGCAAACTTCAGACTATCACAAACTTTCTGTCCTTACAAGAGCAGAAAGTTGGCGTTTACGATGTAGGTACTAATGCACTATTGACAGATTATTCTCGCATAAATCACTTACCACATAAGAAACACAGATCGTCTTCCATTTTCTCTTCAGCTTAGCCATTTATTTTGTTTTTGCATAACAAAAATAGTACAGCCATATATCGATAGAGGACAGTATGGTGTAACGGTTAGCGTAACGGCCTTTGGATCACACTGTCGTAGGTTCGAATCCCACCTTCACTCATGGATGTTTTGTGATGTCATTTAGTTTTAAGTTAGTTGTTATTTAATGTAATTAAGACGCTAATGACCTAAGTTGTCGACGCGTCTATAATCTACAATAAATAAAACATATATCGATATGCTGTGAACCAAATAACTTCATTTTCAAACAGAAACGCGTTGGAAAAAAACTGCTTTTCTACAAAAAGCCACGCGTTTTCAGAGAATAAAATTTGTTTATAAATGGAAAACTATCAATGTCAAAAATGTCGTATATTATGTATTATGATTCCATTGTTAAATTAACTCTTTGGATGTTTACAATTTAAAATTGTAATTCCATATTTTATTTTATTTTGATAAATAATCAAATGGAAACAATAGAAGTCAATTTGTCGTACTTATTATACAATCATTATATTATGTAATAGGTAAAGTGTTTTGGTTAAATTGTTTTGTCACAAACGTATTCATTAAATATAAATACTACATATTATATTATTAGCATGTTATGTTCAAAAACAACAAAACACTTGTGACTTCTCTCACTTATTAGTCAGATCTCTTGCTGTGCAGTTGTTCAAACAATCTTAAGTTTTGCAGTTGTTTTTTTTTTTATTTTAATTTTTTGTTTTTAAAAAATGGTGGTGGAATTGTGCACATCTAATTATTTAGGGTGTGTATATTATTTATAAAAATATATTCGACGCACTTTTACATAAAAATTCATTATATTCATTTATAGAAAATTCAAAAACTTTAGTGCAATGATCAATAAAACTTTTTGAAAACTTATATTAAAAAATAATTTCATTTTACCGTTCCAACTCCACAATTGAGGAATGGGTACCTACTAATTTGGGTCAAAATGCACTTTTGAAAATTTTATAAAATTTTTTCGTTTTGAAGTCCCCGAAGCCAAAAAAACATATTTTTGAAAAAGTCTGTGAGCACGATACAGGTCAAACGGCTGAACGGATCAAAACCAAATTTTGGTGGGATGTTTGACATGTAAAAAGGAAGAGCCCTGTTGTTTTTAGGGAAAATCGGCGCATGCACAGAAGAGATAGATATATGTGCTATAACGTTTTTCTATTATAATGGTGTATTTTTATAACGGTTTAATATTCTATTTGTTTTTGCAAGAAGTTTTGTAAAAACGAATTTTTTTCTAAACCATATAGTTAACAAATGAGTTATCTAACAAGCATGCTTAGGTTAATTTTTACGTGTGAAACCATATGTAACTATGGAAACGAATAGCAAATATAATATAAATATTTAATACTAGCTGTTACCCGCGTCATCACACACGTTAACAGAAATTTTATTTTATTTATTATAATAATATGACGTCAAGTGTCAGTATTTTTGAAGTTTGGCCCCGCTTCCAATTGGCTGGATTTTTTTGATAATGTAAGCATTAAGATTTGAATAAGTCATTATTAAAATTCGAAAACATGGATGCGAAATTAGACTAAAAATACCGTTCAGTTGTAAATTATACTACTGTTAGAATTTTCTGCAAATTTGAAAAATTTATATTAGGAACGGAAATTTGTGGACAGCATAAAAATATTTTAGAATAATAGAAGTCATGACATCTTACTATATGGAAACGTGCCATTATCAGCGTGGCGTTTTTGTTATCTCAAACCAATTTTGAATTTATATTTTTTTCATAATTTCTTCGATAGCGTGCTGTTGGCCAGCTGTTATTTTTTTTCAAACGTGTTTGTCATGTGCTCAAGTAAAATTTGCATATTTATTGAAACCATTATTTATTATAATATAGTATAGTAAGTTACTAATAAATATATAATAATTAGTTTTTACTTTTATCGCCTAGTCAACCGTAATAAATTAGCATAACATTTTTAGATTTTATATTATTTTCAGTTCTTTCTGAGCACGTTTTACTTGTTTTCAAAATTATGTTAATACAAACATACAACTATAAATAATATCAATTTCTTTCTTCTTCTTTTTTCAACAGTTGGTTATTTGTATTCGCAAATATTTTTTAGTGTATTTGCCATATGGCACATACACTATTGGCGTCGGTCGGATGGCGGGACCTAGGGGTCGGACCAAAATTTCTCGACGTTTCATAGCCTCCTGAACAATTTGCCACCATTTTTGGAAATGTTTATATGTGTGTGTGTGTGTTCGCACCATAACCCTCGAAAGACTTAATTGATTTGAACGAAATTTGGTACACACGTTGGAATCCATCACCGCACGGAACCTATTTAAAATGAACCCAATCGGACCACTTTAAGGGTGGCTTTTAGGGGTTGAAAAAGTTTTTGGGCCCAAAAATACCGAAAAATTTTTCGGAATTGTTTCAAAATTGAAATTTAACCTTTTAGTAAAGATCAAAATGTGCTGCTAAAATTTTAATAAAATCGGCCCGACAGGACCGGACTTACAAATTTTATGAAAACACTAGTTTGCGGATAGTGATTTACTTACTGAAGGGTGTATTTAATTTGGTACAGAGGTTGCATTGATAATAATATTGAAATTAAGAAAAAAAAATATTATTTTAAGGGATGTATTAGGGGTTAAATATTTTATTTTGTCTAAAAACAAACTAAGTTTACGTATTGAAGTAACAAGGCCTGTATTAGCAAATACACTATATTGTCGGCAGGGTTTGGCACTGCGACTCGAGTTTTTTTTTTCTTTTTATTTCTATAAAAACAAAAGAGTCCTTGTGGATTATAATTTATAAATGATTATCCATTTAAAAATAGGCAATTTCAAATGTAAATTGAAAAAAAAAATAACTGTAACAATGGCCTTGTCCTATTTTTAAAGAGGAAGTAAAAATAGATTGTTTTCGTATTGTATCCAGGGTCAGGTAGTGCGTTAACCCGATTTGAGCTATAAAATTTATTATAGCCGGCATGCTCAGAACTTAAGTTTTCTACATAGAGAAATTATCAGAGAAAGTTGATATCACTTGAGGTTCAATTATTGCTTTGGCCCAGTTTTCTTTTTGTCATAATGACGTTTATTGACATGTAGGCATTGATTCTATTTTTTGTTGAACATGTTTTCCTTTCTGCATTGAATATTTTTTCAAAAATTCTTGATTTATTTTGGAAGAATTTTTTCTTTTATCTTTTTTAAATTCTCTACACAGCGGAAGGGAAATATTAAATCAGATTATGTGAGCCATTTTATTTTTTCTACATTTGTAAGGCCATCTTTATAGGACTTGTCTAACTCGAAAGTAAAAGGAGAAAAGCGTTTCTACTTTTGAAATTGAATTTTTTGTTATTTTCTAATAATAATTTTTATTATTATTTAGTTGTTATTTTTTCCATTTTTCTTTAGAAATAAGATAAAATATGTAAAATTATTATTTACGGTTGAGTTTTTACTTTATTTATTTTTAGAAGTACGTTGTCAAAAACCGGAATGAGACCGAAACCCAACTAAATTTCTCAAACCGAAACGCACTCGACAAAACCGAAAACTGAACGTTATTTTGATTTGGTTTCAGTCCATGATGAAAAGATTTTAAAATCGTTGATAATAAAAAGCAATTTTTCCAATTTCTGGCTTGGTCATAACCTTTGAAAAAGTTCAAATTAATTTTTACTGATGAGATATAATGACATTTTACAATTTCTATTTTCGTATCGGTGATAATTAATATAAGGTATGCATTGGCAATGATAAGCAATTTTTTTATATTTTAATTTATAATTATATAACAGTTCATGACATTTCGTATCGTGCATTATCAGCTATTAAACTCACTAATACGGACTGACACACGGGACTGGCACACGACCGAACCTATATAAACATTTGAAAAGAGTCCGAATTGCCTCATGTATCTCCTAGTACTCAAACAGTGTTGGTGTATTATTTTTGACTAAAGTTTTGTTCTTAATTGTGCATTTTAATTGAAAATGGGCGTCGAGTTGTGTTCATCAAACTTATTCGAGTGTGTATTTTTTTTTTTTTCATTTCTTCAATCTATATACAGGGTGAGTCAGACCGCCCGTATCAGTCGTTTTTTTCGTAAACGGTTAGTCGTAGAGAGTTGTGTTAAAAATTTGTATTATAAAAGCCCTAATAAAGAATCGAGTGGTGATAATTTTTTTTTTCGAGAAGATCGGCTTCCCTATTAGTTGGCTCCAGAATGTCCAGAACTCCGGAATTATAAACGTAACGATAGGTCGAAAGTGGTATTGTTTAAAAGATCTTTAAAAAATAAGCCAGTTTTGTAGGAAATTTTTTTTTATTACTGCCACCCTTGTAAATTTCTGTAAGTATAAATATAAATTATTATATGTTCAAAACTCCGAATTTTAGATAGCACGATAGGTTGAAAGTGGTGCTGTTGAAAAGCTCTTTAAAAATAGGCAAGTTTTGTAGGAAAAATTATTTAATTACTGCCACCCCTGTTAAGTAACATTCGTTTTAAATTATTAAATTAAAATTTCATAATAACGAACGAAGTCGGCATTCAAAATCTAGCAACCTTAGACAATATTACAAGTGTTCAAACTGTCTTCCATTTACTCTTTAATACATACTACTGAGCTCTTCTGGTTATACTGTGAGTGTATCTAAGTACTTCTTCAGTGTTTAATGATCGATAGATAGGTAACTAGATTTTAAATGCCGACTTTTAAAATTAAGTTCGTTATTATATGACATTTTAATTTAGTAATTTCAAACAAATATTACTTAACAGGGGTGGCAGTCATAAAAAAAATCCCTACAAAACTTGCTTATTTTTTAAAGATCTTTTCAACAATACCACTTTCGACTTATCGTTACATTTATAATTCCGGAGTTCTGGACATTCTGGAGCAAACTAATAGGGAAGCCAACCTTCCCGGAAAAAAAATTATCACGATTCGATTCTTTACTTGGGCTTTTATAATACAAATTTTTGACACAGCTCTCTACCACTAACCGTTTTCGAAAAAAACGACTGATACGGGGGGCCTGACTCACCCTGTATAAATCTGGCCAAAGGACAAAATTGGTTATATCGAATTTATCGTAAAGTAAGATTATTATGACAAGTCAATCATCCAGTTTATGAATATCTAGTCGTCTATTTTTTGCTGTAATGAAAAGAAACAGAATTGCCGTTCACATTCCTTCGATCCATTGAACGGTGTGTCAGCTAGGCCTCTGCACATACAGACCGACGTCGAAATCTCGAATTCAATTTTTTTCGCCATGACAAGACTTTCTTTACTTCTGTGGGGACTCGAAAGTAAAAAGGGTACAATTAATTTTGAAAATTATTATGCGTCGGCATATAAAAACATTATCCACTGAATTTGATATATTTTATAGCCATTTGTTATAAGCCAGTGTGTTAGTTATAATCGACACTCCAAACTCATTATTCACGGTTTCTTCATACGCATATGAAAAAATTGTGAACTTCCTGTATTAGCGGCTGAGAATGTCATTATTCACGGATCTGAAACTAACGATATTGTAATTTTTTTATAGAAAAATATAAATTTATAAATACAAAATATATTTAATTACTAGCTATCAAAATTCAAAACTCAATATCATACTCTTTGATTTATTGCCGCTTCGGTCGCCGCCTCAACGCGCTGGAGACACTTATTCTTTGGCGAAAGCAATCAGGTTACACTCGCCGCTCTTGCCTTTTGTTTTACAGCAACTTAGGTGTGTCCACTCCTAAAATCATCTATGTAATAAATCGCAAACTTATACATCAATATTTTACAATGCGTCGATAACTTAACATCAATGTTTTCTTAACATCGAGTACTTTTATAAAGATGAAATTTAAGGGGGGGAATATTAGATTGAAAATTTAAAAAGTTGTAGAAAAAAAATTTTAATGTAAAAACATTTATTTAAGTTTTTCAAATATGCATTAATAATTATCAATGAACAATGATATTAGTATTCAAGAAAAGGTACCTATATAATTTATCTTAATTATCTATAAAGATTAATTTTCATAATTTAAAAAAAAATGATATTTAAATATAAATAAAGGTAGGTATGATCAAAGAGAATGAAAGAGAAAAATTAATGACAACAAATGAAATTTTGGTTTATGAAAATACAAGAATTTTATTTTAACATGGTCAAATTTCCTAAATTTTAAACAGACTATCGAGTTTAATATCGCTATGCAACCAGTCGGCGGCGAATAATCTTTTTTGATACATCGCATTAAAATACATTGATGTATCGAATAAATCGATACCTTAGCGATACATCGAATGAATTCGATCCATCAAAAAGCGAACATTGAATGTTTTTGATGCATCAATGTGTATCGAATATCCCTACCTCAACTAATCATTCATCACAATATAACATATTGAGTGTATCCGCGTCTCTTGAGAAAATTTGCGGGCTAAGTCCTTTGAAGTCTTGCCTTAAAATTGTGCTGAAAGAAATTAATAACGACACGAAAAATAAAACGTAAAAATCATTGTAATAATGTAATGCGATTTCTGCACTGCAACTCCAACCTCTGACCGTACAAAAGTTACTGAAATTTTATTATTGAATTTAACAGAGAATATTATGATGAGAAACATCGAATTGGTGGCAGACTATTTCAATTTTTGTTTTCAGTATCTGAAATACAGCTCAACACTACTTGATGTTAATACAGATTTTAGAAAAGTATCAATTATTTACTTGCTATTATCATCGTCTGTCTTGCAATTTTTTTTTTTCATACCTGGTAAACCTCATATTGAACATTTATCCATTTGGAGAGAGATCTGCTAGGTATGCAAAAAAAAAAATTGCAAGACAAACAATGGTAATTGTAAATAATTGATACTTTTCCATGTACCTACTGTGTAAATTTCATTAGGTAGTGTTGAGCCGTATTCGACTTACTGACGACCAAAAATGATAAAAAAAATTCGACTGATGACACCAGTCCTATACTTCCCACCTAGTAAATATTTGCTAAAAATAAACACTCTTTTTTTATTCTTTGAAAAAAATCATGGCCTTCTTTTTTGTTTGGTGATCTACTGATGGCTAGTAATATAGCAAAAATCATGGTTACCTTGATTTACGTACAATTTTTATTTTTTTTAGTAAAATATTTTTTTTCTCGAAAACTACATTTTAGAGAAAAAAATATTTACATTTTTTTCATATTATAACATCTAGAATTCATTTATATTTTTTTTTACCTATGTTAATACGTGACATTGAGAAGGTTTTTTTTAATATCTCAGGATCCACTGAACCGATTTGACTCAAAATCTAATCAGATCTAAGTTAAAGCCTGATAAACACTATAGAACAATCGACATGGCCGTATGTTGTTCCGTTTTTACGATATCGAAGGCGAAAAATTGACCACATACACACACACACACATATAGACATCAGTCAGAAAATGATCTTAAACGATTGCTAGGGTCTCAAAACGTGAAAATCTGTTAAAATCTCGAAATATTTTTTTCGGACTAAATCCATTACTTCCCTACCATAGTAGAGGTGGGAAGTAAAAATCTAATTAGTCTGTCACCAATTTGATGTTCTTCATCGAATTATCTATTAAATTCAATAATAAGATGTCCAGTCGACTTTTTTACGGTGAGAGCTTGGACTATAAGCAATTTATTTAAAATGTTTCATATTTTAAAGAATGCAAATGCTTTGTATTAGCATAATCAGCATTTTTTTTCTATTGTTTTTTTTTTGTTCGAAAAAGAAGTCCCCTCACATTGATCTTCACGTCATGTAATTGGAATTAATTTACTTATTATTTATTTTTTTCCCTTGAAATGTCATGAAAATAACTATGTGATTCAAATACTGACTCATGATCCTGTGATAAATTATTGTAACAAACATGTTTTTAATTTCATAATATTTAATAAGTTGATTCCACTAATAAAAAAAATATATATAGCTTGTGTCTTGTAAAAAGGGAGAACACAATCAGAAAAATTTGCTAAATACAATGTCAGATAATCCAAAAAAAGACACAAGTGCCAGTAAAACTCGCGCCCTGAGGATTCCGTACCGATTATTTTGTTAAGGTAGGCAATTGACAAACTTAATAAAAATTAAGTTTGTCACGTGATTCCACATAGAATTTGCAATTAATAATCTTCGATTTTTATTTTTTCCTTTACTTGAACTGTGAGACCTTCCTTCATGCCAAATTTCAAGATTCTAGGTCAACGGGAAGTACACTGTACAACCACATAAATCAAATTTAAATCGGTTCAGCTGTTTTCATGTAAATTGCGAGCTTGCAGACAAGGATTTTATATTATATAGATACTTTTCTTGTTTCAGATGTATCTTATCGAGACATTTAAAAAGAGGAGCATTTGTGGATCCAAAAATTATTACATATCCAACTGCTAGTCCCAAACCTTTTGAAAAACTATGGGAGAAACCCAAATTGAAACAGTCTACCACAACGGAATCACCAAAACCGGACACCGAATCAGAATCCACAGTTCAGTTAAATATTATGAAAGAAAATGACAGCGTATGGAAGCCTCCTGAACGACCAATGGTGAATTTATTTATCATTTTTTTTATAAATGGTTATTTCAGAGTTTTTTTTTTGCGACATTTTTAGCTAAAAGTGGCCTTTTTATTGTTACCTAAAATAAACGCCATATTTTTAAAATGGATTAAAATGAAAAAAAATGAGTTTACTAACAAACATGCTTGGAATAATTTTAGATATAAAATTGTCTTCATGATATCTAACAGCAGAGAGAAAAATTTACATAAATTTTTTTAAAGATATTTTTATTTATTGAAAAATGAAATTTTTTCTATTCGAGAGACGAGTGATCCAGTTGACGATAGAATTTTTAAAAAATCTCTTCACATCAACACAACAGTCTTTATTATGGTTTCATATTATGCAAAAATATGATAAAAAGTAACCAAGGAATGCTTGTTAGCTAACTTATTCGTTGTTGACAAATCTAATAAAAATGTGTATTTCCTATGTGCGGAATTTCGTAGAACATTCTGTATTTAAAGCAGTATTAAGTCGGGAGATGTTATGACGTGACCGTATCTGTAGTCTGCATACAACGAAAGAATCTTATGATAAGGGTGAATGTCATTTGAAATTCAACTGTTAGTTATATTCCATTGGAATGAAACATTAAACTGGGTTGCAGAAAGCATTGTCATAAAATCTAGTTTGACAAAGACCTTTAATAATTCTGATCACTTATATTTATCCATAAAAAATTGTTAAATTTTAAATCGATCCTACTCAAAAAATAATTGATCGATTGAAACGGTATTTTTTACTTCCCACCTCTACTATGGTAGGGAAGTAATGGATTCAGTCCGAAAACAATATTTCGAGATTTTAACAGATCTTCACGTTTTGAGACCCTATAGCAATCGTTTAAGATCATTTTCTGACTGATGTCTGTATGTGTGTGTGTGTGTGTGTGGTCAATTTTTCGCCTTCGATATCTTAAGAACGGAACAACATACGGGCATGCCGATTGTTCTATTGTGTTTATCAGCCTTTAACTTAGATCTGATTAGATTTTGAGTCAAATCGGTTCAGTGGATCCTGAGATATTCAAAAAAACGTTCTCAATGTCACGTATTAACATAGGTAAAAAAAAATATAAATGGATTCTAGATGTTATAATATGAAAAAAATGTAAATATTTTTTTCTCTAAAATGTATAGTTTTCGAGAAAAAAAATATTTTACTAAAAAAAGAAAATTGTACGTAAATCAAGGTAACCATGATTTTTGCTATATTAAGTTAGCCATCAGTAGATCACCAAACAAAAAAGAGGGCCATGCTTTTTTCAAAGAATAAAAATTAAATTGTATTTTAAAGACCACCAACAGCTAAGATTATTTGGGCCTAGTCAAAGAATAAAAAAAAAAGAGTGTTTATTTTTTGCAAATATTTACTAGGTGGGAAGTATAGGACTGGTCATCAGTCGAATTTTTTTAAAGGTAACTAATAGTACAGATGCCAGTGATGATTTTCATACGTCATACTGCTGATGCACCATTTTCGGGGAACAGATAGAGGATACCGAGCACATAATGTAACTCTGGTCAGTTGACTCTTGCGTTCCGCCCCTATCGATTTTTGAAAGTGACAGAATTTCAGGATCATTGCTGATAAAAAATTTAAATTGCATATGAAAGTTCAACCTCAACAGATCACAAAAACAACCGTCTGCCATGCCAAAACGGTTACTATCGCCATCTGTCAGGGTGTCCAAGTTACACAAATTACACATTGTCATCGTCATATTGGGAGAACCATTTTGGATACTCATATTGGGAGAACCATTTTGGATACGACCTTCAATTTTGGAACTCGTTCGTCACTAATGAAAATCCATAAAATTTTGAGAAAAACAACCAAAAAAAAATATTGCACATTAGTATCAAAAGTGCCGTGATTGGTCTATTTCTAGTGTGCCGTTTTTCTCCAAATTTCGTAGGATTACAGCTTTTCATTTGTGACGAACGAGTTCCAAAATTGAAAGTCGTATCGGAAACGGTTCTCCCAATATGACGATAACAATGTGTAACTTGTGCAACTTAAACACCCTGACAGACGGCGATAGCAACCGCTTTGGCATGGCAGATGGTTGTTTTTGTGATCTACAGCACTATGACATATGAAAATGATCACTGGCTCCCATACTATAATATAGAAATGAAAATCATCAGTGGCTCCCGTGCTATAATATAGAACTGGAATTTTCTTTAAAGGACTTTCCTAACATAACTATAATTTTAATGTTTCAAACAGAATAATTTTCCTTCAGAGGACAGAATACATGTAATATTCAGAAGGGCGTTGTGTGGTCTGAACCCAAAAATTTTAAAATTCGGCCTGTAGCACCCCAAGAGGGGGACTATTAGCGTTAATTTGAGGCAAAAAAATCTATCCTTGGATCAAAAATACAATCAGCTGTGCGTAATAAAGTTTTAGGCAAGAGGGAAGGGGCGAGCCTCCTCTTAAAGGCCCTTTGAAGGAAAAATGTTGCGCATTACTGCTTTGAAATGTAAGATCAGAAAAAATGAACGATATATTGAGGTCTATTACGGATTTGCTATGTTCAACGCTACATAGTACACCCTAATAGACCCCGTTGATGTAATGACAGTTTAAAGATTCTTGATTTATGTTTGAAAATAGGTACCGAAAAAGTCATCTTTAGCATGCCTTCATATTAATAAGTTATCTAATTTACGTAATAACGTCATCAAAATTCCTTTTTTTTTTAGATAAATATTGCAAACCATTATCAGCTTAGTTTTTTTCCTCATTTTTTATTGTAGCAAAACAAAAATAAGTTTGTTTAATATTTTTGTTACATATATTTTTATGATCTCATTATCTCTTGTTATTTTGATCCCAAAAATAGATTTCATGGTCAAAATTTCGATTGATGTTGTGAAAGAGTTTTTAAAAAATGATATCAAAACACTGATTTATTTATCAGATTGCAAATGATTTTTTATTCACATATCTTGCTTGAAGTGCAAAGTGAAGATTATATTTCATTTTAAAAGTTCAGCAGTCTCACAGCTCGGAAACTTTTTTTTTTATATTATAATTACTACATAAATATATTTGTCAAGTGTAAAAAAAGTGAAGTTTAACAATTTAGCATAATAAACCTGCAGAAAAAAAGCCTATTTTAAAATGTTTCGTGTTTTTTGTCTTATCTCAAAATCGCCAAGAACTGCGGTAGTTACTAGTAATGATAAACGTTAAATGTTTTTTAATATCAAGACTTCATAACATTTTTGAAGTGAAATGTTACACAACGAGAGAATGTTCGTGGGATTATGAAACGAAAAAACAAAAAGATAGAGATAGATAGATTGAGAAAGAAAGAGATGGAGCACTGTGGCACAATATGGCGACAAGCCGTAAATTAATTTATACATAGTTCTATTGTGGGTAAGTTCGGTTTTGAGCTCAGATCGATCTGAGTGCTCCAATGCATTCGAATTCAACATTTAAAATCTGGAGGAGATTGAGCACGCTCTATGAGCTCCGAGGAAAGCGAGCAAGCAAGCAGATTTAACCAACTTCAGAGCATTCATTTTAAAAATGAGCGGAAACCCTTGTTATGAGAATGGATAAATTTCGAAGTTTATTTATATGAGGTAATTTTTCAATAGGTAAAAATACACGAATAATATTTATTCAAAGAATAGTAATAACCAATTTATATATCCACAGAATGATTAAATAAAATATTTATATCTATGGGTCGAAAAAATCAACAACCGGTAGTACTATTAATTTTAAAATAAAGGAATAAAACGAAAAAAATTGTGAATCATGATTTATTATTATAACAATGTTGAATTAAATCAAAATGAGGAGCAATAAAGAATATATTTCGGCTTTAGTAATAAGAATTTAACTTGCTGGGGCCATTTTATTCTGACGTTTGGAAAAATCTGCTAAATTTACGTTTGGAATTGTTTAGATGGCTCGATTTGCTCGCTTGTCACGTGACCAAAAATCTGTTCGCTCGGCTCGATCAATCGAGCGCAAAACCGAACTTACCCTGTGTATGATATGAATGAAAGAAAGAAAAAGATCAAAATACACAATGCGGTTATTTGACACTGCCATCTATGGTTGGATAGGCTGTTGTTGGAAAAAATAAATAATTTTTTCAATCAATTTATTAATAAAATGTATTTTAACTTTCAGTATATCGCAATGGCAGATCCTGACTACAGTCACTCAACTGTGGCGACAAACTTGCACTTTTTCTTTAAAGATGCGCCTCCCTTAGAGTCATTCGAAGAAGCTCCGACACTCGCAGAGCAAAACTTATTGTCACAAATTGAAGAGTTTCAAAAGAAAGCCCCTGAGTATAATTCTTTTGTCAAGGAGCTCTTAAAAAATACCAAATATGAAGAAAATGACGAAGAAGAGGAAGAGGAAAGGACGAAATGTAAATCGAAAAACGATAAGAAAACAGATAGTTACGAGAGTGATAACAAAGAAAATATTGAAAGGTGTGCGAGATTTGAGAAATCCGATAATAGTGAAACAAACTGTTTGAAACCGAGAGATAACAACGAGAATTCAAATAGCGAAAACGAAAGATTGCATGATCCAAATAACGAAACCGATATTGTGAATGACGTCAAAAATAATAATTGAATAACTGAAAACAAAAGATTGGTTACATTTAAGTAATATAATGTATTTTTTTCACAATAACGATCTGATAGCTGATTTTGGATAATAGATGTGCTTAATTTATTGTTTTAAAAACATTATCCACTATCGCCATTAAGGCATTTATTGGACTTATTTTAGAAGTACAAAATATAGTAAAGAATTAACCTTAATATGCTAGGGAAGAAATTTCTCTTAGTATATACATATTATTATACAGGGTGTTAATTAAATATGTGCACAAACTTTAAGAAATTAATCCATGATTGATTTTAAGACAAAGCCTTCATATAAGTATGGGTCCGCAACAGCTCTGTTTTCCAGATACAAGGTGTTAAAACTTGACAAAAAATCAAGATTTTTTTATTTATTTTTTGAATAGTGCCGGCTACTTAATTAAAATTTTGCACACATTAATAGATAGTCAGAGAATACATTTTGCAAGTATTAAATTATTTTTAATTCAACCACTTTAATTTTAAATTATAACACCCTGTATTTGTGGACCCATATTTATATGAAGGTTTTGTCTAATCAATCATAGATTAATTCTCTGGTTTCACGTCCATTGTTGATATAATATAGCAGTTGTTAACGGGAATGTGGACAGGTACTCAAATCAAACACCTTATTGAGCTGCGTGTAACGTTTAGCCGGTAATTCCAGCTTCTTCAGATACCAGCGAAACGTTACACGCAGCTCAATAAGGTGTTTGATTTGAGTACCTGTCCACATTCCCGTTAACAACTGCTATATTATAGATTAATTCTTTAAAGTTTGTACACATACTTAATTAACACCCTGTATACATATATATTTTTTTTTATATTTTTATTAAATTTGCACCATTTGTTGTATTATCTAGTCGAGGGGTCGGCAGCCTTATTTGGGCACAGAGCCACATTTTTGCATTTTAGAAAATTTATGACACTCAAAGAGCCACATTTTTCTTATATGAAATATTTTTGTAAAATCTAAAGAGTGTTGATCACATTTTTAGTTAAGCTTAATAATACACAAAATGCTATTTGTAATGTGCCGCAAAATCAGGTAAAAGAACCGCATTCGGCTCTTTGGCCGCAGGTTGCCGAGCCCTGATCTAGTCAATATGAGAAACAAATGAGTTGTTTCACTTTTTAACTTAAAATGATTTGCGGAGATTGAATAGATCACTATTTAACACAGTAGAATCTCACTAATCGGGCATCTCCTGTCCCGGAGCACCGCCAAATTACTGGAAAGGCAGATAATCTGCCGAATAACAGCTGATATTGGATGGAGTACTGTAAACGCCGGATTATAGAGTGGCTAATGCGTTTAAGACGCTGGATTAGTGAGATTCTACTGTACTGTTTTTAGGTAAGTATCTTTGTTTACGAAAAAGTATTTAAATATTTGAGAGTCTAATATAAAAAAGTATATTTTGTGTTTATTTTACGTATACAGAATGTTTCTCGTAAAAGTCTTATATCATGTGTCCTCAAAACGTGTGTCCAAATTTATACAGAAAATTGAGTGGACGAAAAAGTTCCTATGAACATAATATGTTTGAAAATATATTAAAGAAGGGTTAAGTTAACTACGCTTTTAGTCAGTAGTACGCTTTTTCTTTTGTGCGATGTGTTTTTATTTTAGTTTTTCCCTCTCTGTCTGATCTCACAATACGCTGAATAAATTTGGACACATGTTTTAGAAACAATACGAGGTGTTCCTTGGAATTTCCATACATAGCGAAATTCGCACTTTTTATTAACATTGATTTATCCATAAGGAATGAGTTATGCTTTTAGTGAATTTTTATGTATGAATACACAAAGACAAATGCCATGCTGATGTGATTTTAGAAAGATTTCATCGTAAACAATTCACTGTCTCACCACCTCTTTGGGTCAAAAAATTTAAATGTCTAAAAACTAATTTGAACACATTTTAGTGTGCGAAATCTATGTGCAAATTTCTCATCTTTCTTTGTCTCAAATCGGTCGAACAATATTTAAGCGAATTATTAGCATTCGAACTTGCGTAAAGCTTTTCTTATGAAGACAATTCTAAATGCAAATCGTGATTGTTAGCTAACTGATCTCTTTTGGATAAATCCATGTATAATTTGTTTGCATTTCGTATGTATAATATTCCGTGGGACACAGTGTATATAAATTATATACAAATTGTTCTTGGAATCTGCAAGTGGGTTGCATTTCTAAATTAATGGATTAGAAATTTTACGACGTTATTTACCAGGGAATCATTTGTACATTTAAGAAAATTAACTTCAAAAAAAAAAATTTCGGTGCAAAAGAGAAATTTTATAATTTGCTATGAATTTGCCGAAAGGCTGTTAAATTAAATTTCGAATTATGGAATATTTTTTCCAATTCGTTTTTCATTTAAAATTTTTTTCTGGGTATCTCAATAGTGCACATAGAAAAACAGTTTTTGAAATTGATTTCCCCAGTTGTGACATTTCGTGAGAAACCCTATTTTTTATTCTGGGAAATGTTTTTTATTTTAAAATAACAATCAGGATTTATTTCAACGAAAATTTTATATATCTCTCGTTTCTTGAAATGGATGTGTTGTTTTTTAGATGCCAAAGATTTTGTTGCGAAATAAAAACAAAATACATTCCGCCGGCGCGTTTTATTTAGACTTAATAAACAACATCGATGTTGAGTGCGCCAAAAAACCCTTAAATTTTTTACCCACAAATGACTTTCACATATCAAACGACAAATTACTTAAATGTAACAGAGGAAAGACTGCTGTACTCTAAATTTAATTTATTGAAATGCTTTTTCTTGCTGTATTTCAGATTGTTAGAGCTAAATAATTAGGACATTTATTAGCGTTTTTATATTGTGCCTTTTTAGTAACATATATTTTTATTTTGTTGCTTTACACTTTTGTTATTATTATTATTCATTTGTAACAAATGTTTCTGTATATTGTCATGTATAATAAATTATTATAGATTTTTTTTATTATTATTAAAGATTGTAAAGATATTTTAAGCATAATATATTTTAAAAAGTATCTAATGGTGAAAATAATTTTATTGTAAGTGTAAAGTGTCGAAAATCAGCCTTCTTGTTCGCTCTTGTAGAACTTCCATATACTACAAGAGACGTCACTCAAACAAGGAACCTGATTTTCGAACGAAAAGGATTATCACAAAAAGATCGATTGTAGGCATTCGGTCACATTCGACCCGATATTTGTTCTGACACATTTTCGTTGGATGAAGCCGGCGCTTCTCTAAAATCTATTTTGATTGTTGTATTAGAAAACGAGCGCAAGTCTTCAAAGAAAGAAAAGATAACCAGTTAACGTCTCGACTTTTACTTACAAATGAAAAATTGGCGTTTTGTGAATGCGAATATTGTAGTCTAATTTTATTCCCCTAATGCGTTTAGAGATGTTAGTTTGGTTGCCTATCTTCTGTTTTACGTAAAGCCATTCATATAATTTTCCATATTTTTAGGCGCGATCTTAGCGAAGCTAGAAGCGCCTATATACACTCGCTTTGTCTGTGAATCTGTGAGTCTGTAACGGATTTTTTGTATCAGTCGTACAGCCCAAACGGGTTAACCGATTTTAAAAAACTTTTTTTTGTTCGATTCCTCTCAGGGTCTATTTGATCCTAACGTCGCCCGATTTTTGAATTTTGGCCCCAGAGGGGAGCAAATTAGAAAAAACGGTGTTTTTTGCTTATAGTTTGCTCAATTTAAGTCAGATCGATTCGAAACCTGTCTTAAACGAAAGAGCAGAAAATTTTAGATAGATTTCATGTATAATATTGTGTCAAAACAGTTTTTTTATACAGATTTTTATGATTATTGAACTAAATAAATGCGACTTTATCTAATAAATCGCGAACTTGTTTCGGTTGTCCTTGTCTGTTGCACAGTGTGATATGGATATTGGAAGATAGCGTATGCTCTATCTTATATTGCATTATTTAAATATAGTTATTCAATTTTTTGACTGCTGATGTTTGAATTTAAGTTTAAAAACCCTGGCCTACTGAGTTAAAATGACGTGTAACTAATTATTGACGTCGATCGGATCGGACCAAAATTTCTCGACGTTCATCATACCTTCCCGAACAATTTGATTTTCTCTGTCTCTATGTCCCTTTGTACGCTTATAACTCGAGAACCACTGATCCGATTTACATGATTTTTTTCAAGTAAATAACCTCTTATGCGACTGCGAGTTTTAAAATATTCTGGCATCACGCAAAAGCAACCGAACTGATTCTCAAATAAAAACTATGTTCTGGCATCACGCAAAAATAAGTAGGTTGTAGATGCTTTGTTTTTTAAACGGTGGTTTTATTTAGCTTGATCCCGTATATTTGTTACAAATCTTGCGATCGATTGAGTTGAAATTTTGCACACATGTGTAGCTCCGGTGACAATACAATATTATGGTAACTAGCTGACCGGCCCGGCTTTCGTCCGGGTGTAAATCATACTTTTGAATTTTCACCCACTTCCTATGATCCGATTGAGTTGAAATTTTGCACACATGTGTAGCTCCGGTGACAATACAATATTATGGTAACTAGCTGACCGGCCCGGCTTTCGTCCGGGTGTAAATCGTACTTTTGAATTTTTACCCACTTCCCATGATTCGATTGAGTTGAAATTTTGCATACATGTGTAGCTCCGGTGACAATACAATATTATGGTAACCAGCCCGAGTTCGTCCAGGTGCAAATCGTACTTTTGAATTTTCACAGGCAAAAGGTCTTTCTCCGGTAACGTTTCGGATAAATGTAATAAAATCAGACTAAGGAAATAAAGCACACTAAAAATTATTAGATCCTTTTGAAAATTAATATTTGAGAGTTTTATAGGACACAAAAAAATAAAATGGCGTCAGATTTCAAAATGGCGGCCATATGTACTTTTTTGTAAACATTATCCGATTCTTTTGAAAATTAATATTTGAGAGTTTTATAGCACACAAAAAAATTAAATGATGTCAGATTTCAAAATGGCGGCCATATGTACTTTTTTGTAAGAATTATCAGATCCTTTTGAAAATTGATATTTGAGAGTTTCATAGAACACAAAAAAATAAAATGACGTCAGATTTCAAAATGGCGGCCATATATACTTTTTTGTAAAAATTATCCGATCCTTTTGAAAATTGATATTTGCGAGTTTTATAGGACACAAAAAAATAAAATGATGTCAGATTTCAAAATGGCGGAAATATGTAGAACTCCTTTCTAAAAATTATACGATCCTTTTGAAAATTGATATTTGAGAGCTTCATAGGACACAAAAAAATAAAATGACGTCAGATTTCAAAATGGCGGCCGTATGTACTTTTTTGTAAAAATTATCCGATCATTTTGAAAATTGATATTTGAGAGTTTCATAGAACACAAAAAAATAAAATGACGTCAGATTTCAAAATGGCGGCCATATATACTTTTTTGTAAAAATTATCCGATCCTTTTGAAAATCGGTATTTGAAAGTTTCATAGGACACAAAAAAATAAAATGGCGTCAGATTTCAAAATGGCGGCCATAATATGTACTTTTTTGTAAAAATTATCCGATCTCTTTGAAAATTGATATATGCGAGTTTTATAGGACACAAAAAAATAAAATGACGTCATATTTCAAAATGGCGGAAATATGTAGTACTCCTTTGTAAAAATTATCCGATCCTTTTGAAAATTGATATTTGAGAGTTTCATAAGACACAAAAAAATAAAATGACGTCAGATTTAAAAATGTCGGCCGTATGGACATTTTTGTAAAAATTATCCGATCCTTTTGAAAATTGATATTTGAGAGTTTCATAGGTCACAAAAAAATAAAATGATGTCAGATTTCAAAATGGCGGCCATATATACTTTTTTGTAAAAATTATCCGATCCTTTTGAAAATTAGTATTTGAAAGTTTCATAGGACACAAAAAAATAAAATGATGTCAGATTTCAAAATGGCGGCCGTAAGTACTTTTTTGTAAAAATTATCCGATCCTTTTGAAAATTGATATTTGAAAGTTTCATAGGTCACAAAAAATAAAATGACGTCAGATTTCAAAATGGCGGCCATATATACTTTTTTGTAAAAATTATCCGATCCTTTTGAAAATCGGTATTTGAAAGTTTCATAGGACACAAAAAAATAAAATGATGTCAGATTTAAAAATGGCGGCCGTATGTACTTTTTTGTAAAAATTATCCGATCCTTTTGAAAATTGATATTTGAGAGTTTCATAGAACACAAAAAAATAAAATGACGTCAGATTTCAAAATGGCGGCCATATGTACTTTTTTGCAAAAATGATCTGATCTTTTTGAAAATTAATATTTGCGAGTTTTATAGGACACAAAAGAATAAAATGATGTCATATTTTAAAATGGCGGTCATAGGTATATATTTCTTTGTAAAAATTATCCGATCCTTTTGAAAATTGATATTTGAGAATTTAATAAGACACAAAAAAATAAAATGGCGTCAGATTTTAAAATGGCGATCAAATAATAACTTTTTAATTGTATTATTTATATCTTTGATAAATTCGGTTTTATATACAATGCGTAAAAAGCATAGCTTCTGTCGGGTGTCTTACGACACATCATGACTTTTTTATTTAGCCGGTTCCGAGTAACGCTTAATAGTCAACCGTTGCTATGGAAAATTGTTTAAAAAATTCACTGTACTATTTTTTCTATGTAATCCAATACATATTTATATTAGGTCTTATGGCTCATAGCCTACTACAAAATTATAAATATTCTCAGTGTTAATTTCCCTATGTTCAATAAAACCGTTTACACACAGTACCTACTTGAATATCGCGCCTTGTAATTCTTGAATTACTTGTATGCTCCAAAATTTTTTAATTAGATCTAGCATTCAAAAAGTTATTGTTAAAATTTTAATAAAGTGACTGTACTGTGTACACTAATGAATAGCTAGTTGTAATACTAATGGAAATTATATTGCAATTGTTTCATATTTATATTCTTTTTAGGAACTAGACGACGTAGTAAATATTGAAATAAATTAACTCAATTGATCTCATGTATGAGATGTTAGGTTCGAATCTAAGACTGATTTAAGGAATTTGTTCGTAATGTGAAAAGCCTGAGACTTTGATGCCGACGGGTAAACAAGCACATTAAATTTGAAAAATAAGATAATTAATTAATATAATTTTATACGTCAATTAACCGTTTGTTGCAATTATTGTAGGTCTCCCGCCGCTAGAGGCGTTGATCTCTACCATTTGATAGAGTAGGTATAGCAGTAATATGAGTCAAATTGCTGCCATCTAGTATGTAAAGTTTATACATGCAGTTCACATTTTTTAGTCAAAAATAATTCTTTCCTTTATTTGTTGAGGCAACTGAAGTAAAAGATCTAGAGGAGACATACCGTATACAACAGTCTGCTTATACAAAATTGAACTCAGGTTTGACGTCACATGGCCGAGTAAACATGGCGGCAAAACACGGGATGGATTGGGAATATTATTCTCTTCTCAAATCTCACATATAAAATGAGGGCCGAGTTACAATGGCGACTGGCTTCACTTTTAAATGCTAATACTTCCGCTATAGCTTCTACCTCAGTGGTCGAGGCCGAGAATCTATAATCTACTATACGCATGACGCAATCTCTCACTCTTTTGTAAAAACGAAGCTCAGAACTGGCTCAGAAGTAACCCTCTATCAATAACTTAGTTTATAACATAAAATTTTAAAAAATCAGTTATCTTCGGTCGTTTAAGATAAAGTTCTTTCGTCATAACTCAATTTACATTAACATGTCCCTGCAAATGAAATTGATCCGTAGAATATAATAAAATATTCTATGCTTCCACAATGTTCCATCACATCCACGACCTGAAAAATAACATTCACTTATTTTATTCAGTTTCACTGCAATATGCTGCTGCTTCTGAAGACAAATGACTATATAATTTAGAAACAAAGACGCCTTGTGTGTTTTATATTTTTTTCGTTTTAATGTTTGCAGTTTGCAAGCGTAAAAAGTAGCGTTAATGCGGTGATTGTAGTGGTCAAGGCCTACAGTCGATTTAATTACACATCTGTTATGCAATCTGCCATTGTCCGTCCCACATAAAACACTGTATATCAGTATTCAGTATATATTGCACAGCACACACAAATTGCTTTTACAGGGTGTAACAGAGAGTCGATGTCTAATGCGGATCACAAAATCAAAATAAGTAAATACTCTGTCCAAACTTGACCGCTAGGGGCGCCAGCTATATAACCACCTCGGTCTGTGGGTAGTTTATAGTGGTGTGTACAGAATAAGTTTATTTAGAAATATAATAAATCATTGACAATGCCGATGTATTGTTTACCAATGTTCAAATCATAGAGGTTTTGTATTTCCAAGGGATCCGGAACTGAAAAGAAGTGGTTGCATACTATGATACTATCAAAAGGGAGAAAATTGATTTCTCTCGCGTTTTTCTATGAAAACCAATGATAGTTCAACATTTAAGATAGATACTTCACTATTAATATAAGCGGCACAGTTTTTTCTTACAATTGTTTCATTGCTTTCCACTCCATTAACATATTACAAACTATGCATGACTCACTATCTTACATTTTGGAACTAAACTTAGGTGGCTATAATATGCCTGTTGCCATCTTTAATACGTTTATCATGTGCGCATCTCCATTATTTACTATCTGTTAAATCTAGTAAATAATATAAATTAAAACTATTCAGTGCTCGATCGAATAGTGGAAAAATATTCGGTATTTGGCCGAATAGTAAAAATGTTATCGAAAAAGCTGATTTGAATACTAAATAGTTGCCTAATATTCATTGAAACTCTAATAATGATTCTTATGGACTAGGGTTGCCACCTGGCCTGGCCGGTTTTCCATTCACAAGGCCGGATGCCAGTCAACATCCAAAAAAGGCCGGTTTTCTTACCATTCTCAACAGATATGTAATCGATATCGAATTTAGAAAAGCTACTTGGAGCAAAAATTAAATCACCCAAGAAACCACAACACGGTATGCCATCTATTGATGGAAGGCGGTATTTATTGCTTATTTATTACACTACAAGATGGACAGATTGGTCGAAAAATTGCGGCCTATTTTGCGGTGATGTGTTCTTATTTTTAACACGCTTATTTTTTAACTTCCCACTGGAAGTTATTGTAATGGGTCCGAAAATCGAAATCAAAAAGGAAAAAAAAATTTTATATTTCAAGGTCACTACACTATTTTTACACTACTTTTAGAAAGATGTCTGTGTGTGTGTGTGTGTGTGTGTACGTACGTACGTACGTATGTGTCCATTTCTTTCTAAGACGAAATCTCGAGAACGAAAAATGATATCGACTACGTTAGGGTGCCAATCGACGCGTATTAACGTAAATATGATCTGAAAGAAATTTTTTCAAAATCGGTTCAGCCGTTCTTTTTTCTTAACCAAATAACCTCCAAAAAAGTAGATTTTACACAATATCTCGCGAATAAAAAATTATATCGACTTCGTAAGGGTGTCAATCGAGGCGTGTTAACGTCATTTTGATCCGACATAAATTTTATAAAAATCGGTTCAGCCGTTTTTTTTTTTTTTTTTTTTAAATATTGATGTTTTAATGATTAAAATGATTACTTTTCTGTGTAATATCTAATTTAATTATTATTATTAAATATTTATCAAACTGGGAAGTTCGTCGTGTGGACCTCAAGGGTCGCACTTTAGTCCTAATAAACGACCCACCTCACGGCTTGTTAGTTTAGTTGATTAATACCTTCGTACATCTGCTCTGCTTGCGCCCTTCGTTGACCGCTGGAGCTGTGATTGTGCGTTGTTAGTTTGGGTTCTCAACTTCTCATAAACAATAATAATCATAGAGAAATTTTGGGCGTTATCCCAAAAATGTTTCGTCTGCCTTGCATTACCTGCGGCGCTTTTCACTAAATCACCCCAAAGGCCGGTTTTCTGTAATCAAAAAGGTGGCAACCCAGAACCCTAATTGGTTTACGGTTTTAATATTTTATACACATGGAAAAAACTAACCAAATGAAATAATTTGTTTTTGTAATAGTTGTTACAATAATACTACCAAACACGTTTATAGTTTTATTTAGAGTTTGTTTTTTTTTCATTAAAATCGATGTCATAATGTGAAAGTCATAATATATGCTACCTGGGTCATATCGAATCAAATTGAAAGAATGTTAGATATTATGTATATGGAAAATATGTACCTATTTGCAAGAAAATGTCTAAATGAGCAATATTTTAATAATGCTTTAAAGTTTTAAACGATATGTTTCCAAACATGCGTAGGTACCTACTTTAAAATTAAGATCAATTTTCATTTTTTGCTGACAAAAAAAAGTTAGTAAACACACGGTATTCCTTTGTTCACCGTCAAGCGTAGTTGGCTGTATGTACTACCTATGTAGGATTGCAGGTACTGCATGCGACGAGAGTGGATCGAAAGCGGCAAGCCGGTCCTCATATAGGTACCCTACCTACTTCGCGAGTATTCACAAACGCGATTATGTACGAGCATGGCCATTGCACGAGTAGGTACAAGAACCTATACAGATACGAGTGTGTGGGGAGCGGCTATGTACGAGTTCTGTCGAACGTACGTATCGTACACACCGACACGCCACTAGTACATCAGAAACATACGACCAGTGTAAAACGTAAACGAACAAAGAAAATATCTGCGTGTGTTTTAAAACATAACTTTTAAATCTTCCATTTAATGTAAAAACGAATGTATTCGTCCGAGAGTTTGACTCGTGCTTCTAAGAAACATTATACGATGGATTGCGATAAATTGATCTCGTTGATACACCAAAGAAGACCCTTGTGGGATCAGACATCGAAGAATTACCATAATCGTAAGATTTCCAGAAAACTGTGGGAAGAAATAGCTGTTAGACTAAACACTTCAAGTAAGAATGAATTTTATTTAACGAATTAGTTGTTGAGATGCTATCCTATCAATGTTTAGTTTTTTTTATATAATATTCCTAATCTTCATTTTCTACGTTTTTGTCCATAATCAAACAACATTTCTTCAGTGTCAAAATCGTGTTTAACAATCTAGACGTTGTAATTTACCTTCTGAGTCTAGCGTACATTTTCCTATCCTCCAACTGAGTTTAGACTACTTAAATTCAGTTTTATATCTACACCTTCACTCCATTTTCTTCTTAATCCACGTATCTTCTTTTTTTCTGATGGTAGCCTTTCCTGTTTTTCACCAGAGTGTAGATTACCTTAGTTCTCTTCTATATCTATAACCCACTCCATTTTCTTCTTGATTCACGCATCTTATTTTATCCTGATGGTTTTCCTGGTTTTCAATAGAGCTCAGACTATCTTAGTTGTCTTCTGTATCTATACTCAGTCAATTTTTCTCTTGATTCACGCATTCTCTTTTTTCTGACTGTTGCCTTTCCTGTTTTTCAACATAGTTCAAACTATCTTAGTCGTCTTCTGTATCTATACTCAGTCAATTTTACTCTTGATTCACGCATTCTATTTTTTCTGACGATTGCCTTTCCTGTTTTTCAACAGAGTTCAGACTATCTTAGTCGTCTTCTATATCTATAGTGACCTATACTCACTCTATTTTCTTCTTGATTCGCGCATCCCCTTTTTATTTCTATTAAGGCTATCATCAGGAAAAAAGAAGATGCGGCATGCGCGATAATCAAGAAGAAAATGGAATAAGAGCCAAGGATATAAATATAGAAGAGGACTAAGGTAGTCTACTCTTTTAAAAACAAAAGAAGATATTGTTTTGTTTAAGAAGAAAATGGAATGAGGATATAGAAGAAGACTAACTCTTCTATACCCTTTCTTCATTTTTTTCTTGATTCACAAATCATACATTTTCTTTTTTTCTGATAGTAGCCTTTTCTTGTTTTTCTACAGAATTTAGACTGCCTAATATCATCGCACTGTTTGTTTTTTTTTATTCACGCATCTTCCTTTTTTCTGTTTTTCAACAGAATTTAGATTTTAGACTATTCTAATCCTCTTCTTTATCTTTAGCATCACTCAGTTTTCTTCTTGATTAACGCATTTTTTTTTTTTTTATTTAAAATTTTATTGTCGACTTCCAATATCTCTTTTACTCTACCGTTTTGCCGTTGTATCTCTCTATTTAATGCATGCTGCCCTTCTGCCAATCTTATATTTACTTTTACTATATTTTTGTAGTCGAAGCTGTTAAACATAAATGGAGAAACTTGAGGGATACTTTCAGACAGGAATTGTCAAAATCTAAATATTACGTTAATGGTAAGAACTCTAGAACGTCGTGGACGTACTACGAGAGCATGATGTTCATTCGACACCAGTTTGCTTTAAAAAAGTCTTTTGAACTCAACGACAGCAATTCCTTGTTAAACGCGGATCAAAACATTAACGCACAAAAAGATGATGCCGACACATTCGCGTATCAAGACTTCATTTCAATAAAAATGGAATCGCCAGATGAAACTGAGAACTTTCCAACAATTGAAGAATATCCAACTGAAACGTTAATAAACGATGTTACAATTTATAGAGAAGAAAAAAAACACAATAAATCGAAACGTATTAAACTTTCTGAAAATAATTCAGAGCAAGACAGTGGTAACATTTCGTTTGACGATTCTGATTATCATTTTTTGATGAGTCTACTACCATACCTCCAGGGTGTTTCTATGAAAAGAAAGTTAACTGTTAGAACTAAAATATTACAAATACTTGCTGATGAAGACCTTTCTAATGAAACAAATGAACACGTAAATCAATCGTCCATCGAAATGTCCCAAGCTTCACCTTTACGCTCAGAGAACTTATCAGAAAGTCAAAATGTTCAGTCGTCAACGCATCATGAAATGTTATATGTCCAAGATGGTTTAGTAGAGTGATAAAGACTTCTAGCAGACATGATTTGAATTCAAATTCATACAAAAATCAAACTGTTATAATATTACTTTTTTTTTAAAAAAATACAATACATACACATTAACATGTTACCGTGCTGATTTTTATACTACATTTGCCATTTACCTATATTAAGCCACCTTTCTATCAGAATTTCCCTGCCAATGAATCCACTTATCACAAATTATTATCTTCACAATTATTTTTTCAGTGTTCCGAGGAATCTGAAGTGTTTTTGGGATAGTACAAGATAATAAATTCAGGATATAGACAGTGATTTATAAATTATGGTCAGCGACTCCCTAGGGATCCGAGATTATGTTAGAACGGGTACGCTGATGAACTGAGTAAATATGTATTTTAAAAATAAGTTTGAGAATAGCCAATTTTATAAAGGCGTCGTTGTTTATACTGGCGTCTATTCCAAACTTCCAGTTTCTAATTTAAGAACTGGTGAAAGTATCGGTTGAATTTTTAATTTATTATTAAAATAATAAATTAGAAATCCAACTGATACTTTCACAAATTGTTAAATTAAAATCTGGACGTATGAATTGATACTAGGCCCAGATATCCCTACATTTGGTAGGCATCCTTAGTTTTTTTAAATTAGTTATTGGTATTAAAATTTGTTTGAATTTTCCATGAATCCTGTTTTTTTTAAACTAACTTCAATAAATTGTAATTACTTCACGCTTTACGCATGGATTAATGACCATATTTTAAAAAACTTACAATTTTTGTAGTATATGTATTATTGTACTATATTATGCACTATATTTTAAACCCATTAAATTATTTCAGTTCATGAATTAATAACAACATTGTTCTATAACCACTGATTCTATACTAGCGGTCCCGTCCGGCTTCGCTCGGGTGCTCAGAATTTATGATTTATTATCCCCCCGCGAGAAATTATCCCCTTGCGAAGCAAATTCGGGCTGGTGGTATTTATAATATCTATTGGTAGGATTTCGCCTATACGCTAAAATGCAAAAGAATTTCAGAGTTACGTTTTGTTACTATCCCACAGGAATTATTCCCCCCCGCGAGAAATTTATCAAAATAAAATATAGCCTATATCACTCAGGGAGTGTAGCTTACTATTAGTCAAAGATTTTTTAGAATCGGTTCAGTAGTTCCACAGATAAGAATTTATAATTTATTATCCCCCCCTGCGAGAAATTCTCACCCTGCGAAGCGAAGTCGCCTGTCGTTGTTCTCGCTTCTCGTACTTGCTTACAGTTTATAATATTAATATAAGTTTAGTATATTAGTATACTCGATAGCCAAAAAATCTTACACCCCCGTTTTTCTCCTTTTGGGGTTGAATTTAAAAAAAAATCAAATATCTTATAACCTTCCTCAATAAACGGACTATCTAACAAAAAAAAATTCAAATCGGCCCACCTTAAAGTGTTTTGGCCCACCCTGGCATAATCCCCAATCTCTAGGTTATCTTTTAAATACGTTTTTAACTCTCGAAATTTCAACAATTTTTCTTGTAAATTCTATAACAAGTGATCTACGTTAAAATGTTATCGAGCACTGAAATTTTGGGAATAAATGTTATTGGCACACCTTCATATCACCATGCCCAACACTGGCCCTGCACCCCAACAAAAAACCTTGGCGCCGCTACTGTGAAGATCAATGGTGTATCCTTGAAATAAAAAATTTGAAAAGTTCGTCTAGGTATATCGATTATTAAGAGAAATAGAGATAGATATAATATCATTTGTGGTGACTTCTGTTATGATAATAAGTATGATTTTCTCTATTTTTAAACTTTTTATATGTGTTTTACTGTTTTTACAGCATGTTTGACTAAACTAAAAAGGGGCCATCCATAAAATACGTCACGCGAAATTCACGCATTTTTGACTGCTCCCTCCCCCTTTGTCACGCTGCATCACATTTCTGCCAACCCCCTACCTAATAATAGGTACGTCACAAAACCTGCCTCCCCCCAGTGGCATAGCTAGGGGAGGGGGCGGCCAGGACCGGGTGCCACCCGTTTGGGAGTGACACCCGACCGCGAAAAAAAATTTACAAAAATTCCATAAAATTAAATTATCGCTAAAATTCAACGATATCTATGTACAGCTGTCATCATTAATGCCTGGTATATGAATTTCTCACTCGAAACCAATCAAATGAAATGTATGGGACATGGGTGAAACATACAATATTTTGTTGGTGAAACTGAAATACGAGTAAAAGCGTGAACTAGTAATATTTTGATGAAATTATTTAGGATGGTTAGTAGTGAAAGAATGTGACTTGTAAACATTGCAGGTAATCTTTTATGTGTAAATTGAAAAATTATTTTTAACTCCCGCTAAGAAAATTGTAAATTTTCAAAAATTCGGGAAGTTATTGCTTTCAGTTCGATTTTCGAAAATCAAGTTTTCAACAGATCTCGACGTTTTGAGGTTCTAGGAAGCTATTCTGACTATTTCCAAGTCAAGCGACTAGGCCCTGTAGTCAGGGTCCATTCTGATTGGTCGAATATCCCATATTGATGTCTTTTGAGACACACACACACCTAAACGAACGTAACAACTAACTAGTGAACTCTGTATACTAATATGGATAGTTGATAGCGATTAAAAAATGGGTTTTGTATGTGGACAATGTTCAAATACATATTCTTCAAGACAGGCATTAATGTTCACAAAATTAGAATGAAAATTCAGGTAAGCAAGCTGCAATGCCACCCAGTTACGGCACTGCTCTTCTCTCCAATGAATGCTGATTTTTAAGATTATTAGTAACATGTTACAAAAATTATGTTCAAATAATCTCATTTATTTATAGAATTCTTTATTAATACAAAATTATTTTATTCTTTGGCGATTTACTGCACTAGACACTAGTTATTAAAATAAAAATTATAAATTAAATTATAAAATTTAAAACTTCGCGTCGTCACGTTTGTTTGAACCCCCTCCTCGTCACATATCACGTAAGGCGATTACCCCCCTCCCCCCTTTTTGCGTACGTATTTTTTAGTTAAAATTAATAGTTAAGATGGGAGGAAACTGTATAGACAACGTTTAAGATGCGCACTGTATAATATACAACAATATAGGCATTAGGTACATTCAAAGATTTTCAAAAATGGTGCCAAATTGTTCAAAATGATATATGAATTATGAAACATCAACATTTTGTGCTCTGACCCGTATAGAATTAGTCAGTATCCAATCAACGCCAGTAATAACGTACCATTATTATAGATAGATAGATAGATAGATAGATGTCTTTATTTGATTAGTACAAATGTACATAAATAGTGTCAATTGTCAAACAGAAAAAAAAATTATAAAAACTCGTTCAATTTGTAGTGAGCTTTAGATAATAAATATTTTTTTAAATTATTCCTAAACTGTTGATTGGAATTTGCAATAATATACAGTAATATACATGGCGTTGCTATGGTTCCTCTATTACAAATCCCCAGTTCCCGGATTCTAGCCCGAGAGCTGGTAAAAATGTCAATTGGATTTTCAATTTATTATTAAAAAATAATTAATTGAAAATATGAATTGGTGCTAGGCCCAAATAACCTTAGCTGTTGGTGGTCTTTAAAATACACACACCATAATTATAAGTATATAGAGATAAGCAAATGCACGAAAAATTGCTCGACCTCTTCATAATTAAAATTGCCATCACCAGAAAATTACGTCCGACTTTTTTGTAACTATGATCCACCACTGTTCAAATAGATTTTAATATTATAAACGGCATAGCCCATTAGTGAATCGGGTTTTTATAAGTAACTTACAAAGTAGAATAAGCTTTTGTTTTTGTAAATACGTTATTGTTCTGTTGCTTCCATTACTGTAAAACAAAAGAAAATCAATAAAATATTTATGCGTGATTCATTATGTTTTAAATACCATAAAGCCTGGTATACATTAGATATACAGGGTGAGTTCGACCACCCGTATCAGTCGTTTTTTTCGAAAACGGTTAGTCGTAGAGAGTTGTGTCAAAAATTTGTATTATACAAGCCCTAATAAAGAATCGAATGGTGATAATTTTTTTTCCGGGAAGGTCGGCTTCCCTATTAGTTTGCTCCAGAATGTCCAGAACTCCGGAATTATAAATGTAACTATAGGTCGAAAGTGGCATTGTTGAAAAGATCTTTAAAAAATAAGCAAGTTTTGTAGGAAAATTTTTTTTATTACTGCCACCCCTGTTAAGTAATATTTGTTTGAAATTACTAAATTAAAATGTCATAAATCATAATAACGAACTTACTAAAAGTCCGCATTTAAAATCTAGTTACCTATCTATCGATCATTAAACACTGAAAAAGTACACTCACAGTATAACCAGAAGAGCTCAGTAGTATGTATTAAAGAGTAAATGGAAGACAGTTTGAACACTTGTGAGAATGTCTAAGGCTGCTAGATTTTTAATGCCGACTTCGATCGTTATTATGAAAATTTGATTTAATAATTTCAAACGATTGTTACTTAACAGGGGTGGCAGTAATTAAATAATTTTTCCTACAAAACTTGTCTATTTTTAAAGAGCTTTTCAACAGCACCACTTTCAACCTATCGTGCTTTCTAAAATTCCGGAGTTTTGAACATATAATAATTTATATTTATACTTATAGAAATGTACAGGGGTGGCAGTAATAAAAAAAATTTTCCTACAAAACTTGCTTATTTTTTAAATATTTTCAACAATACCACTTTCGACCTATTGTTACATTTATAATTACAGAGTTCTGGACATTCTGGAGCAAACTAATAGGGAAGCCGACCTTCCCGAAAAAAAAAATTATCACCATTCGATTCTTTATTAGGGCTTTTATAATACAAATTTTTGACACAACTCTCTACGACTAACCGTTTTCGAAAAAAACGACTGATCGGGTGGTCGAACTCACCCTGTATATAATCGAAGTTTTAAATTTTTAAGTGGAAAATGACTTTATATCTATAAACTTTGTTGTTATCAAAATATTGTTTTTTAAAAAAAACTTTTTAATAAAAAAAAAACCTTCAAAAAACTTCTAAAAAGAGGAAAATAATGAAATTTTGAGGTCTGTGCCAATTTAATAAAATATGAAGTCGGTTAAAAAGTATATTATAGTGATTAATATCTTCTTTTTAACCAACTTCATATTTTATTAAATTGGCACAGACCTCAAAATTTCATTATTTTCCTCTTTTTAGAAGTTTTTTGAAGCAGGTTTTTTTTATTAAAAAGTTTTTTATTTTTTACTTTTTAGTGTAAAAAAGTGACATTACCTTAAAAGAATCACACGCCGTTACTCACTTTTATTAAAATCAGCCGAACTACTGTTGTGTCTTTTTGAGTCAACATAATACCCTACATTGTCGACACAACATTGTTTTGTTTTAGCAGTTTCTATTAGCTACGCTTTTGAAACAAACAAGAAATTCAAAATTATAATTTCGTTGTGATCAGACATATTTTAGACTCGTCTTGATTAAATCAAATTTTATTGTGTTTTATTTATTTATTATTAATTTAATATAAGGATCTACGATATTAATAAATTAGATTATGTTGTGTCTTTTTGAGTCAACATAATACCCTACATTGTCGACACAACATTGTTTTGTTTTAGCAGTTTCTATTAGCTACGCTTTTGAAACAAACAAGAAATTCAAAATTATAATTTCGTTGTGATCAGACATATTTTAGACTCGTCTTGATTAAATCAAATTTTATTGTGTTTTATTTATTTATTATTAATTTAATATAAGGATCTACGATATTAATAAATTAGATTATGTTGTGTCTTTTTGAGTCAACATAATACCCTACATTGTCGACACAACATTGTTTTGTTTTGGCAGTTTCTATTAGCTACGCTTTTGAAACAAACAAGAAATTCAAAATTATAATTTCGTTGTGATCAGACATATTTTAGACTCGTCTTGATTAAATCAAATTTTATTGTGTTTTATTTATTTATTATTAATTTTATATGAAGATCTACGATATTATTAAATCAGATCAAAAAGATCTTTATACTACTGAACCGATTTTAATGAAATTTCTATGGGACCAATCTGAAAGTATATCCTTTCAAATAAAAAAAAAATTCAAAATAATCAGTTTATAAATGACTGAGTTATGAGGTAACAAACATAAAAAAAAAATACAACCGAATTGAGAACCACCTTTTTTTTTGAAGTCGGTTAAAAAGTCATAATTTTAAGGACTGAAGAGTAACAAACCTTCAGTGTCCAAGTGATAATCGGATTCTAAGTTCAAGTTACCATAATTTGTGGCCTCAAAAAGTGTAAAAAATTATTTATTTCAAAAATTGAAAAACTACCAGCTTTAGACATTATATGATGATAAATTAGATACTACCCGTAGTACTTCATTCTTAAATGTACCTATACTTACTTAATAATGACTATACTTATTTTTTTATTGGGGAGTAAATTTCAGGTTGGTGTATTGATTAGCGTGCTAGTATTTGGACCGAACTGTCGTGGGTTCAAATCGCACCTCCGCTCATGGATATTTTGTGATGTCGTTTTGACTCAGCAGTAATTTGATGGCTAGATCACTTGTTTGTTCAGGTCACCCCAAAAAATGTCCTCTTGTATATTAGGCTCTAATGATGGGTTTCTTATACGACTTTCAGCTTTAAATCTAGATTTAAGAATGTAAACTAAATGAAAATTTCCACTCAGTTGAAAACAGTTGACATTCTTAAATCCAGCCTTAAATCCAACCTTAGCCATTCGGGTAACCCGGGCGAGATATTCTTCAGCTCCCTTTATTTTTTATTATTAATTAACATTTAACTGATTGATTCGCAAGTCAAGGAGCCGTGGTAGCGCGTGGCGGCCCCTTTTAAGGCCCTGACACCTGGGGCAACCGCCCAGGTTGACCCCCTCTAAAGCCGGCACTGCTTAATTCTAGATTTAAAGCTTATCAGTTATCAGACACTGAGCATTTTGTCTATTATAATATGTAGATTGTGAACATATATGTAGATAATAATTATTGGTACCTACCCTTTTATTAAAAAAAATTAGTTGCTTGTTGTGTTTATAGATAAATAAAATAAATAATAAATAAATATACGTTTATTGTTCCTTTTACGAAACAAAAGGAGCGGGATTCAAACATAATGTTTGTTCTTCCACCCGTCCATTTACAAAAGACATATAGGTACAGACATTTTAAAATATTTAAACAAAAACAGTTAAACATTTTTAAAAGCAATCCAAGATTAGTTATTGCTTTGAAGCCTTCTACGATCAATTAACAGCTTGATTATAGTCAAGGATAAAGTTTTTAAACTAGATTTATGAATGTCACTCAGCTCGTAAATGCTTCGGCGCTAAATATGAAAAGGACTTTTTGAAAGAAATAGAGAAAAAACGGGGTATAACAAATGTGATATGTCTGCTGCTATATGGATTATTACTGATTTCTAATTTGACATTAAGATAATTAGGTTCAAGTGTTTTGAGAATTTTAAAAATAAAATTATATAAATGCAACAAGCGTCGCTCAGACATATTCAAAATTTCGAATTTTAATAGATAAGGAGTGATATGTTCCCTGAAGGGGATTTCTTAAATAAATCGCATACAAGCATTTTGCAATGTTTGTATTTTATTTCGAGTCACAAAGTCTAGTGAACCTCCATAAACAACATCACCATATTCAATAATAGGAAGAATCAAAGCATTAACTAATCTTAGTTTCATTGTTGAAGATAAAAAAGCCTTGTAGGAATATAATACCTTAAGTCTATTAAAAGCAAATCTAAATTTATTTGTGATGTGCTGGTAAAATTTCATATGCGTATCGAAAATAATACCCAAATTTTTAGCATTTTCGACGATAGGTATGACATCTCCATTAATATTCAAATTTAGTTAGATAAATACGTATTATCAATTATCATTTTTCGAATTATGATTTTGTAAATTATTTTTTGTAATTATTATGAAAAAGTTTGTATTGCCCACAAGAAGAATTTACATAAAAGGCTAACAAAACATTAATGAACGTACATATAGCTCAGTGAATGAGTGCTCTAAAGAGGGTCTAGTTGGAAAGTCAAAAAGCGCAAAAACCGACTTCGGGACTTTGTTTGGACTGGTTAGTAAAAAAACATATTAAAAGTCTTTGACCCTTGGGTGGGTGCAAGAGGGAGGGAGGCACTTCAAAGGTCCTTTTTTTTTGGTTTTTTGATATCTCGAAAACAGTTGGTCCTACGAAAAAATTCATTGCATGAAAATTGCAGCTGACAACATTTCCTACATTTTCTATATTTGAGGATTATTTTATCTTCAACCGTTACACGCTTCTGAAAACTTTGGATCAGGTTAAGATAAAATGGTAAACTGATATACCATTTTGAAGGAAATTTAATTCTCTACAACTTTTTTTTTGTAAAATGAAATGTGAGGTGCTAGAGAGAAAAGTTCGGCAAAAAAATGTGATGCGAAAAACATTTTTTTCGAAAAATAGCGGTTTTCAGAAACATGTAACTCGTTAACGGTTGGAGATAAAAAAAAAACAAATATAGAAAATGTATGAAATTTTGTCAGCTACAATTTTTATGCAATGAATTTTTTCGTAGGACCAACTCTTTTCGAGATATACGCGAAAAATCAAAAAAATGGACCTTTGAAGTGCCTCCCCCCCTCTAGCGCCCACCCAAGGATCAAGGATTTTTAATATGTTTTTTTATTAACCATGAGTCCAAACAAAGTCCCAAAGTTGGTTTTTGCGCTTTTTGACTTTCCGGCTAGGATCATTCGTTGACTAGACTAATAATATTCCATTTTTGTTGTTTTACAGGCTTAATAACACGTTTCGGCTTACAAAATATTTAGTACTTATCAACAATGAACTTGTATACTGAGATACATTAATAATTAATTGATAATACATCGTGTGTACACTATACACATCGTTGACCCAATTGTCAACATTGTCGTTTTTAATAAAATTTGTTTTTCAGTGCCATCTTAGCTTCACAAAAATGATTAACAAAATAATAAAAATAGTTGTCAAAACCAAAAGTGCAAATCCCGCTAAGTTTTTCACTGTATGATAAAGATAATAAAAAAATATTAGGTAAATAAAGCATCAATAAATTAAAAAAAACTGAAAAAAATTAAAAAAAATTTTTTTTCTAAATATAAATGAAAATATAAATAAATAAATATCAAGTGAAATAAAAATATAAAATAGAAGTAAAAAAAAATTATGATGTCGGTCGGAGTCAACCTGAAGAACTTGTCCGTACCGATGCAGAGCTCTAACCACTAGTCTACGATCGCTATGGATAAATGGCTACTTTTATGGTATAGCAGTAGCACTCAGTTTTTCTACGATATTATTAATATTATACTGTATAATATTATATTATTATAAGCTGCCAAAAATAATAAAATAAAATTGTTTATAAAAATTAAACTAGTGAACGCATTTCAGTAAATTTAAATAGTGTTCTAGTTTGATAGTAAAGAAAGCGAATAAAATATAAACCAAAGCGATTCGTCAAGAATTGCGATCTGTAGAGCTCGGACGTACGTACGTACAGACCAACCGACAACTGCTGTTCGCGATTTTCAGTTTCAATTTTAGAAGTAATATTATGAACTCGGATCAATCTAAAAATGGTTCCGTTTTATAGAACAAAATCTCCCCTTTTCAAAAAGCTAGAATTTGAATGGATATCGTGCGAAATTAACCTAGATATAACTTCTTGTATGAACGAAGCTCCGTTCTGACGCGCTTTGCGATAATAAAGCACATCCGCTAGACGTAGTGTAACGGCATGTGCAATAAATAGCATATAAAAACAAAAACATTTTAAAAGGTTTCGTGATCATCCAGTTAATATAAATGAAATTTTTACGATTAAAATGATGATTTTTCCATATTATTATGTACATTTTCAAATGCTTACAAGCTTTTCGTTGTTGTACCTACAGTAGTTTATTAGACTTCAACAGTTAATTATTAATTGTTAATGTTCACAATGTTTGCACGCTGTGGACAACGGACAAACATTACACAGCAAGCTGCAGTTTTTGTTCATACTTCATAGCATGGCCATTAATATTATAATATGTATCCGTACCATTAAACTGTTTACGTATTTATTCTCAAATGATAACAATAAAACGCCACACACAGAGCTGACGTATAACCACTCATAGTTTTATGGCTGGCGTTATTTCATAGTCAAAGTCAACCGATAGTCGATTGAACGAAATTCATGAGGTTCCATTTTAGTTATTTAACCTCTGCTTCTGTTTGTTTGTCTAAATGTTTATTTCAAGGTTCCAACCAAAACGATTGTAACGAAATTTGGCAGGGATATTCTTTGAATACAGGTTGAACGACATATACAAACAGTTTTACGATCGAAAAACCCCTGTAAATTATAGGAATGAGTTCAATGTTCATAATTAATGTAGAAAAAGATGAGATAATGAGAACGCAAGCAAATACCTATACTATACCCGTTCGTTAAGTTCAACGCTTTTAGCCTTACTGTTTTCAACAATTAATGTCAACCAAGGGCGGATCCAGGATTTATTCCGGTGGCAGAAGCATTGACCACTGGAAGTTGCCTTTTAGAGTACCGCAGTCGCACCCAAAGGGTGAAACCCCAATTGAACGAGACTATAGTAATAATAATAATAATAATGTATGTCATCGAGTTCTCAGCTCCTGCTGAAACGAATATAGCCGCGAAGGAGACTGAGAAGCGGACAAAATATCAAGATCTTCTCTTTGAGCTCAGGAAGCAGTACCCAGACTATTCTGTTAAATTAATTGTCCTTATAATTGGTGTTCTTGGTGGAGCCAAACCGTCACTGTTGGCAAATATAAAAGCTATCCCGGCATATCAGCGTAATGCTGAGTCACTAGTCTGCCGCATGCAAAAGGCTGTGCTTATTGGGTCGCTCCGTGTACTTCGTGCGCACGACCCAAACTCACTGTAATCGCCCATTTCATGGTTTGAGACGCGGTTATAGTTTCACCTTGCTCCGCAAGTATCCCTTGTGTGACGGTGACGAACCTGAAGTTTAGGGTGCTTGTGGATGCAAAATTCTTAAGGAATTCTTCCTTCTCCATAATAATAATAATAATGCGTTTAACGTCCGTTTCTCGACATTATGTCATAACAGACGCCATTCGCACCATTACTATTTTTCATTTTTACCACTTCCCGTTTTATACATTTTTATTATACTTCAACTTATTTAATAGCAATGTGCGAATGGAGGAATTATAGGACATTAGGATAAGGTAGGCAACTTTGGGAGCATAGGAGTTTGACAGGTAATCGGCCATGGCCTTAAATAAGGAACCATCTCGATATTCATCTGGAATTATTGAGGGAAACCATGGAAAAACCTCAAACAAGATGGCCGGTACAGGAATTACCGTTTCTCGGCGAGAGGAAAAAGTCCTAGCCACATCTGCCCCCGCCGGGATTCGAACCCAGTACCTCCCCAATGCGAGTCTAGTGCTGTACCACTAAGCTACATCGCTGGGTAACTCTCACTATAGTATGTTTGTCTGTTTGTCAGTATTATAGCTCCTAAATTATAGGTGCTACCATAATGAAATCAACATATAATATACATATTATGTCAAATTCAAACCCAAACACAAACATCAGATGCTAATTAGTGTATTTGCCATATGGCACATACACTATTGGCGTCGGTCGGATGGCGGGACCTAGGGGTCGGACCAAAATTTCTCGACGTTTCATAGCCTCCTGAATAATTTGGCACCATTTTTAGAAATGTTTATATTTATATGTATATATATATGTATTATAACGTTTTATATTTTTTGTAGGCCCCAAAATAATATTTGATTTCGAGCCTATGGTGTAATATTCAATCGAAATCAAAATATATTGTAAACTATAGCGACAGTATTTGACGAAATGTGGCGGAATTTGAACAGGTCGCGATTCTGGCCGACACAGAGAGACGGATACTAGATAATGTGTCGGTGAGACAGGCACTATTTTTTATTGCGAGTGGAACAGAGACGCTAAAGTAAAAAGACTGAGCATTTTGGTTTTGATAGGTAGATTTTGGTCGCGTAAGCAGTCGAGATCGGACCGCCAAGTGAAGAGGATTGCCGATGCGCTGATGAACAATTATTGTCGTCTCAAAAGATTCTGGATTCTCGCTATTTTGATGGTTGATTGTTGGAGATTATCAGTTGTTGTAGGGAATAAGCTTACCGTGTGTCCCCATAAATTACCTGGATTTAGGATTTCTTGTTGGATTAGGGATTAGAAAACCGTGTGTCCAAACAGTATCTCTTATTAGGAATTTTTGTGGAATTTCACGAATAGCGGGTTCCTGGATTTTTCTGGAATAACGTTGACAATTGTGAACAAATATCATTTGATTCGAGTTTGTGGTGGCCGTCGAACTTTTTTAATTGGATTAGTTCACCAGATTATCCCAATGGGATTCTCTGCGAGTACCTTGCTATCCCGGTCTACCTGTGGGATAATAATCGACGTGCTAGGCAAAGGCAAAATACCAGAATAGCGCAGTCAGTTGTCATTGAGCAATTCCGTAATTTTATGACTAGAGTGTGACGTCACTGCGAATTTGGCTGCGGAAAGTAATTGCTACTTGGACTGAGTTTTGGATTCCGTTGTACAGTACTGTATAAATTTTGCAGAAATATTTTGCAAAATAAAATTAGTTACGCTGCAAGAACGGGATTTCGCCACGAAGTGGCGTATTTGTTACTCCAAAAATTGCAGTGCAATTGGCGATCGTCCTCGACTCTTTGTTATTTCTTATTTTAATGTGTTGGTCATTGTGTTTGTCGTTGGATATAGTTCAAAAATTTCGGATTAAGGACGTCCTGGTTCTTTTCATGTACAGTTTTTTTTGGTACTGCATGTGGTGGTGCATGTTTTGTGTTAACCCTCAATAGTTCTGGATTGTGTTTCTGGTTTATTTTTGCTGGAAGATTTTTTCCTCTCTAGACTGGCTAGCGACATTTCATCTGTTGTTATCTCCCCTAATTGACCTGCTCCTCCAGGTTCGGACGACCTGTGAGACTCGTCAGTGTCCGGTTGTCCTGGCGCCCTTAGACCTTCGGTCGGTTATTGTCTGGACACTGTTGTGTTTTTTGACAACAAGCAATACTGTCAGTTCGGAGTGAGAAGTCCGTCTAGAGTTTTGGCTATTGAGTTAGGTTGTTTGTTTCTTGCGGTACGGTTTTATTGTTTGTTTTAGGTGATAATATTTTAGTGGTTGGGTTTTTTTTGAGCCCTTGTTGGGACTATTTTGTTATTTAGTTATTTATTTTGTTATTTATTGTGTTATTTATTTTGTTATTTATTTATTTATTTATTTATTTATGGCTTTTTAGGCTACTTGTGTATTGTCTTTTGTGTCAAGTGGTAGGTGGTGGGTTATTAAGCCCTCTTGTGGGCATTTTTTGTGGTTTTTTACTTCTTTACTAGCTGTTGAACCACGACCTAGCGCCGCTGAGCCTAGCTAGCCGGTAGCGTTACCTTTGGCTTGGGCCAAAGAAAACGTCGTTATAGTATATATATATATATATATATATATATATATATATATATGTGTGTGTGTGTGTGTGTGTGTGTGTGTGTGTGTGTTCGTGGCATAACTCTCGAAAGACTTAATTGATTTGAACGAAATTTGGTAGACACGTTGGAATCCATCACCGCACGGAACCTATTTAAAATGGGCCTAATCGGACCATTTTAAGGGTAGTTTTTAGGGGTTGAAAAAAGTTTTTGGGCCCAAAAATACCGAAAAAAATCCCAGAATTGTCTCAAAATTGGAATTTAACCCTTTAGTAGAGATTAAAATGTGTTGCTAAAATTTTAACAAAATCGGCACGACAGGACCGGACTTACAAATTTTATGAAAACACTAGTTTACGGATAGTGATTTATTTGCTGACGGGTGTATTTAATTTGGTACAGAGGTTGCATAGATAATAATATTGAAATTAGGAAAAAAAATATTATTTTAAGGGATGTATTAAGGGGTTAAATTTTTCATTTTGTCCAAAAACAAACTTAAGTTCGCATAATAAAGCCACAAGGCCTGTATTAGCAAATACACTATATTGTCGGCAGGGTTTTGGCACTGCGACCCGAGTTTTTTTTTTTTTATTGGACTTATATTTAGGGCTTCTCGTACATCGGAAAAAGGTTAAAAAAAAATTTTAAATTTTGAGGATAACCGCATGTGAGGTATCTATGAATAGGTCTCACCGAATACCGTAAGAAACATTTTTTTAGTCTAAAATGGCGACTTGAAGAAGGAGGCGAAAAGTGGCCAATTTTCGTACAGTTATATGTCTCCCCATCGCGTTTGGACACTATTTGACATAGTCATTACATTTAGTAGATTTGTTAAGTGTGATCATCATGAATACAACTAATAACAAAATTAGGTAAGTTTTATCAAAATTGGCCCAATAGTTTCTGAGGTAAGCACCTCAGAAACTCTTTTGATATAAATAGCTGCAAGTACAGAACTCTCTGTAGTCTGTATACAAACAGTGTTGGTCCTTGACCGATTTTTTTAATTAATTAAATGCTATCACCAAATTTAAATTTAAGACTTATAAATTCATATAACTGACCAATAAAAAACTGTGAAGGAAAGCTTTAAATATTATACATACGTTTATTTCAGTATTTGTGAAAGGAGGCACATATTCTGTATTCAGGACATGTATTATACGTTAGGATTATAGAACATCACTCCGAGGTTCGCGTTGATGTACTGGATGGAGTCCTGCAAGAAGATTAGGTTGTGACTTATATATTTGAATTGAAGTCAACCTATATACTGGCTGAAGCATAAAATAAGGATTTACTTCGTAACCTTTCTCCTTAGATAGGAATGCAAATTATTCTAAATAAATCTTCCTATAAACTTATATTGAACCGTTTTATACAGGCTGTCATTTTATAATCTGTTCAAAAATAAACATTTGATTTACTTTTCCAATCATTGTAAACGTTCATTCCATCAAATAATGATACTAATACTAAATTAAATAGTAAATACACCAACACATTAATTTATTTCAATAATACTTTTTGTACATACGGAGGTTTTGCTTAGTACGGCAGTATACTTACTACAATACTTCCCTACAATACAATACAATATTCCCTAGTATTGGAACAAACAATCATGGTTTATTACATGTAGTGGCACTCAAACCAGACTGTACGATGGATATTAGATCCTCACATTACACTGATAGCATTTTCCCACTTACTGCACTTTTGTACAGGTAATATATCTCCCTATCCTTTATCAGCAGTTGATAGCAAACCCAAACGATGAAAATACATTCAGCGCACAAAGGTGCAATGTTTGGTAAAACGCTTTGAGATACTACAAATCACTTCATTATCTGTGATATTCCCCAGTACTCGCACCTACCTATAGAAGGTATCATACCGCATTACAAGCAGCCCCCTCGCATAATGCAGATAATCCGAAAAATACAACGCTGGCATTCTTCAGCATGGTCTATAGATTAACAGGTATACATTATAATTGATAATTAAATAATTTATCGTATTCTTCAAAAAATTGACGAGACGCCCACTCACATAAGATTAAACAAGTGAAGGTGTGACGTTCTTTATCTATGGTTAAGACAATCTGGATATTCTTTGAATGAAACATTCCGTCACCTGACAGGGGTACAAATAGGTATTTTTCTAGCCCTATATTGAAATATAGCGCATATCAAGTGGCTGTTAACGATACTTCTCGATCACCCAAAATATCGCCGGTATTCCCCGGTATTCGTATAACCAGTAGGATGTGCTAGTTGCGCGATTGAAGAACACGAGCGTGTAGCGTATCGAGCGCCAGTGCGTGATACGAATCGAATTATATATATGATGCACACCAGATCCTGTCTTGCAAGCTTGGCCACTGTCATCTAAGAACTCCTAGTGTTAAGAATTTTTTTTTGATCAGATTTTGGAAATGACCCTACATTTTATGTAACACTGTTAGATTTCAGTCGAACAAAAAAAGGTTAACAAGTCCCATATGTGGTATTAAAAAGTATTTTATCAAAATAACATAGTTTTGTATGAAGTTTCTTTTTCATTCAAAGGTACATAATACAACCGATTCTGCCCACAACCATACTCTGTGAGAAGTATATGAAATGTATCCTTTATAAATACTTATACCATTGAATTTAGAAGTAAGTAAATATACTTAGGTATTAAGAATATAACACGAATATTTAGTCATTTTTTCTCAAGAATTTACATTTCAAATTAATAGTTATGAAATACTTAATTCCATTTCAATGCGCATATTTAATTTTAAATTTTGAAAACTATAATTGTAGGTATATGTAGTATGTAATTCGAGTAAGACCTACCCAGAAAAAACTCAGAACTGGTATTGAGCAAACAAAATATTTTTAATTTGTATTGCGCATACAAAACTGCGCAAAACCAAAACTAGTTTTGAGCATTCTAAAAGCTTCATTACCCGTTGCACCTGTCAATTAAATAAACAACAATGAAGTTAAGTTACGTGCTTGAATAGTTTTAAAGTGAGATTACGTGCTTGAATAGTTTGAAAAGTTTTAGCTGCATTTTGATCACAAAAAGTGCAATATAATGTCCCTAAAGAAACAGTTCGATTAACAGCTTAATAAACTGATAAATGGAGATAAAAACAAAAGCAAGACAAGTTAATGTTAAAAGAAAAATACAAATTTTGAAAGAGGTGAGATTGGTGACTGCATTAAAATTTGAAAAGGATTAAAAGGAACCGTTAACAACAAAACAATCCAAACGTTTGAAATAGTTATTTTCGATACGTATGCGTGAAGTGAGGTATTCTAGTAGGCTTAAATTGAGGCACGAGCTAAGGGACTGACGCATACACACCGAGATCTCGTTGTGTATGCGTCAGTCCCTTTAGCGAGTGCCTCAATTTAAGCCTACTAGATACCTCACTTTAAGCGTACGTATCGAACATAATTTTTTATAACGACTGTTTCTAAAGTTTAATAGAGAGAAAAAAATTAATACACTGGTTCTCATGACTGGTCATTTCGTTTGCGCAGGCTCTAGAATTCTCCCCAGCGAGCGCGTTAGTTTAAATGTGTGGTAGAAATAAACACCGATTTATGTACATTTCTTATAGTCAGTTTTTTACGCACGGTGACTGTACTTTTACGCACGCTTTGGACTTACTTTTACGCACGCCTCGGACTTTCACGCACGGTGACTGTACTTTTACGCACGCTTTGGACTTTCACGCACGGTAACTGTACTTAAATTACGCACGCTTACTATAGTTCATTAAACTACTATAAAAATACGCCTCTTCACGCCCGCCTCACAGCGCTCGAATATTAAACTTTAGAAACGGGAGTTATAAAAAAGATATTGTAACCATCAAAATATTGAAAAATTGGCACAGACCGCTTCTGAACGCAATGTTGTAAATTGCCATATTGTATTCAACGAATTATTTGACATTATCCGTGCAGCTCATTTATTTATTGGATACAAATGTCACAAAGATACGAGAGAGATTTGAATAGAATCTTTATTTAACGTAATAGATTTTTAGGTATGATTGAGGAGTTTCGAAAAAATATGCCAACATAACAAGAGAGTAATTAAGTAGTACCTAAAATTGTACAAACCCTGTCAGAAAAAAATCAATTAAAAACGGGTTGGTTGTCTGCAAGTCAAGCATTTATAATCACATGAATTCAAGGTGCGTGGTGAAACTTTATCAATATGCTGTCGGAGTGCGATGTAGAATTCAAATTCATATTAAATTATCAAGATCACTTTGAGAAAGATCGCAAATAATCTCGAAGACAGTTTTTTGTTTTTTTGGCGCTCCATTTATACTGCAATCTAAAGCCGCCTCTACATGTTGGGCTAGCGTGTTGGGCCAAAGTACCAACGTGTGAACACTGCGCGCCAAGATCCTTTGATGTGTGCACGAAAACCGACACTATTCGGCTGGCCGGCCAGTGTTGGTCGCCAACGACCAAAACGCCAAGTGGGCCTGTACACGTTGAGTCGTTGACCCAACAGGCTGGCCCAACGTATATATAGGCGGCTTTACACTGGTAGAGAATTTTCGAATTTTGTAGTAATTTGAAGATCAAATGGCCAGAATTAAAAATTATTCATGGCAAACCAAGACATTCACAAAATCAGAGCTCAATGAGGTCATGTTTGGAACATGTCAAAAATTGATCTTAAAGATAATGATGTCGCGCAACAATTGTTGAAGAATGTAAGTATTAAAGATGAATTGGAAAGGATGATTAGTCATGCCCAATATCGAAATAACGTCTATGAGATTACGAACGAGGAGTTTTTGGACCAGGAAAATATACATCAAGATACTTCAAAAGACTGAATATAAATATCATGACCAAACTACTGAATATCAAGAGACTGAGATCTGAGTCTTAGGAACAAGGAAGTGAAGCTACGGTGACTCAACAATCTACAGAATTTGTTGTAGATAAAATTTCTACCTAAGATCTTTATATGCTAAAGAATTTTGTTCTGGTACCGTCTGAGGCCAATAAGAAACAAACTTGAGTTGTTTGTGATGACCAAATAGTTGAATTCTTACAATGCGGGCGTTGTAATGACCGTCTGCGTGAAGAACATTGTCTTATTTAAAAAAACCTGTGCTTTAATAGAAACAATTTGTTTACTTTGTCAAAGAAAAGAAGATATTAATGAAAACCGAACAAATTGCAAAAGAGATCTGACGACTCAGGCAGGATTAATGCTGGTTGCCTCAAACAAAAAAGTTAAATCAACTTAGTGATGTCTACAAATAAACGTACTTGTAACGATTGTGAGAGTCTTATTACATAGGCAAAACCCAACTTAAATTTAAGGATAGGCTTAAAGAACACATTAATAATTTACGTCATAGCAAATCTTTTTTTTTTTATTTGGAAGCGAAAAAAAAAACTATGCGACTTAGCTTCTGTGGCCATTATCTCATAGCAAATCTAATTTTGGAAAACATTTGTTTGACAATAATCATTCTTTTGACATCCACACAGGTTTCAAAATATTACATTCTTATGTTAATTTCACTAATATAGTGAATTTAGTTACGCTCTAGGAATCTAATCATCTTGATTGTTAATCTCATTGTTAGTTAAAATATACCGTATGTATTTCTCACAAGTAATTAATTAAAATATTACATATTATGGACACAGTCATTTTAATTGATTGAGCATTCCCTTCAGTTCAAATTTAAACAATACTTGTCTGAATACTGTCGAATCTTCTGTTTGATTTTTTGATAACTCCTCAAGTACCTACTGTAATTACACAATACCTGATATCTTTGAAAAACTTTTCACTTTGATTTCAGTTTTTTAATTTTATGGTCGCCATATTGATGGTTAGATTTTAAGTAGGTATGTGTTTAGTCAAAATAATGATAAAGTTAAAGTTTTATTGTATATTTTTGGTTTTTGAATCGTTCTATGGTAATTATTTCGCTTTTTGTTGCTTATGTAATCCGACCAACTGTTAAAACATACTTTGTTTTTGTATTTTTATTAATTTTGTAGATGTACTTCATATAGTTATTAGTTACGTTGCCTGGATTCCAACTACTAAACTATGCGAAGTCCTATAACTTTGATAGGGGGATAGCAGCCCCTATAAATGTAATGACAGTGGTAATAATTACTGTCATTAATGAAGGGTTTTACAAGCTGTGAATCAAAAACAACGCATTAAAAATTATTATCGCGAAAATAATAGGTAATTTTTTTCGCAATAATAAAACTCTCGTTACGTTTCTTTATTTTCTCATGGCGTTTGTAGTCCGCAGGCCGTAAAACTACAATTTTGAATACACAATACTAGTTGGAAATTGATATAACGCAGGTATTGATCATTTTATTTGCTCATGTTCTAACAAGTATAACAACTGTGAACTTGATTTAAAAAATGTATATTATACCGAGCTAGTGACAATTTTTTTGTGTTATTTATTCTAGCCCCCCCAACATGTAATAAAACAAGCCGTGAGGTGGGTCGTTTATTAGGACTAAAGTGCGACCCTTGAGGTCCACACGACGAACTTCCTAGTTTGATAAATATTTAATAATAATAATTAAATTAGATATTACACAGAAAAGTAATCATTTTAATCATTAAAACATCAATAATTAAAAAAAAAAAAAAAATACGGCTGAACCGATTTTTATAAAATTTATGTCGGATCAAAATGACGTTAACACGCCTTGATTGACACCCTTACGAAGTCGATATAATTTTTTATTCGCGAGATATTGTGTAAAATCTACTTTTTTGGAGGTTATTTGGTTAAGAAAAAAGAACGGCTGAACCGATTTTGAAAAAATTTCTTTCAGATCATATTTACGTTAATACGCGTCGATTGGCATCCTAACGTAGTCGATATCATTTTTCATTCTCGAGATTTCGTCTTAGAAAGAAATGGACACATACGTACGTACGTACGTACACACACACACACACAGAGAGAGAGAGAGAGATCTTTCTAAAAGTAGTGTAAAAATAGTGTAGTGACCTTGAAACATAAAATTTTTTTTTCCTTTTTGATTTCGATTTTCGGACCCATTACAATAACTTCCAGTGGGAAGTTAAAAAATGGTTATAATTATTATTGCTTCAAGGCTGAAATTGTTTGTATAGCTTGTCGGTGACCCAATAAATGCCATTATAATATTTGCAGATCGATTGGTCAGTATTAAAGGGGTGGCAGATCACTCTAAACGTGTCATGTACCCGACGAAATTTATATTATTACTTCAAGATTCAAATTTTAATACGTTGTTACGGCGACTGTTCTAATCTTATATGTATTTCAATTTGCAGAACAAAATGCCGGTATTAACCCCCGCTCTTAGAGGGAAACTTGTTCGCCTAGGTGTTTATATCGTTCTGCAAATGGGTTAATACCAACATTTTGCAAATTGAAATATATGCTTAAAACAGTCGCCGTAACAACATATTAAAATTTGAACCTTGAACTAATAATATAAATTTCGTCGGGTACATGACACGTTTAGGGTGATCTACCACCCCTTTAATGCTGACCAATCGATCTGCAAATATTATAATGGCATTATTGGGTCACCGACAAGCTATACAAACAATTTCAGCCTTGAAGCAATAATAATTGTGACCATTTTTTTTGTTACATGTTGGGGGCGATCTGCATCCCTCCCATACCGTTATCTAGCAAAATCCCTTACTCAAGGCACTTTAATATGCCTCCCTCAATATCTTCACAAAAATAAGGCCTTGAATAAATAACACCAAAAAATTGTCACTAGCTCTCGGTCTATAAACAGTGGCGTATCTACCACAGGTGTTCCAGGTGACAATCACCGGGGCCCCCTAACCTCGAGGGGCCCCCAATTTTTGGGTCAACTACTGATTGATTAATCCTTACACTCGATTTTTTTCTCAGTCCAATTATATATGATCTAAGCGCAGATTGCATTTACTTTAATAGTTGACATTACTGTAATAAATTTTCTTAGTAAACTCTATATCGTTTATGTCAATAATCATGATTTGATGAAGACGACTGGAGGATTTATTTATTCTTAAATATAAAAGAGCGCAATATTATTATCTGAAGAATACCAGTAGAACTTCTTTTAATTACAGAGTCGTTTATATGACGCAGAACATTTTGAGAATACAATATGTTGATGGGATGATGATGTCATGAATAATTGGAAATTTTTCTTAGTTGGGTAAAGTGGGGGAGGGGGGCCCCAAAAAAAATTTTACACCTGGGCCCCGCGAAGTGAAGTTACGCCACTGTCTATAAAGTATGCCTACTCTTTTGTCATTTGCAAAAAAAGAAAATATAATTGAAACTACGAAATGTTACAATTACCACAAAACACCAAACCATAACAAACACTCTCGACGTACGTTTCGCCAACCAAGTTGGCATCATCAGGAGATGATTAAAACTAAAGACTAAACAAAAATTACTGTCTATTTATAGGCTACCTAATTTTAATTACCTGAAAACTAAACTAATTTACTAAATCAAAAAGCAGGCTACCTGGAATTGGGCCTTTGTCACTGTTCATAATATTATGTTTACACTTATGAATCTCTAGACTCTCTACGGCGTCTAGTTGTCTAATATTAATGACGTTTCTAATTAATTTTAAATTACTATTGTCTATTTTATGGTCATTTTCAAATGCATGTTGGGCAACACTAGATTTATCAAACCTGCCATATTTTAGATGAGCCATATGCTCTTTAAATCTTACTGAAATAGATCTTCTCGTTTGGCCAACATACTTTTTATTACAATTTTGACAACTAATTTCATAAATCCCGGACTTTTCTTTTTCTTCCACTTTTTCTTTAGGGTTCCCTAATTTTTCTTTCAAACTATTACTTGAAGAGTATACAATATTTAATCCTACTTCTTTAAAAATCTTTTTTAACCCTCTGGTGAAGCGCGATTCAAATGGAATCGATACATATCTAGAAATTTCTGTTTCATTACGAAAAGTCGAGGAATTTTCCAAAGCATTCTTAAAACTACGTTTTCTAATCATTTTATCTATTAAATCTACATTATAACCATTACACAAAGCTATGTCCTTAATTAAAGTTTTTTCTTTCTCAAACCTATCCTTGTTGAGAGGGAAGCTGAGTAACCGGTGTATTAAAAAGTTGAAACTTGCCATTTTATGTTGAGGGCAATGATGTGAGTCTTTAGGGATATATCTTAGTGTATACACTAAGATATATATGTAATCTATTAACTAAGATTAACTTTTTGAGTCGACAATATTTTATTAAACAAAACTAGGTACATTAAATACGAATGATTATTACAAATAATTATTAAATAAATAAGAATATTAACGTTAATGACAACGGGGAAAAATGTCTCGTGACTGCCTTCGTCTTGGCTTATCGTTGCGTACACTGACTATAACCGTTCGCCACTGACTGTTGCCTCATGTTGCGTCGTGGTCATGACTAGCGGTACCCGTACCACTATTGGTTGCAAGCGGCACCTTCGTTATTTCTTACAGCTCGACCATCCTGAGTTGTGGATCGTTCCAACTCCACATCCGTAGTAGCTTCATCGACGTCGTAGTCTTCTCCGTCTAGTTCTTCATCGGCTTCGGGTAGCGAACACCAATGTTTCATTCGATCTGAAGCAAAAACAGAATTAAAGGTACGTTGGGTACGCTTGGCACCCGGGACATCTTCGAGTACGTATCGATCGTTCGGTAGAATCTTCGTCACTACGTATGGACCTTTGAAGGCTGGCGTAAGCTTCTTCGAAGAACCCATGGCTGCGACTTCTCGTTCGACTAAAACTAAGTCGTGTACTTTAAATTTCTCCGGTGGCGATTTTTCTTGATCGATTCGATTTTTCTGTTTGACTTGATCGGTTTGAATCGCTGTCTCTGCTTTTAATCTTCTCTCTGTTCGATTCGTCTTCTGCTCTTCTTCGTCTTCGGTATCATCTTGTAGTGTCAACATTAAATGATTGCCCAAAATATTTCTAGGTTCGTAGTTGAATAGTAACTCATGTGGCGAAAAACCTGTAGTTTTATTTGGCAATGAGTTTAACTTCCACTGGATGTTTCTTAAGTGAACATCCCAATTGTCGTTGTCTGTCATCGTAGTAATGGCTGTCAGTAGGGTCCGGTTGACTCTTTCGATTTGTCCATTTGCTCGTGGGGTTGCCGTCGCTGTTTGTACCACTTCGATTTGATTTTCGTTGCAGTAATTTTTGAATTCTCTTGCCGTAAAGGCCGTACCTCGATCACTAATGACTCTGGTAGGAGCTCCGAAAATAGCAGTCAAATCGTCCATAAAAATACAAACGGGTTTCGATGTTACATTTTTAACAGCTTTTAACATAACATACTTGGTAAATGCGTCGACTGCTGCCAATACGTAGGTGTTTCCCTTTTTGCTAGCAGGAAACGGACCTAAATGATCTATGTGGATCGTGTGAAACGGTATCGGTAGTTTTGGTATCGGATGCATTTCCATTCGTTTTCTTCCACCTTGAATTTTGTGGTAGGCACAACGGATACAGCTTTTGATATAATTCTTGACGTATCGGCGCATGCGGGGAAACCAATAGTATCGTTGCAGCTCGGCTAGCGTTTTCTCTTCAGCGTAATGCCCAACATCATGACTCTGTTGAACCACTCTCCAACGAATTGTTTTTGGTACCACCCATCGGTCTCCTCCTTTCAATTTTCGATAAATTCGTCTTTTCTCTAACTTGTAGTCTACGTGAATCTGTTTTTCTTCATTATTTTCGGGTGTCTTTTTAAGGATATCGTAGATCTTCTGTAAATCCGCATCTTGTCGTTGCATAGTCAGTAACCAATCTTCGCTGGTGATCCTCATAATTTTCAAATCCGCGACCTCAGGATCTGTTGAATCTTCTTGGGGAGCACGACTCAATGCATCAACGTGGTCCATTTGAGTTGAAGGTCTGTACAGCACTTCCAAATCAAATTCTTGCAGCCTCAGCCACCATCGTCCTACTCGCGGGTTAATGTCTCGTTTCTTCATGACCGTCTTTAACGCGTTACAATCGGTGTACACTTTGAACTTTTTATTCAATAGATATACTCGAAATTTAGTGACCGTTTCTACTACCGCTAGTGTCTCTAATTCGTAGCTATGATATTTTTGTTCGACATCGGATGTCTTTCGACTAAAATACGATACCACGTGACTAACACTGTTCTTCTTTTGAATTAGTATTCCCGCCAAACCGTACTTACTCGCATCCGTATGTATTTCGTGATCGGCGCTCGGATCATATAATTCGAGAATAGGCGCGTTTATTAAACAATTTTTCAGTTTTTCGAACGCGTCGCGATGTTCTTGCGTCCAGGCAAACACGGTTTCCTTGCAAAGTAATTTGTTGAGCGGTCTAGCAATGCGCGCGTAATCGCGAACAAATCTACGGAAGAAACTCGTCAGGCCTAAGAATTGTCTCACTTCCCGCACATTTTTAGGTTCATTAAAATATTTTACGGCCGCTATTTTACTTTCGCCCGGTTTAAGTCCTTCACTACAAATTTCAAAACCGAGATATTCGACGCGTGTATTAAAGAATGAACACTTTTTCAATTTAAAAGTCAATCCCGTTTCGCGAATTACTTCGAGTAACTTTTTTAATTTAACGAGACCGTCGGCTATCGATTTACTTGGAATCAACACATCGTCCATGTATGCAAGGTATTGATCGAAACCTGCCTCTTGCACTACCATTGACATCATTCGATTAAACACAGCCGGAGCGTTTACGAGTCCGAAGGGCATCTTGTTAAAACAGTAGCTTCCATCCGGTGTCACGAAACCTGTATAACGTCTGCTTTCTTCTGAGATTGGTATTTGGTAATACCCGCTCGCTAAATCGCAAACTGTATAAAATTTATTGCCAGATAATCTGTCTAGCTGGTCGTCAATGAGCGGCATCGGAAAGTTTTCTTTTTTTGTAACTGAATTAAGAAGGCGAAAATCAACGCACATACGGTCTTCACCAGACTTCTTCTTCACTAAGAGAATGGGGCTGGCGTACTCACTTGTCGTCTTCGAAATTATTCCAGCTTCTAACAGCTCATCAATCATTTTCTGTGTTTTCTCTCGTTGACTGAATGCCATTCGGTACGGTCGATACACAATTGGTTTTGAATCCGTTACTTCGATATTGAGCTTAAGTAGGTTTGTCGTACCGATCTCTGCCATATTAGTCGCGAAGCAGTCTCGAAATTTATTCACTACCTCAACTAGTTGTGTTTTCTCATCGCTAGTGATATCAGATGTTCCGATTTGTAACTCTTCTTCTTTAATTACAGATCGAACAGTCATCACACGTTTTTTCGTTCCATCGCTTTCACTCTTCACTTCCTGTTTTCGAGAAATTGTTAGCTTTCCATCTTCCTTGACAATTTTTATAGAGGGGTCTTTGAAGGCGTTCTTTCCAACTATCATCAAATCTTCTTGTGCACTATCCGGTATAATTAGGACTTCAGCTTCTATTTCCACTTCATCGATGACCATTAGTAATGTTCGTTTGCCTAAACTTGTCGTAAAACCTTGACCAAATCCTTTTAACATCACTTCATACGGAATGTATCTAACTTTCAATTGGTCTGCCAGTGATTTCTTCATGGTGACACAATCACTACCAAGGTCTATAAATGCAGTAATTTCGTTTTCATTCACTAAAATCTTCTTGTAATATTCGTCTGCAAGCGACTGGGTTGTAAATGCGACTCTTTTCACTTTAGGTTCTTCAACTTTCTGCGATTGAGGACAATCTTTTGAAAGGTGTCCGACTTTATCACATTTGTAACACCGTTTTCGTCGTTGCGGTTTTGGGCATCCCTTTGAAAGATGACCCTCTTCGCCGCAATTGTAACATTTGTTGTTATCTTTATTGCGAGTGTCTTGCGTTGTCGAAGCCCTTGGTGGCTTAGTAGCAATTCGGGTCTTGAAAACTGATGTCATACTTTCATACGTTTTGATTCTAATGATTAATTCACGAATGCTGTCGATATAGGTGAGCGATAGCATTTTGACCATATCTGGGTCCGTTAAACCTCCGATAGCATATTTTATAATAGAACTTTCGCTAAACTCACCTTTTGCAGCGATTGCTTTCATTTCATAAATGTAGGATTCATAACTTTCGTCTGTTTTCTTGGTACGTTTACTTAACTCACGATGAATATCGGCTTGATCCACCACAGTAGGAAAATCCAATATGAGCTGGTTTCTGAACGTATCCCAATCCGTAATACTTTCCTGAATGCTTGCGAACCAAAATTTCGCTGCTCCTTTTAACTTTGCCATTGCGTGGAATAACAATGCTTGATCACTCCATCGGTAAACATCTGCAATGTTTTCTAATTTTCTCGTCCACTGTTTTGCCGAAAGCGAAGTAGATTTATCGGGATCGAACTCCGGTATTGCGCCATATCCCATTTCGCGGATGTGACTCTGCGAGTCTTCGGCCACACGTATCGCACGATTTGTACTATTGTTCAGTATTTCGCGTTCGCGCCGTATTAATTCGCGTTCGCGCTCGATTAAAGCTCGTTCGCGTTCTAATAAAGAATCAACTTGTTGAATTGGCACCTGTACCGATGGTGCTGTCGGACTATTCAAAGCATCAACAGGATTCAGCGGTTGAAGTTGCGTTCGTGTTGACGATGCCGCTGGATTGTTATTGAACCGCACTGAGTTTCGTCTAAACGCGATTGATGTATTCAAATCATCCATACTGTGTATAGAACGTCTCATTTTGAAAACCGAAACAAATTTAATTCACGGTCTTTCAACGAAAAAGTTTTTGCCGCTCTCAACAGATACTGGACCGAACTATTTTTTTTCCTAACCTAACTGATGTTAGCCGGCAAACGTGCTTCTTTTTAGGTTAACCACACTTTTTAATGTTAAATTTTTAATTCAATCGTTCGATAAAAGTTAGTTTTTGTACTCACAATTATTTCTCTGGATCAGTTCGTACTTTGTAACAATATTATTACACAATACACGACAACGAGATGACGCGTAACTTGGCGGTAAAAATGTCTGACCTGCGTAATGCACACTGCACGTAATTGCGTGGTAGAAAAAATTACAACTTTTTCACACGGTAAAATCTTCTAGAACTTTCTTGAAACTCACTGTAACTTTTCTTTTATCCCACCGCTGCTTTGTAATCTATTAACTAAGATTAACTTTTTGAGTCGACAATATTTTATTAAACAAAACTAGGTACATTAAATACGAATGATTATTACAAATAATTATTAAATAAATAAGAATATTAACGTTAATGACAACGGGGAAAAATGTCTCGTGACTGCCTTCGTCTTGGCTTATCGTTGCGTACACTGACTATAACCGTTCGCCACTGACTGTTGCCTCATGTTGCGTCGTGGTCATGACTAGCGGTACCCGTACCACTATTGGTTGCAAGCGGCACCTTCGTTATTTCTTACATATATATATAATACACTAAGATATATCCCTAAAGACTCACATCATTGCCCTCAACATAAAATGGCAAGTTTCAACTTTTTAATACACCGGTTACTCAGCTTCCCTCTCAACAAGGATAGGTTTGAGAAAGAAAAAACTTTAATTAAGGACATAGCTTTGTGTAATGGTTATAATGTAGATTTAATAGATAAAATGATTAGAAAACGTAGTTTTAAGAATGCTTTGGAAAATTCCTCGACTTTTCGTAATGAAACAGAAATTTCTAGATATGTATCGATTCCATTTGAATCGCGCTTCACCAGAGGGTTAAAAAAGATTTTTAAAGAAGTAGGATTAAATATTGTATACTCTTCAAGTAATAGTTTGAAAGAAAAATTAGGGAACCCTAAAGAAAAAGTGGAAGAAAAAGAAAAGTCCGGGATTTATGAAATTAGTTGTCAAAATTGTAATAAAAAGTATGTTGGCCAAACGAGAAGATCTATTTCAGTAAGATTTAAAGAGCATATGGCTCATCTAAAATATGGCAGGTTTGATAAATCTAGTGTTGCCCAACATGCATTTGAAAATGACCATAAAATAGACAATAGTAATTTAAAATTAATTAGAAACGTCATTAATATTAGACAACTAGACGCCGTAGAGAGTCTAGAGATTCATAAGTGTAAACATAATATTATGAACAGTGACAAAGGCCCAATTCCAGGTAGCCTGCTTTTTGATTTAGTAAATTAGTTTAGTTTTCAGGTAATTAAAATTAGGTAGCCTATAAATAGACAGTAATTTTTGTTTAGTCTTTAGTTTTAATCATCTCCTGATGATGATGCCAACTTGGTTGGCGAAACGTACGTCGAGAGTGTTTGTTATGGTTTGGTGTTTTGTGGTAATTGTAACATTTCGTATCTTTACACCAAAGGTTCCACCATTTTTTATTGATAATTGAAACTGAATACCAGAGTCTTAGAGATGAAAGGAAAAAACGAAAAAGTAAAATAAAAACGTATTGAGACATCGAGATTTGAACACGAAAAATATAGCTTTCTAAGTTTTTACTCTAGCACAACATTTTAAACAGCCACTGACGCTAGGCACTTGTGCAAGCAGCACTTTAAGCAGTCCTTTCTAAATTCTAATCTTATATATTAATACGTAAACATCGAAAGTTCTCGTCCTTTATTAATTATTTTACTATTTATACTGGACCGATTTTGATGATCGAGGTGTCATTTGAAAGGGCTCCAGGTACAGATGTGCCGAAATGTTTCAGAATTGCTATAAGTGGATTTTAAGGCTTAAAAATCGACTTTCAAAAAATCGATTTTCAATCATACAAAATAAATGATGTACTGTAAGTAGTTCAAGCAACAAAGACCAAAAAAGGCCAAATAGTGGAAATAATTCATGTAGAAGCCAATTTTTGCATAGTTGTAGGGGAAAGTGTCCTTAACAACATTCTAAAAGTACTGATGGGTGGGAGTGGAGCTAAGGTGGGGGGTCTCTAAAGGTCCCCTTTATTACTTTTTTCGAAATATCTCAAACGGTCGACTTAAGCAATTTTTCCACTATGTAATGTTTTAAAGAGAATTACATTTCCGACAATTTTCATTCCTGCAACTTTTCTGTGGTACTAATGGTAAGCGCGTTACAGCTTCTTGAAACCTTGGTAACCAATGGTAAAAATGTAATGTCCTTTTCAATAGCTTTATTTATTGTGTTCTTCATTGAACTTTAAATTGAAAATACACATGTTCATAAAGCAAGGAACGACTTAAACCGTCCTTTTTGTCCCATATAGATATCTTTTAAAATTGAGAAGTTAAAGGTAGTCAAAATTGAAATCATCACAGAGTTTTACGTGTTTTTTAACACGCGTTTTGAGTACCATCCATACCGAATAAAAAGATCCGTCTAGGAATCCATAGGAAATTTAATGCCCTAGACGATGTTTTTTGTCCTATCTCGATAACTTCAGACATTTTTAAATTATAAGCATTTAAGTTCAAGCGAATTGAATGAAAAATTGCCAAATAGAAGAAAAAAACTGATTTTGAAGTAAACTTAAATGCTTATAACTTGAACATTTTTTAAGTTATCGAGATAGGACAAAAAACATAGTTATAGGGTATTAAATTTCCTATGGATTTCAGGACGGATTTTTTTTTATTCCATATGGAAGGTTCCTTGCTTTATGAACATGTGTATTTTCAATTTAAAGTTCAATGAAGAATACAATAAATAAGGCTATTGAAAAGGACATTACATTTTAACCATTGGTTACCAAGGTTACAAAAAACGCGTGATTTTCAAGAAGCTGTAGCGCGCTTACCAGTAGTACCACAGAAAAGTTGTAGAAATGAAAATTGTAGGAAATGTAATCCTCTTTAAAACATTACATAGTGGAAGAATTGCTTAAGTCGACCGTTTCTGAGATATTTCGAAAAAAGTAATAAAGGGGACCTTTAGAGACCCCCCCCCACCGTAGCTCCATTCCCACCTATCAGTACTTTTAGTATGTTGTTAAGGACACCTTCCCCTACAACTGTGCCAAAATTGGCTTCTACATGCATTTTTTTCGCTATTTTTCGTTCGTTGCTTGGACTAAAGGAGGCTTTGGAAAACACGTCATGTCGTCGAGTGATAGTTTGGCTTTCAGTTATCCAAAATATCAGTAAATTACGAAGTAAATTATTAATGTAATCTAATCTAATCGGTACAGAGATAGATTATAGTCTGGAATAGCACATAGGCTACTTTTTATCCCGGAAAAATGTACGGTTCCCGTGGGATAGTTTTGTTTTTCTTTTTCATTGAGCAAGGGATCGACATGATTTTTTGCATAGTGGAAGTTTAGGGGTCAGAGAATGTTATAGGCTAATTTTTATCCCGGAAAAATGTACGGTTCCCGTGAGATAGATTTGTTTTAGTTTTATCTCTGGAACTACTAAACCGATTCTAAAAATTCTTTCACTAATAGAAAGCTACGCGGGGGGGGGGGAGAATCTCGAGGGGGGATAACAAATTAGGGAGGAAGATTCTCGCAGGGGGATAAAAAATTAGGGCGGAAGATTTTTGCGGGGGATAACAAATTCGGGGGGGGGAGAATCTCGCGGTGGGATAACAAATTAGGTGGGGAGATTCTCGCGGTGGGATAACAAATTAGGGGGGAACGTTCTCGCGGGGTAATAATAAATTAGGGGGAAAAATTCTCGCGGGGGGGGGGTAACAAATTAGGGGGTAAGTTTCTCGCGGGGAGATAACAAGTTAGGGGGGATTCTCGCGGTGGGATAACAAATTAGAGGGGAAGGTTCTCGTGGGGGGATAACAAATTTTGCACAGGAGTTCCTTATATAGGTATCGTAGATGAGCAATAATTTATTAATAAAATTCGAGCGAACGAGCGAAGCGAGTGAGCAATGTATTAATAAAATTCGAGCGAACGAGCGAAGCGAGTGAGTAATGTATTAATAACATTCAAGCGAACGAGCGGAGCGAGTGAGTAATATATTAATAATATTCAAGCGAACGATCGAAGCGAGTGAGTAATGTATTATTAATATTCGAGCGAACGAGCGAAGTGAGTGAGAAATGTATTTATAAAATTCGAGCGTACGAGCAAAGCGAGTGAGTAATGTATTAATAATATTCAAGTGAACGAGCGAGGCGAGTGAGTAATATATTAATAATATTCAAGCAAACGAGCGAAGCGAGTGAGTAGTGTATTAATAAAATCCGAGCGAACGAGCGAAGCGAATGAGTTATGTATTATAAAATTCGAGCGAATAAACACTACCAGCCTAGCTTCGCTTCGCAGGAAAAGAATTTCTCGCGGGGGGATAATAAATTCTAAATCGTAAAATACGCGGGCGAAGCCACGGGTAACGGCTAGTTAATAATAATATAAAATATAATATTTAAAATAGCATATTAGCGGAATCTTCCTGACTTCGCTTCGCAGTGGAAGAATCTCGCGGGGCTGGGGGGGGGTAATAAATCATAAACTCTTATATCTGGAACTATTGAACCGATTCTAAAAATTCTTTCACTAATAGAAAGCTACACTATCCCTGAGTGATATAGGCTATATTTTATTTTGATAAATTTCTTGCGGGGGGAGATAATTCCTGTGGGATAGTAACAAAATATAACTCCGGGAATTCTCAAGGGCGTCGCCAAGGGGGGGCAGGGGGGGGGGGCAGTTGCCCCCCCCTAGAGATCAAATGTAGCTAGCCGCAAAGCGACCAAAGTGCGAGCAATTGACTTCCTTACCTATTAAGAAATTCCGCATTGCATGACAAAACGTAAATAAATTCACAAGGTTTAATGTATATTGTAGAAAGTATTGAAATATTCAGAATAACATTAAGATTTTGACATCCGTTTTTAAAATCGCCGCCATTTTCATCACGACTATATCAGATTTGCCAAAACGCAAGGCCATTAAACAGTGTAAAAATTTATTAGAACCGTTCTTATTACAATCGTCATCGAGGCAAAGACTTCCAAAGTGTAACGCTTCATGCTCACGGCGTTCATATTTTTTATCCTCCATAATATTGCCCCATTGCCCCCCCCTTAGTCATAAGCTGGCGACGCCCTTGGGAATTCTTTTGCATTTTAGCGTATTGTCGGAATCCTACTAATATTATAAAAACCACCAACGACTTCGCTTCGCAGGGGGAGAATTTCTCGCGGGGGGAAACAAATAAATTCCAATTAATTATGTGAAACAATTGGTCGAATTTCGACGACAGGCGATACTAGTATGGATTATATTCCCATCATACATGAATTTACTAGTTAATGATTACATGTTTAAAAAATCAATAATATGTAATTCTATTTTTAAAGTTTCATAAGTTTCTCGTTTTTCTGAAAGCATGGCATTTCCATAAATTATAATTTGTGTCGTAGTTTTTCAGCTTATATTATGTTACAGTTGAAAAAGTATAGATAATCACTTTTTCAGAATAAATCTTTACAAAAAATTAAGTTAACTACTCTGATTTTTTCATCAATCTATAATAATTTCAATTCAACATCAAGATTTGTTTTATTAATATCTTTTTTTTGAACTAGAAAAAAAACTCCAGTAAATTGGACGCGGGACCATTCCAACTTCAAAAAAACTGACATTTGGCATAATATTATAATAAATAAAATAAAATTTCTGTTAACGTGTGCGATGACGCGGGTAACGGCTAGTATTAAATATTTATATTATATTTGCTTTTCGTTTCCATAGTTACATATGGTTTCACACATAAAAATTAACCTAAGTATGCCTGTCAGATAACTAATTTCTTTTTGACAGATAAATTACTTCAGAACAAAAAACAGCTGATTTTTTTATTTTCAAAATATTTACGAAACTATAATATTTAGAAAAAAATTTGTTTACAAAACTTTCTTGGAAAAAAAAATAATAATAATGAACCGTTATGAAAAGGATACCATTATTATAGAAAAAAACAACGTTATATAGGTCATATCTCTTCTGCACATGCGCCGATTTCCCCAAAAATAATAGGGCTCTTCATATTTACATGTCAAACATCTAACCAAAATTTGGTTTCGATCCACTCAGCCGTTTGACCTCTATCGTGCTCACAGACAAACAGACGAACAGACTTTTTCCAAAAATATGTTTTTTGGATTCGGGGGATCTCAAAACGAAAAAATATTGTCCATTTTTGAAAAGTGAATTTTGACCTAAATTAATACCATTCCCCACTTGTGAAGTTGGAATGGTAAAATACTTTAAGATGGTCCCACAAAATGGGGGGGACAAATGTCACCCAAAAAAGAAATATTCGTATTCGGTTATGTAGGGTATCATATTTTGAAAGGGCTTTTCTACCATTCCAGCTCCACAAGTAGGGAATGGTACTAATGTAGGTCAAAATTCACTTTTCAAAATTTTACAATATTTTTTCGTTTTGAGATCCCCGGATCCAAAAAACATATTTTTGGAAAAGGTCTGTTTATCTGTTTGTCTGTAAGTCTGTCTGTGAGCACGATACAGGTCAAACGGCTGAGTGGATCGAAACAAAATTTTGGTTAGCTGTTTGACATGTAAATATGAAGAGCCCTATTGTTTTTGGGGAATATCGACGTATGCGCAGAAGAGATAATAATATGGCCTGTAACGTTGTTTTTTCTGTAATAATGGTATCATTTTCATAACAGTTTATTATTATTATTATTTTTCCAAGAAAGTTTTGTACAAATTTTTTTTCTAAATATTATAGTTTCCTAAATATTTTGAAAATAAAAAAAAGAGTGTGTGTGTACTAATGTACGCACGACAGAAATTATACTTCTTTGGCGTAACAAAACAAAAATAACTCCAAAAATGTTATCCCGCGTGCCGGTAGGTACTAAACGTTTGTAAAAAAGACGATAAAATAATAAAATAAAGATATTACATAAACTAATTTAATTTAATAAATTATTAATTTATTAAATATATTTATTTATTGTATTTATATCTAATGATTTATTAAAAAAAAATAAAGCACGTTTGTGTTGAGATTCGAACCCGAGACCTATCCGTTACGCTACGTACATCTTACTTAGCAGTGCTATATAATAGGGTATTATATACGGAACCCTCAGCGCGCGAGTCAAAACTCGCACTTGTCCGGGTTTTACTTCTGTTACCAAACACAATCAAATTTTTTGAATTGCTCTTGCTGGTTTTTCGCATGACTGAGGGACGGAAAATATTTTTTAGCTGAAAACTAGCGGAGCATGTGTGAGTACTGACTAGGGCACACACACACGCGCGCACGAACAAAACAAGGCAACGAGAGAGAGTCGACACTCGACGACGGACAAACCTAACCTCTTTGACCTGATCAATACAGCGCCTAAAATAGGCCGGGCTAAGCACTACCGTTGCCTGGCAACGCCTCTCGTGGCCGACAAACACACTGCCTGACTGACACCTTAAATTGCTATTTTATTTCGTAAAATATTGTAATTTTCTTGTTATATACATGCAAATGCATAATATCTTGCATGCAAGTTTTCAGTTTTCCACATTGTGTACTATTTCTCTTGTATACTCGTTTGCAGTGCAGGATAACAGCAACTATCGATTGCTTTGCTTGGTAAAACGCGATGCAGTTGTTATTAGAGAGTGTCTCCTCTTTACACATGTGCACGCAGCAACCGTGAGAGAGAAGAAAATATGCGGTTTAATGTACGATTTGCATATTTATCATATTCTTCGAAGAATGCAGGAGGTCCGTACCTCAGAATGAAAAAAAACGAAATCTTTATTGTTGTTCGTCTGTCGACTGTCTGTCTGTCCATCAGGATCCTTTTTTCGGAAACGGCTAGATGTAGCAAGTTGAAATTAATATCAAATACTAAGGTCTACAGCCCCATAGTCCTGTAAAAAATTCAAGCTTTTAACTCAACGCAATAAAAAGATACGGTCTTTTAAAAACCACGTATTTACGTATTTTGATAACGACTACTCATCAAAACCTATAGTGTCAAAAGTAAACAAAAGTGGCATCATCCTACGCGATGATTGTGATCTATATCTGGAAATCATTACCTGACTAACTTAGTGTAGCAACATTTTTGTTATATTATATTAACCACGCTTTCTCAATTCTCGATATGATTTTTTCCAAATTACGTTTTCTTAGCTACGCTAGAAAATTGAAGGTTGTTGATAACAATAAGAAAATTTGGTTTCAATTAATCAGCTATCGATATTGAGAAAGCTGAAATTTGATATGCAGGCTGGGTTCGCGTACAAGTAATGAGAAAATTAAAAAATCCAAGATTTTCCCCCTCAAACCCCTTAGAGTGGGGGTGCAGATTTCTATAGGTCTGTAGTCCTAGATAGTTGGAATTTGGTATGCAGGCTGGGTTTCGCGTAGAAGTGACGCGGAAATTAAAAAATCTGTGATTTCCCCCCTTTTAATCTCTCAAAATGGGGGGTGCAGATTTATATATAGTCTGTAGTCCTAGAAAGCTGAAGTTTGGTATGCAGACTAGGTTTCACGTACAAGAACCGAGGAAATTAAAAAATCTGTGATTCCCCCAACCCCTCAAATGGAGGGTGCATATTTATAGCGGAAAGGCATGTTGGCTAGACTTAGTGTATAAGCAATATCCTACAAAAAGAATTAATCCCACCAAAAACAAATCTTGTAAAAATAAGGTCAAGTTTCGTAGTCGCGTAGCAGCGAAACGTTATGAGATTTAATAGAGCAAAATCTAATTAATTAAATGGAAAAGTAGTGAAATCTAAAAATTTGATAACTTCAGAGTTCGCTAAGAGAATAAAGGAAGAATGACTAAAGCGCTAGGCCTTTCAGTGAAACTTTGAAACTAGCCAAGTTTTAGATTTCACTTCTTTTCACTTACAATTAATTGGGCTTGGATTTATTAAACCTCATAACTTTTTACTGCTATATGCGCCTTATTTTATATGGCCTTATTTTTACAAGAATTGTTTTTGATAGGATTTGATATTCACATAATGGCCTACTTAAATATCATAATATATTATTTTTTTGGATATACAGGGTGTCGACCACCCGTATCAGTCGTTTTTTTCGAAAACGGTTAGTCGTAGAGAGTTGTGTCAAAAATTTGTATTATAAAAGCCCTAATAAAGAATCGAATGGTGATAATTTTTTTTTCCGGGAAGGTCGGCTTCCTTATTAGTTTGCTCCAGAATGTCCAGAACTTCGGAATTATAAATGTAACGATAGGTCGAAAGTGGTATTGTTGAAAAGATCTTTAAAAAATAAGCAAGTTTTGTAGGAAAATTTTTTTTATTACTGCCACCCCTGTAAATTTCTATAAGTATAAATATAAATTATTATATGTTCAAAACTCCGGAATTTTAGAAAGCACGATAGGTTGAAAGTGGTGCTGTTGAAAAGTTCTTTAAAAATAGGCAAGTTTTGTAGGAAAAATTATTTAATTACTGCCACCCCTGTTAAGTAACAATCGTTTGAAATTATTAAATCAAAATTTCATAATAACGATCGAAGTCGGCATTAAAAATCTAGCAACCTTAGACATTGTCACAAGTGTTCAAACTTCAAACTGTCTTTATCTGTATCTTTATACATACTACTGAGCTCTTCTGATTATACTGTGAGTGTACTTCTTCAGTGTTTAATGATCGATAGGATAGGTAACAGATATTAAATGCGGACTTTTAAAAAGTTCGTTATTATGACATTTTAATTTAGTAGTTTCAAACAAATTATACTTAACAGGGGTGGCAGTAATAAAAAAAATCCGTACAAAACTTGCTAATTTTTTAAAGATCTTTTCAACAATACCACTTTCGACCTATCGTTACATTTATAATTCCGGAGTTCCGGACATTCTGGAGCAAACTAATAGGGAAGCCGACCTTCCCGGAAAAAAAATTATCACCATTCGATTCTTTATTAGGGCATTTATAATACAAATTTTTGACACAACTCCCTACGACTAACCGTTTTCGAGAAAAACGACTGATACGGGTGGTCGAACTCACCCTGTATATTAAGATATTTTTGGTGTAAACGGTGATTGCCAGATTATTATTGGAATGGGGAAAAATGAAATAATTGAAGGAACGTACGGAGGGGTTAATTTTTTCTAGTTTATAAAACAATTTCTCATAATGATACTTATAGGTAGCATACGTGCAATAATGCACGTATTAACCAAATACATAATGGGTTTTTCAATAAAGACATAACAATTTTGTTTTATAATACGGAACATAACCTACAAACTATTTTATGATCTGTCAAAGTCAAAACGTCAGTCAAGACTTACATTTTTATCATGGTGAAGTTCACGGACGAGCAACGTTTGGAAATCGTTAAAACTTACTACCGAAATTCTGAGTCGGTAGTCGCAACTTTGGTAATCGTTTAATCTCGAGAAATGGTCCAGTCGAATGGCCACCTCGCTCATGCGATTTGACGCCGTTGGATTTTTTCTTATGGGGTTAACTTAAGTCGAAGGTTTATGCCAACATTCCAACAACGTTAGAGGAGCTCAGGAACAATATTGAACGCAAAATTGCCAACATTCCAGCTGATATGTGTGAAAGAGTGATTGAAAATTGGATCCAAAGAATCGATCGCTGCCATCATGTTCGTGGTGGTCCTATGAACGACGTCAAATTCTATACATAATTGTAACATGTGTACTACACCTGGAATAAATTTCAGCCCGATATCTCAATTATTCTGTGTTTTATTTAAATACCAAATTGTTATGTCCTTATTGAAAAACCCTTTATATTGGCAAAATTTGGTACCGCGACCAGTGTGCAATTATTATCCTTGACAGACTTTGAATTTAATAAGTAACCAAATAATGTATACTTGGAAATCTTCGTAGTATCATTGTTTAACATATTACTAGAAGATTTTGATCCTTATGAGCGTAAATGAGGCCACTTTTAATAGAGGCAGCTAGACGTCGCACTATTGGCCATCTGTTGACTAGCATCCTAAGTTTTATTATTTAATCTTTGAGTACAGAATAATTGTAGAGTTTACAGAAGTGAGTTGTGTTGACAATCGTTAGGCCATCTGGTGACTAGCATCTTAATTTTATTTAAGACAATCTTGCGTCATTGGTTCATATTAAATAATATTTCGCGGTGACTATTAATAGACAACCCCTAACGTTCTTTCGAAACGCCTCTTTTTTGAGATGTTTATATTCACGAGGAATATTATTATAAGTATATAGAGGCAGAACCATAAGTAAAAGATTTTTTATAAAAATTTGTTTCATGCAAGTTTATTGACAATGTTGTATCCTGTGACATCGTATTTTTATTATTATTATGATAATCTGATAAATATTTTAAATTGCAATTTAAATAATCTGGCTGCCCGGTTGTGATCAAGTTGTCTACGAAGTATGCGATATGTAAATTTATGTTGTATACAATATATCTGAAGCATATATTTTAAAATTTTTGGATAAGCTGCGATGTTGACTGGTTTATACATGGTCCGTACACAATATCACAATACTTAAAAGATGATAAAATGAGCGATTCCACTAAGTATTTGTCTATGTATAATCCTAAATTTTTGCAGTAGTCTACAGAATTAGTTTGATGATCAGACAGCGTTACGGCACTTTAGCCAACTGATTCCGGCTTTCTATAGACATTATATTGAATTTAATGGGATTTAACATTAGGGCAAGACTTTTGGACCATTCTGATATTTTATTTAATTTTAAACTTAATAATGTTAATCATTATTATGTCAAACTAAAAATATTCATACATAAGAAAATTAGATAATCAAATTCATTAAAGGGGCCTACACACGATCAGTTTAACTGCGCAGTTTAACCCTTGTGGCGTCATGTCTGAGCGATAAACTGAGATAACTGCATAGTTCCGACAAATTTTAACGCAGGCTTTTGGCCTGCGCATTTGACTCTACTTTGCACCGATAAACTGCGAAGTCAGCTCAGTTAATTGAACAGTTGGCACAGTCATGTGTAGTCTTTGGGTAAGTTCGGTTTTGCGCTCAGATCAATCTGAGCGCAAAACCGAACTTCCCTTTCTAGTCGTGTCTAGCCACGCACGTCAGCTCTTCAAACTGAGAACAATTGAGGAGCAAACTGAAATAGCCCACACACCGTACAGTTCACACAACTGTGCAGTTTGACTGCACAGATAAACTGCGAAGTTAAACTGATCGTGTGTAGGCCCCTAACGATTGGAAAAATTGTGAAAGATTTATTTTAAATTCTTTTATTTAACAACAAATTTTACAATCTTAATGAATTTGATTATCTAATTCTCTTAAACTGCTTGCTTTTGTTAACTAATTAGTATAAGTTGCTATGATAGACTAAGAGCGGATAACACTTTTTTATGTGTTTTTAGAAGACTTGGAACTTTTTTTAAAAGATAACTTTTAAATATCTCTACAAGGGGTAAATAGTCTGTCATTCCAAACGCGGGGCAAAACTTTTTCTAGACTTTACTAATGATAAACACACATAAGTCTTTTTTCGCAAGAGTGAACAAAAAAATATGGGGTGGTTTTGCCCCGCGTTTGGAATGACAGACTATATACCCCTTGTAGAGATATATAAAATTCATCTTTTAAAAAAGTTCCAAGTCTTATAAAAACACATGAAAAAAGTGTTATCAGCTCTTAGCCTATGAATACATCAAAATATATTTTACGAGTGTTTGAACAATTTTTATTCAGAGACAAAGAAATATAAAATCAGATAGCGTTTACAGATAAATTATGTAACTAAACTAAGTTCACTTTATATAAGTTTTATACAGTCTCAACAAATTTCAAAACATTAAAATAATGTCAGCTGCGGCAGTGATGTAAATATCTTATATCATTATTTAGGATCAGTTAGAGGTAGCATTGACAATATCTGAGCTGTTAGTTCAACAATAATATAGGTGGAAGCACAAGTCAACATTGAGTTTGTGGGCCAGGGGAATGAAACGTAAGCGGGCAGCTATAGTATATTTTTCAGTACATGGAATCACTATCTTCCCATATAATATGTTAATCAATGGTAGTATTTTTACCACACAGAAGCTATATAAGATATACGTGATCTGAATTTCACATATTTAAAATAAGAATGAAAATATAATATTGCATTGAAATTGTATACATACCTAAACAAAAGACAACCGCTACTTTGCTTTCAACTATTACAAACTTTTCTCAAAGTTGTAAATGTAGAGTAACGACATTGTAGACTTTATGAAGTTATAGGGATGATTTGTAAGTTGTATATACAAAGAAATGTAATAATAATAAAATTCTTTATTCAAAAAATGTCATGGTTACAAAGAAGAGCGTCAGTAAATGACAAAGTCATTTGCTACAAATAATTAAGTACAAAGTTCGTACGGGCATTTTATAATTAAATATTCTTTAACTTTTACTTTAAACAGTCTGTAGCTTTTTACAGTCGTAATCTCTGGTGGAAGACTTTCATAAAGTTTCACAGCAGAGTATCGAGGTCCTTTGGTAAACAGGGTGAGACGATGCTCCGGTACACCGTGATTGAAACGTCCCCGCGTAGAATGATCATGATCCGGCAAATGTTGGTAGAATAAATGTTTGTTTTTAAAAATAAAGCAAACAGACTGTAGCATGTAAATCGCATATATTGTCAAGATTCTGTTCTTAATGAAAGCTGGTTTACAAGACTCAGCAAACCTGAGATGAAATATTATTCTTATAATTTTTTGTAATGTTCTGAAATCCTGTGATTTTTAAATATTTTTTATTCTCAATCGTACAATAGCGACAGTAATTGAGCTATATAATATAGTTTTCCTTGTTATTAGTGTATTTGCCTTTTATGGCGCATACACTATCGGCGTCGATCGGATGGTGGGACCTATATAGGTGTGGGACCATAACACGTGGACGTTCCATTATAAACAATTCGGTTCCATTTTTGAAAATGTTTTCGTAACACATGAAAGACTTAATCGATTGAAACTAAATTAAGCCGAAGCCTATTTTGCAGGCGCTTCGAGGTTTTTCCGTGATTCTTTTCCATAATCTTTGCGCATGCGCCATAAAAATATGCATAAGGCTTCGCACGAGACCGTTAATATCAAACCGAAACGACAACTACTCGATATCTTCTCAACTTGACGAGACAAGACCAAGACGTTTCTTGTCTAGCAATAAGTATATCTAGACATGTTTCTAGTACTACCTAACAAGTCTCACGGATACTTTTGGAAAAATAAAAAAATCACATAAAATAAAAGTTGAGTTATAAACGTATCAATTATTCGATTTATTCTTTTTATCTACATATAACTATACGAACCAAAAAATTATAGGCTTCATATTTCTGAATGCAATTAAAACGACGGCTTACATGATGTCGTAACGAGACGAAACACGGCGGCCATTAATGAGTGAGACGACACTGTTCTTTTTCGTTATCGACGGTATCGAAACGACATTTTCAAAAAATTCGTCGTCTCGACTCGTGTAAAGCCCTAAAAATTTAATTATCAATAAAATAAATATTAAATTTTAACTATGATTAGTAAAAAATAGACAATTTGAATTAAATTAAAAACAGTCCATGATTATATACAGGGTGAGGCACATAAAGTGTTACAAGCTAATATCTCAGAAAGTAATGGTTGTAGCAAATAAAGTTTCGCATAAAAACTGTTTAGTATCAAGGGGCACGTATGTTGGTAAAATAGATTTTCTTCTCGATTGGTATGCTGAGGTTGGGTCAAGGTCACCTCCATTTTTTTATCGGACTATGTGGATTTTTTCACGGAATCTTGTAACCGTTATTGAGACGAATCCAACGACCTAAGACATAACGTTATTCAAGGTCACTTCAAGGTAATAAATAAAGAAGTTGTGTAATATGAAAATAACTATTTATTAATTAAAACGTTACTATAAAGTAGCTATCAAGTTACTACAAATGTAAAAATGTCAAATGTAAACAATCGAATCAATTGCGAAACAAGGCTTCTTGATAGTAACGTTTTAATTAATAATTAATTATTTTCATATTACACAATTTCTTTATTTATGACCTTGAAGTGACCTTGAATAACCTTATGTCTTAGGTCGTTGGATTCGTCTCAATAACGGTTACAAGATTTCGTGAAAAAATTCACATAGTCTGATTTAAAAAAATGGAGGTGACCTTGACCCATTCTCAGCATACCAATCGAGAAGAAAATCTATTTTACCAACATACGTGCCCCTTGATACTAAACAGTTTTTATGCGAAGCTTTATTTTCTACAAACAATACTTTCTGAGATGCTTGTAACACTTTATGTGCCCACCCTGTATAATTATCTGTTATTAGTGTATTTGCCATATTATGGCACATACACTAAATTGGCGTCGGTCGGATGGCGGAACCTGAGGGTCGAACCAAAATTTCTCGACGTTTCATAGCCTCCTGAACAATTTGGCACCATTTTTTGTTTTTCTTATATTCAGACATTTCTAAACTTTTTTATTCATATAGGTATAAATATAATAAACCTAATAGAAGCAACTAACGAAAAGCGATAAACCCAATTATTGGTGACTACCTTACATATCATGTTTTGTTTCTTTAGGGTAAAATCTAGGTCACATATTATGTACGAGTGCGTAGTAGAGGGGCTCGGAAGGGATTTATTCTTTAAGAACTCTGAAGCATTGTGTAATAAGGGGTGCCGTTTAGGATATTTTAACGAAATTATAAAAAATAGTGACAAGCAATTCCAATGTTTATATATAACGTAAATAATATAGAACACAATTACTATTCTTTTATTTTATTATAACTTTTGAAAGTATCAGAATCGTTAAATAATATTTAAAAAAACTGTGAATATATTAATTTAGAAATAAAGAAATAAAGCGCGGTGTAATAAATAATTAACAACATTTAAATTTAGATATTATATTTATACCCATAAATCTCGCTGTATCCTAATAATAAGTCGGCATTGTTGCTAACTTTTTTAATATTGGAGGCTTCTGCAGTTGAATGCCGGCTTTTTTATAGTATTTTTACGTAGATTACGATGGTAAAAACAAAAATCAGCATGTGGCATATTATTGCAAAGCATTCTGGGCTTTGGATCAAAATGTGGTGGGTTCGAATCATGGGTGTTTTGTGATGTCGTTTAATTTAATTTGATGTAATTTGCTGTAATTAGACACTAATGTCCTTAGTTGTCTACAATAAATAAATTAATTCTTTACATTTCAGTTTTACATCAGAATTATAGATTATGCTATTATATATTATTTTTAAAATCGCGTGCATGTATTGAAAAAGCTCAGTTACGTTCATCCCAAATAGTACCTACCTAGTTTTTCTCCATATTTCATTTTATTTAGTTATTGCTCTATTATATAACATTTATGTGGCTATTCGTAAAACATGGCGCACCAGTATTCCTATTCCATGTATTATATAACAATATGTATCGTTCACAAATTATTAGTTTGTAACAGTTACCGTGCGATGTTATCTGCGGCAGCCATCGTCATCGTTGTGTCAGGGGCTGGGAAACATCCCCTAACGCCATCGTTCCAATATATAAACATTTTGAGGGATTATTTCAATTACCATAGTATACACGTTTTACAAATAATTCACGAAAATTTCAAATTTATGTCCCAACATTAATTATCATAGTTTTTTTAGAGGGTTTTTTTTTTTTACTTTCCTAATAAAAATATATATAATTTTAATAATATATTCTGTAAATACATATTTGTGCGTCAAGCGCGATGTTTTCAGCACGAGTAGTAGGCCAGCGCACACGAGTCTTGGCGAGTGTGCATCCCGAGCTGTATACTGATGCTGAAAACATCGCGCCTGACGCATAAAGATTTAGCACACGCGTTGCACACTATACTTTATTCAACACATGCATAGTTTAAGACTTTATTTGAATTGATGTCAAACGTGCACCTTAGATTCACTGACAGCAGTATACATTTCATTATAAAAACACTGACCTTGATACAAACTTCAAAAGAAATCAGAATGCCTTTAAAATTGGTAATAAAATAATTTTTCCCTTCTTTCCCTACCTACAGTTAATTTAGAACTTCTAAATGACTGTGGCTAGGGAAGATGATTGTAAAACGAAGGGAAAAAATGTTTTGTCCTGTTTAGAGGCATTCTGATTCTTTTTTTGAAATTGGTTCAATTTATTTTATTTCACAATTTTATGGTCTGTGTTTTATTTTACTTCAGTTGGACCGGATAAATTCAGAAAATGCGGCTAGCCGGCTTTTCCTCATAAATCCTAAACAATAGTAGTCCGGTCAAAATAGACCAAAAAATAGTGGTAAGCTTACAATAATTCGCATAGAGCTAAATATTGGTATTTTTTACAAAATTACTTTACGAATGGTCTTTATAATTGATGTCAAGTAAAAATGTCATATTTTCGAAAAAAAATTGTCGGTCTATCTGTCTGTTTCACTGCTGTCGATTTGTATATTTGGTTGTTTAAAACTAGAGAACCACTGCTCTAATTTCGATTAAATTATTATTAATCGTTAACTTAAAGTTCAACTTAAAATTAATGTACAAATCATTATGTTAAGCCATCGGAAAGCAGCATAGACCCGTTATGTAAAATCGAGTGGGAGGAAGCCGCGAGTGCAAGTAAAACTCTGAATCGTAGACAAAAAATGTTTATACAAAAGTTGTAGAGAATTGTATCCTCTACAAGATTGTATAAGCTATTTTTATGATAACACTTACCGTTTACAAGAAAAATGCAAAAAACCGATATTTGCGACCTTTGACCTTGAATAATTTTTTTAGCACACATGGAATCGATGGGAACTTTTGATATTTTACTTATAATAGTGTACCAAAGAGCTATACCAATATTTAGCTCTATGCGAATTATTGTAAACTGAAATGTTTATTTTGACCGGACTATAGGTATAATCGAGGGTATAATAAAAGTTTCATCCAAATCAGTCAAGCATAATAGATATATTATAATTTATATTTTGTGCCCGACTTGCTTTACCGCTCACTGTTCATTCCCCTTTAGTCGTAACACAACCTAAGTACCTATATAATAGAACTATTAGCCGATATTACTCGAGAAAACTGAAGGAGTAGGATTTTAAACAGTGAAAAAAAATCAAATTGGTTCAGTAATCACTGAGAATATACATAATAACACAAACATATACGTCGAATTCATAGCCTCTTTTTTGAGTCAAAAACAATTAAAAGGTCTATAATTTTTTAAAGTTAAATTCATAGTTATAATATTATGTTATATTGTAGTGTCCATGTCCAATAAATTCAGTTTTCACTTTCAAATAAATTAAGAAAACTTTTTTATTTAAAAGTGAACATAATACGTAACTACCATTCACGTACCTACTGCGCCTTGATGATCATCAAGAGATGAATTTAGATTATCATACTTTAGTAACTTCTTTTTGAAGGTATATAAACGCTAATGACCTCAGTTATTGAGCGTCTATTACCTACAATCTAATCTATTCGATTTGAAGGTGGATATATCAATATTTATTCTTAAATGGTGTTGTAAGTTTAAAGAAATAAAGAATCACTCAAGTGACAACTGTGGAATGAACCAAAACTCCACCAGTCACTAACAAATTTTAAGGGTTGGAAAATAACTATACTTTTCATTTATTTTCCTTTGTCAAAACATTTTTTTGAGAAAGAGTTGTTATTAATTATCGACTTTCAAATATTCTAAACGAATATTAATTTTTACCAGAAATAGCCATTCTACTTATGGATATATAAATATATTAACTATACTGGAAAACTAATTAAAAATCGATTATGCACATCAAATTTAAGAAATTTAAAAAAAAAATTCCGTAATACGTTGATCATGAATTTTGTGTTACGTGTAGAAAAATTTTTTTTCTTAAAAATTCCATTGACTAAAATTATTGTGTACAAAAACAATTAATAGACTCATGTAACTCTGGCAGTCGGTGGTCTTAAAAAATACAATCTTATGTAAGATATCTCATCCCTGACCGACACAATTTACCTGAAACCACCCCAACGAGGACTGTACCAGAACCACCCAGAACACAGCGGCAGATGTGTGTAACTTGCTTTTACCCCTCCCTTTCATCAACACCACCCACTAGATCGCCTAAATATCCAGGTATAATAATACACTGTCTCTGTATGACGTGTAGAGAAAACACCACCAAAATATGGCACACGCACGCACACACAGTACACACACATACCTACATGTGTGTGTTTAATACATAAAACTAACGATCCATCCAATTCACTCTGAAGCTCGCACCACTATGTGCTTGTATATATGTCACCTACCCTAAAATGATTGGTCCCCGTACGAATAACTCTCTAAAGTCTAATGGATACTAGGTATAGATGGAAACCATGACGTATCCCCGTATAAAGTGTCTGTGTGTGAGTGAACCTGGCATCCATATTATTAACCTGGCTACAAGCTGTAACCAATATGATATTAGGGATGTCAAATTCTCGAACTAAGACAATAGGGTACTTGGATGATTTTTTGTGCTATATTAATGAAGCTGTAAATTCTGAACAAAATGACACCTAAATCACCAAATTCTGATTTCAAATATAAATAAAAATAAATAAATAAATATAAATATAAATAAAAATTTTTGAAATATTTATGTAAGCCCCAGTATGTGAACGCAGAGTGCGTTTATGTAATCTACTTTATAATCTGCACTGTATAAAAACCAAGAAAAAGACTTGAAAAATATTATGTTCAATAATTGTACCCATATAAACCGTGTAAGCTATGTATCTAAATCTAATCTATAGTAAGGTTCGAAAATAATTGTCAGTGAGTCATATATACCTATAGCTACTAACAAGCTTGATAGGCCGGAAAAAGCAATGAAACAGTTATAAAACATATGATACATTTTTAGACACAGTGCTTAACATTATATTATATAGTGTTACGAATACTCAATGTGTGTTTTTTAAAAAATAATTAACCACACCTGAAGATGGCAACTCGTTGCTGAAACGCGTAGTGTTAAATCACAAGAAGTCACAAGACGGATATAATACAAGGTATTTCTAATACTTCATAATATAAAACATATATACGCGTCCCATGCATCATAAAAACGGTGCCGCTTATATTATATTGTGAAGCATATTATTAAGTGTTATTAGTCACTGACAAATATTTTCGCACCATACTGTCCATACTGTATGCGGAAACGAATTCTCAAGATGTAAGTCAACGCTTTTTTGATCACATAATTTCTTTTGGTTTCTTCATATTTTATTCAACGAATCTTTCAACGCTTCGTCGATTTTAGAGTTTGATTCAAATTGACGTATATATAGTTTCGTAGTTCAGAGTTCTACATAATAAAAATGCAATAGAAAGTTTGATGCAAGTAGTAAGTACTTTAATTATTATAGATTTGAATCCAGAAAACCCGACCTTAACAACAGAGTTGACGTACACCCTTTACCATTAATGACTGTTGGAAAATCGGCGTATACATACATAAGGTTACCTTCTGGAATGTTTTCTAGGGTGGTAATGACTAATGGACTGTTTCTAGCTTGACCATATGATCTCGATTCCGTCAGTTTTTTTTTTCAAAATTATGTTATTTATTTCAGGTAATGCTCCCACGGGAAAAATCATAAAACCTTTTTATAGTTAGTTTGATGCCCTACAAATTATTTTCCATTAAATGTTTGTTGTTGACGCAATAGGAGCAGATATTTTCAAAAATAAAAACATTTTTGACAACTTCTGCCAGTGGTTCGAGCTCACTCTAGATCTATGGGGGTTTTTGATATGTTACTACGGGGGTGCTCCCAATAACCCTACCAAGTATCCAAATCTCTGCATTTAAATTATTATACATAGAAACATTTATCAAGTATTAGGTAACTGTTTACATGTTTTTGTAATGACATTTTCCTTACATTATTTAACAGAGTCCAATTTTCATGCGTTAGTAAATATAACTCATAATTCATATTCTAATTTATTTAATTATTCATACAGTTGTAAAAATTAAATTATTTGAACTCGGTTTTTTATATGCATTTAAATACACACAAGTATCACAATTACATTAGTATTACAGAAAGTTTCCATACCATTAGCTAGGGTTGAACTATTTACTCAAACTCTGGTTGCCCCATAATATATTATTTAGTGTGATCGTATATTTATAATAAAAAAAACATATTAAAAGTCCTTGACTCTTGGGTGAGCGCAAGAGGAGGGGAGCACTTCAAAGGTCCTTTTTTTTGGTTATTCGCGTATATCACGAAAACAGTTAGTCCTACGAAAAAATTCCATGCACGAAAATTGCGGCTGACAAAATTTCCTACATTTTCTATATTTGAGATTTTTTTTATCTCCAACCGTTAACGAGTTACAGGCTTCTAAAAACTTTGGATCAGGTTAAGATAAAATGGTAAACTGGTATACCATTTTGAAGGAAATTTAATTCTCTACGACTTTTTTTTGTAATGAAAGACTGAGGCGCTAGAGAGAAAAATTCGGCAAAAAAATGTGGTGCGAAAAATGTTTTTCGAAAAATAGCGGTTTTCAGAAGCGTGTAACTCGTTAACGCTTGAAGATAGAAAAAAAAACCTCAAATATAGAAAATACAGGAAATTTTGAGGGTTAAGGACTTTTAATATGTTTTTTTTATTAACCAGTCCAAATGAGGTCCCGAAGTCAGTTTTTGCGCTTATTGAGTTTCCGGCTATACCCCTCTTTAGAGCACTGAGCTATAAAGCAACTTGTTAGCTATCAGACGACTATGCAAGTCGGAAGTTTTCAAGTTTAAAGTATGATGGGGAAAAAAGGTCTGTGACAATCCTCAGTTTTTAAATTGCTGCAGTTCTGGCCTTATTAAGAATCAATATAGTGTAATAAAGAACGATCGCAAAACTAGTGTATTTTCGGTCCGTTTTCAGACCCTCAAATTTAGAACCGAAATATGTGTCAGTGTCATAATATGTTCAGTTATGATAATACAATGTAATCGTACATAGTAAAATATTACTTTGAGCATATGATTGGTTTTAGAAATACAGAGAGTCAAAGTGGTCACTCTTCATTCAGAAAGTAGATATGACTATTAGATTTTTAGTTTTTACCGCACTAATGCTCAGATTGTATTTGAGCCATCCAAAAAAAATCAGTATATAAAATTATATGGCGGTGTATGTTCACTCATAATAAGATTAAAAACTAATCAGCAACGCAAAAAAACCTTTATAAATACTATCAGAGACGTTTTTTCAGCATGAACATTAGTGCAGAAAAAATTTAAAAGTTATACTTGCTGAATGGAAGGTGACCACTTTGATCGTCTGTATTTCTAAAATCAATCACATTTTCTATGATTATAGTCTCATCATATTCAATAATCTTTATGTTTCAGGACAGTCGTTTGGGTCAATTAAATTTATAATAATATCATCATATTCACCGTACATATCTGGAGCTAATGGCCTTGATACCGAAGCCCTTACATAATTAGAAAAATGTCTGTTTAAGAAAATGTGTAAGCACCGCAGAAGGACGTAACATTGCAATGGCGTCATAGTCGAGTCTTACTGGTGGAAGAGCGGTTTTTAGATTAGTTTTGGTCGTGATGTGTTTGTATCCGGATATCAACTATTATCCGTGTTCAGTCCATCCTTGGCAGCGCTGTTAATGCATTTCTCATTTGTGAATTGTGATCAACGATGTGATAAAAAAGAACCCAACCGGTGGGAGTGGTGGGCCTCATGGCTCACTCATACTGACAACACATTGTAACGCCGGTCCGGCCAAGGACACTTCAATAACACGCACACACACACACACACAGTCATATGCATTGTCTCATTTGCGTTTGTGTTTCAAAATTATTACTGTACATAATATTATAGTCTATGAAAAACTATTAGTACTACCTTGATGGTGTTCCATATTTGGCCTAAATATTAATGATTTAACAATGGACCCGTTTGAACACACTAATTTTTGCTTTAAATTTGGTAATGATAATTACACTGACAGATAAACAATCGTGAAGTGAACAAAAAATGAGTCCATTTTGGGTAAGTTCGGTTTTGAGCTCAGATCGATCTGAGTGCTCCAACGCGTTCGAATTTAACTTTTATATGCTCTGAAAAATCTCTATCCTGCGTTCGGATTTAAAATCTGGATAAGATCGAGCACGCTCTATGAGCTCCAAGGAAAGCGAGCGAGCAAGCAGATTTAACCATCTTCAGAGCATTCATTTTAAAAATGAGCGGAAACACTTGTTGTGAGATTGGATAAATTTCGAAGTTTATTTATATGGGGTAATTTTTCAATAGGTAAAAACACACGAATAATATTTATTCAAAGAATAGTAATAACCAATAAGTCTGTATCGCACAGAATGATTAAATAAAATATTTATTACATCTATGGATCGAAAAAATCAACAACCGGTAGTACTATTAATTTTAAAATAAAGGAATAAAAACGAAAAAAATTGTGAATCATGATTTATTATTATAACAATGTTGAATTAAATCGAAATGAGGAGCAATAAAGAATATATTTCGGCTTGAGTAATAAGAATTTAACTTGCTGGGGCCATTTTATTCTGACGTTTGGAAAAAGAAAGAAAGATTATGTTCGGAATTGTTTAGATGGCTCGATTTGCTCGCTTGTCACGTGCCCAAAATCTGTTCGCTCGGCTCGATCAATCGAGTGCAAAACCAAACTTACCCTTTAAAAATAGTTTTCCGCACCCCGCACCCCCGGTGTGGGGACTAACGCTATATTATATTTACCTAGTCCCAATTGTATAGCCACTATTTTACCTCTCTCTTCCTCAAAGAAAAGCCATGTGCGCCGTTACTGAGTCTTTCGCCCGCGCCGCTTTTTTGCGCCAGTCCGTACCTGCACGTCTTTCTCCCCAACCTTCTTATTTCTTCATTGCAGATATTGTAGCGTAGAGACATTATTTTTAAAATTAATGCGTTTTCAAAATGCAACCGCCACTGTAGGTATCATCAGTCATTACAAACAAACTGTTATATGCCAATTGCCATTTCCTTTTAAAATTTAAACTAATGGCGATGGGCACATGAGAAACGTAATATTATAGTGCAGGGCCAGGGCAGCATGTATAGCCACCTGAGTTATCATTGTTTTTCATAGAAAAACGCGCGACAAATCAATTTTTCCCTTTCTGATAGAATGCAATCACTTCTTTTCAGTTTCGGATCCTTTGGAAATACAAAACCTCAATAATTTGAACAATGGTAAACACACCACATCGGCATTGTCAATAATTTTTTATTTTTAACCAATTTAAAAAAAATAGAGGTTATTACTTTGACATGTATATTTTTCTTTTTTCTTCTTTTTATAATGTCTGTTCAGTCATTACTTCTCGACGGGTTGACCGATTTGAATAATTTCGATTCCGTTGGGTTCAGAATATTTACGAAATGGTCCCATATAATTTTTATTTAAATCGGTTTAGTATATTCTTTCCTTTTCTATAGGTATAGTAACCAAATTAATTTTTCAATTATGTAACCTCATATCTCCTGCATTTGTGAACGGATTTTGATGATTCTTTTTCCAATCAATAGGGCATACCAATTCAGGGTGGTCTCACATAAATTTTAGGTAAATCGGCTCAGTAGATAGTTTTTTTCAGTTTAGTAACCAAATATCCAAAAGAAGTTGATTAATAACGTAAAAACTACGTATTGCAGTCACTTAAAAGTAAAAAATAATAAAACGTACCGCTATACTAGGATGCAATTAGGTATTTAAGTTTAAAAAAAATTATTAATTTTTTAATTTTTTCTGATAATTTAACATAAATAATATTGAAAATCGAAAAGAAAACATTTTTTAAAGCTATAGATAAATTACTAAAAATTAATTAAAATGTATAAAAATTTAAAAAATATCACGTGACTTCAAAACGCGCCAGGAATGTTTGTGACGTCGTTATGTTAAAATGTGTCTGCATTTGTTAGTATTTGTGTATATGTATTATAGACCAAGAGGCGGGCGTTAATATATGAAGCTCATTTGTGACAGGATGAAATTTTCAGGGAAGGTAGTATTTATTATGACAAAGAAAAAGCGCTAGGGTTGCCTAGTCAAATCCTGGTGCGACGGCCGGGATAAGCCACTTCCGGTGCAAAATGTCAATTTTTATATGTATATGTATATATGTATAAATTCAAACAGGTCAAAATTACAAAGTGGCCCTTAGTCCAGCATGGTAACCATAGTTTTTTAGAAAATGACATTTCGAAAATTATAAATTGTTAATAACTGCTCAAAATTGGATAAAATATAATAGTTAAATCCTGTATCACGGAAAAGAAAAGTTATACATTTTGTAAAGTAGTATCAGTATATGCAAAAATTTAAATTTTTGATGTGAAACATCTTTAGGTACGGGTGTAAAGTCGTTTGAATGGAACGTCGCCAAATGTCATTTGTTATTGCATTTTGAAACTACGTGGTCAATAATTATAGTTTTTTTACTAACATTATCAGCGGTAATGTGTCATGCATCGTTTTTTTTTTTTTTTTTTTATTAAAAAAACAGATAGATTATTATGTATTGTTTTTTTTCTTATTGAAAAATTATTAATGTGATATTTTTTAGCACCTTACCTATATTAAAAATGTTAAAAATTCAATTTTCAACAAAAAATATCTCGCATTATTTTCTAATTTAACTAGCATAAAGAGATACCTTTATTAAAAAAAATATATATAATTTTTATTTCATGATTTTCTTGACTTTTTTTCAAAGCAACTACCTTAAACTACGTTTTGTTTAAAAATGTTACATATTATTGTAAAAAAAAAAAAATAAATATTTTAATAGCACGTTAATATAAGTATGCTTAGAATAAGTAATTTAATAATAATTCATAAAATGTTATTGCCTTTGTTCGGAACATTTTTGAATAGTTTAATGTATAGTAAACTATATTGAAACTCATGTCGATCACTCACGTATGTAATATAATAAAATTAAAAAACCGGTTGATTTGTGAATCAGAATTGTCAATAATTGGCAATGTTTGCCTTCTTCAGGCCTAAAATTACATAATTTTAATAATGTAATTTTAGGCTTGAAGAAGGCAACAAAATAGTTGCTGAAAAGTTGCCATAATAAAGATTGACAATTCTGACTCACAAATCAATCGTTTTTTTCTTTTATTATAGTAAATTATTATTATTTTCCATTTTTTCATTATAGTTATTAACTTCCCATTGGAAGTTATTGTAATGGGTCCGAAAATCGAAATCAAAAAGGAAAAAAAAATTTAGTCCTAATAAACGACCCACCTCACGGCTTGTTTTGGTTTTATATTCGCTTAGTTTACTTTATACCTGCGTCTGATTAAGTTGAATTTCAAGAAAAAATATTAATCGAGGTTCAGTAAAGTCAAATGCTTCAATTAGTTTTTAGTGTCAAACCAAATTTAAAATCACAAACAAAAATCAACCTTTTTTCTCTTTTCGAAACAAACTCCAAACCACCTTTTTAAAACTTTTATTACAGGTTACTACGACCTTCAAGTAAGTAATTTATACTAATTTATATAAGAGGTGCACGTTGAATTACGTTGAAAAATAAAAATAAGAAATTGCTACCCTAAAATACATAAATTCTTGGGAAAATCGTCAATACTAGATTCAGGCAATTCCTGCGTAATTATACGAATATGAGTTAGAAACCAAATGCGTTGAAAACATAAAGTTATAAATAACTAGACATACGTATGAATGTTTGCCAAACACAAGGCCGATAACTCATTTCAGAACGGTTACAATATATAAGTATACATATATACATAATGTTATTTGACAGCTTTAAAAATGTCAAAAAAACAAATATAATTTATAAGTTTTCAATGTGTTACCCAAAATTTCCTTAGGCAACCCTATGTATTTCAATACAGCTCTTCGAGATCTACAATATGGCGTCAATTGTATGCTGTCATATAATGACGAAAGATAATTATGAGCTAATGAAATATGTGTATTTTGCACCGGAAGTGAGCTCCTCCCGGCCTTCGCACCAGGATTTGACGAGGCAACCCTAGCACTTATTCTTTGTCATACTAGATTCTACCTTCCCTGAAAATTTCATCCTGTCACAAATGAGCTATATAAATTTACGCCTGCCTCTCGACCTATTACACATACTATCAAAAATAATAAATTTTTAACTTGGTAACCATGGATACAAAGACCATAGATAACATAATGACGTCACACGCGTTCGGATTCTTTCGGCGCGTTATCGGAACTGAGTTTAAAAATTAATTTTTATTTAAATATAACTTTTTAATTAGTAAGCAAAAAAATTAAATAAAAAGAGTTTTGCTATAAAACTTGTATGTGGTCCTTCCATTTAAGTAAAAAAAAAAATTCATTTAAAAACCCAATTGAGTTGCACAATTCTCTAAGTAACCTTATTAAAGTGAAACCGTTTGTAGAAGTATCCGTAGATTGATAGCTGATATAGCTGATTTGATAGCTGATATAGGTATATGTACTTCGCAATAATACTTTATGACTAAAAAGGCATTGTTTAAACTTTAATCTTAAAATCGAAATATTTTTTTTGATGAAAAATCACGTTAAAAATAATCACTAAAAAAGTTATTAAACGATCCCGCATAAATTTCACAGAAAAGTTAATAATAATTTCAATGAAGAGTAGAGTGTGTACAAACTATAATATATCTATATAACAGTATACATACTTGTGTATATATTATATAACATAGAACGTCAACGTTTTGACAGCCACTTTGTAAACTCTGCCATACCTATTACCTACACCAGCGGTTCCCAACCCATTAGCCGCGGCCCACTTGTGGGCCGCGGGCAGCGTGGTACTGGGCCATGGACGCTAGTCCCGTTTTGGATAAATGTTCGGAAAGACTATCCAGCACTGAGACACTTGATGGGCCTTTCGACAACCACAAGCGACTAGGCCCTGCAGTCAGGGTCCATTCTGATTGGTCCTTATCTTGATGTCGTTTGACACACACACACACGCCCTCCTAAACGAATGTAACAACTAACTTGTGAACTCTGTATACTAATATGGATAGTTGATAGCGATTAAAAAATGGGTTTTGTATGTGGAGAATGTTCAAATACATATTCTTCAAGTCAGACATTAATGTTCACAAAATTAGAATGAAAACTTCAGATAAGGTTTTTATAATCTAATTCTTTCTATAAAAGTCGATCAATTTTCTGACATTTCAAAATAAAACTTAATTAAAATTTATTTTTCCATTCCAAATTCTCAAGAACACTGTTTAACTTTATAATTTTTGGACACCTATAATATCTCAAATAATAATATTAAATTAGGTTTTATATTGAAATGTCAAAAAATTGATCGACTTTTATAGAAAGAATTACATTACAAGCCTTATCTGAAGTTTTCATTGAACGAGCCTTTTCAACTTTACATTTTTGAAAAATAAATACAGCAATAAATTGATTGTTGAGAGTGATTTGAGGCTAAAACTATCAGTTTTTATCCAGATATTGACTCTCTCGTGGGGGACAAACAATGTCAAAAATCCCATTGAGTTTTTTTAACTTTCACCACTTGTTTTTGAGTTTTCTTACAGTTGTGACAGCTAAATGAATACAATAAAGTTCTTTTCTTTATAAAAAATATTTTTTAATCTTTCTTGTACAGTATGTTTTACTAATTACTGACATAAATGTGCACATTATATTAAATTCGATATAGGTGTCTATTTGTGTTTTTTACTTGTGAAGGGTGTTTTTTTAGAGGTTTACAAATTTAAAATGAAATAAAACACGTAAAAATAATGTTGATAGCCACGGTGTTGGCTTTAATTAAAAGATAATTTTATGCCATTCGTGCAGTTTAAAGATGATTTCGGGCACATGGGCGCCACGGCTAGTTCGAATGAAGCGCAATCGGGAAGTCCACTTTTCGACCACTTTATCGAGCATCTGGGGCCGTATATGTTGACTTCCAAGTGGTCCAACGTCTGCGGCTTATCGGCGTAGACTAGTGACTTCACATATCCCCAAAAAAAGTAATCCATAGATGTGAGATCACACGATCGTGGAGGCCAGTTCACAGGTCCATTACGCGAAATTATGCGCTCATCGAATGTTTCCCGCAATAAATTGATGGTGTCGCGCGCTGTGTGGCATGTTGCGCCATCTTGTTGAAACCAAAGCTCTGCCACATCAATACCATTTAACTGAGGAATGAAGAAGTCAGCAATCATCGCTCTATAGCGCTCGCCATTGACGGTAACATTCTGGCCGGCATCATCTTTAAAGAAATATGGGCACAATTTGCAAGTATTGTTCTGATGTATGTCTATTCATGGTGAAATGGCAAAACGTACTGACCACAAATCATCTGTCAACTGTCAAATTAACAGTCAGTGTTGCCAATTTAAAAACCAAACCTCTAAAAAAAAACACCCTTTATATTTAGTTGTTGGGCCTCAAAGTTTTTTTTACAATATTGGTGGTCCGCACAACTAAAAAGGTTGAGAACCGCTGAACTACACTATAATGCTCTTTTCATAGTGTTCAACTGTCACGGAAGCATTTAAATAATACGATACTTCCTTAAGAACATTACATAACTGAAACAAAATACCGTAAAATTCAAATTAGGTATAGGTAAATAAAACAAAATTTTTCTTTTGCCGATTCGTTCGAATCTGTTACTCTTAGCTACATTTACAAAATATTTATTTTAGGGCCAACGCACACATGCTACTTTTTGTAGGTATCGAAAACGCGCGATTTAGCAATTGCATCGCGATTTGACAATAACTTAGTTACTACTCGAAATATCTCGTTCGATCGCGCAATTTTGCAACAGCATGGAGACTCAATCACACTTTCGCTCGATCTAGCGATCGATGCGTTTATTTCACATTCGCGCGTCTGCTTGTGAAGAGTGCAACCTCGTCGGAATCCATGGTATGGAATAGCGCGAACCTGCGACTAAGTGTGCAATGTGTTTTTAACAATCTCGCGTTCGTGACACATCAGTTGTGTATTTCAGCGAATATTGTGAGCCCTGACGTTGTTGGTAGCTGCATCTGACGATGTACAAGCGAATTAATCGCATAATCGTGATACAAAAAGTTGAATGTATGCGCTCCCCTCAAATTTATAAGTTAACTGTCTTCTGTTTTGGGCCTTGTGCGAGACGTAACGAGATTCTTGAAAATATCGTCTGTGTCTCGGTGACAAAGAAATAGAACAGTATATCGTCTAGGTCTCGGTATATCGCTTCATTAATGACCATCTCGTCTTCTTTTGTTTCGGTTTCGTAATTGTGTATTCGTTCATTTTAAACTATGTATTGCAGAAACAAATCTTAGGTTGTGATTTCCAATTCTCTCGTAACACCAAATGTTTAAGTCTTATAATATTGTCTGGATGTGATTCTATTAAATTTCCAAAAATTATCAAGAAATTGATGAGTTTTTAGTATGCCTTCAAAGTAACAAAGTATTATGATTTGCTTTGTAAATCAAAAAAATAAATGAAATAATTAACACACTATTGCTAAGAAAACTTTATTTTCTAAGTGAATTTTTGTATATTATCATGATTTTTTTGCTTGCTTTTTTTTAAAAGTATCGACTGAACATCGTAACATCAAATGTGTAATCTCAATATCGTCTGCGTCACTATTCGATATGCTTCTGTTTTTCCAATAGTTATCAAAATCCTATTAGCCCAATCATTTTAGATTTTTTCATGAGATTAACTGTCGGATTAAAACTTTTGAGGCAGTAGTTGAAGAAATCGTACTTTTGCCCATTAGTTAATTATGGGAACTGTCCGCCATCTTGGCTTTTGTGTTTTTGTCAATTTACACGCGTATTTTGCATGTCTCGATAAAAAAGGTAAGTAACAAATTTGTAGACAATTTAATTCTCTACAACTCTCATAGAGTCAATATTGTTGAAAAAAATTATTTATTGCTAATAATAAGCAAAAAGTGTGAAAAATTTGGAGAGTGGCGCAGTTTTTTCAACTTTTGGACTATTTTTATTGAAAATAAGTGGCACATTTTTATGACAAAGTTGTAGAGGACTCATTTCCCAACAGCTTTCGTATAAACACGTTTTTCGTACGACGTGTGGATCACAGTCGGGAACGCGCTCAACACAACGATTTGGGGGAACTCGCGCTGTTATGGACACAATATTATATTATGCAATCCATTTATTTTGAAACTTCAAAACGTCAAATTCGTAAGAAGCTTCGCTTTTGTCAAGTGTACCACGACATTTTCATGTTTTTTTCCCTCAAATCGTTGTGTTGAGCGCGTTGCCGGCCGTGATCCACAAGTCGTACGAAAAACTTGTATAAATGTGCCATTTATTTTCAATAAAAATGGTTCAAAAGTTGAAAAGACTACGCCACTCTCCTAATTTTTGACACTTTTTGCTTATAATTAGCAACAAATAATTTTTTTAACAATATTGACTATATGAGGATTGTAGAGAATTAAATTGTCTACAAATTTGTTACTTGCCTTTTTTATCGAGAAATGCAAAATACGCGTGCAAATCGACAAAAACACAAAATCCAAGATGGCGGACAGTTCCCATAATTAATTAATGGGCAAAAATATGATGTCTTCATCTACTTTTCGGGGGATACTTAACTGCGTCAAAAGTTTTATTCCGACAGTTTTCTTGCTTCTTATATCGAATTTGATCTAAAGTGATTGGGCTATATCTCTAGGCTACAATCCGAAGGCCAGTTTACTGATAAACAAAAATAGAAAATTGCGATTTTCTTGAAAACGGCTCAAATTTATTTACTTTAATTTGTAAATTTATCTATTATTTACTTTTTAAAGTATCTTAGTTACGTAATACTGTATTGCATTACAAGAGTTTAAACATAGCGTTTGCAACCATTGCAACCAGTGTGAAGTTTGCAGCCCGAGGTACGAGGGCAGCAATCACACGCGTTGCAAACGCTATGTTTCGTTCCGAGAAATTGAATATTATTTTTCACAACAACTCAATTGACAATTCGATCTGAGGTACCTGCAATTTGGGCGCGCAAAAAAGTCACAAAAATATTAGATCTGTCAAATCTGTGGGTATGTGAAATTTATATGGGGTTATGTCTGTAATTTTGACGTTTTCGAATATTATATGCGGATTGTTGATGCGACTCAATCGCTCTATCTCCTTCTTAACAACGTTGAAAAACAGAGAAAACCGACAACTGAAAATTTTCATCCCTAGGCTTGAAATTCGCAGTTTCAACCCGCTAAACATGGTACCGAAAATCGAATTTTCAATAGCGGCGTTGTGAAAAATATCTAAATTGCTTTGTAAATATCTAGGATAATTTTAAATGTATATTAGATGCCAGCTTGGGCGGTGTTTTCATTTTCGGATACAGATGTTTACAATAAAAAATATCTAAGATAGAAAAATTATCCAAGATAAGAAACAGTATATCTTATACCGGGTGCAGGTCTCAAAGTCGAACATAGGGAATTAACATTTTGTGCCATTTTTAAGTATTTTGGCTTTTACTTCTAATCGTATAGACTATAATAAGAACACAAACAGGTGGATACCTATCTAAGTAATGAAGAATTTAATTGGTTTTTTATTATTAAACAACGAAAAGTAATACTTAATAAAGAAAATAAAATTATAATAAATATTCAAATAACCCTCCATTTTCAACTAAACAATATCCCAGTCTGTTATAAAACGAGTTTCTAACGTTTTGTTTTCGCCTACTTAATTTGAAATGATTACTGCAAAATTGGTATTTTAAAGAAAAATTTAATTTTTGATCTTATTTTTAGAATCATTTGATGCGCAATAATTTTATCTTTCGATAGGTAGGTACCATTACCTTTCTTGTACGTTGAATTGGCGAACACGAATCAGCAAAAATAAGCAATACCATATTAAATCCCTATGTTCACCTTTGAGACCGGACAGGGTAGATAAAGATATTTCCCAGCTCTAGTACATATATAATACGAGTATGTACAAATATTGCCTTCCTACTATCTGAACCAGTTTCTCTTATAGTACTACAGAGTTATCATTTTTATGGTTTTTGTATGATCGTATAAAAACAATAACAAATTATTAATAAACGTATAAAATTAGTTACACGAGCGCGTGTGTGTAAATATTGATAAATATTGATAATAATCGTCGCATTCGCTTAATAAAAGTTAATTTCGGTAATAATCGTAAACAAAATATAGGTACGTACGTAACGTATCTATACTATCAGCTTGATGAATTTACGGAACACGGAATTATATATCCCGGGGTCCTGCACTCTAACCCTGTGTGCCATATTTTGATCAGCAGTTTTCAGTATTTATGCCTGACAATTTCGCATATACAGCTTGTCCACTACAAAAAGACGTAACTAATTGAAATGTACATTAAATATTCACGCTCCAATAATGATTTCACTTAACTGATTTGAGCTAGATCTATTTCAGCAACCAAATTTGTGTATTCTTCTGAACTAGTACCTATATGCATCTGAAAAATATTACTAGGGGATTTGTCCGCAAGTGAATTCAACGTGGTTCTAGTTTTGTCTGATGCATAAAGATGATGGTAATTTAAAAATCCATGCCGTTTGATTTTCATATTTCAACTGTAGTAATAAGCCATAAGCATCAAGGTGATATTATAGACGTTGATGACCTAAGCTGTCGAAAATCTATAGTCTACAAGCTTTCTATATCTATGAAGCAATATGAAGCAATATATTCCTCTAGGATATAGGTGCAATAGAAAAAGTTGTTATGTTGACAATATCTTTCAATTCCCACTCTGGGCAACAATTTAATGTACCAAAATCATTTTCCTTTAATCCTTAGGAATCCAACTTTTATTCGAGCTTTTATTTAAATCTTTAAAATAATGTATTAACAAAGTTCAAGACGCTAATGACCTCTGTTGTCGAGCGTCTATAACCCACAATTCAACAAAGTTCAAGCATATAACATATTATATAAATGCACTATTCGCGTATTGATATTTGTAAAATCGCGACTGTCAGATTCGTCACTTTAGCCACGCATCACATATAATACTTTTTGGAGTAACTGCTTCAAAAGTTCAATTTTAAGCAAATAAAACACAATTTGGATAAATATTTTATTAGTGACATATTATAGCAAAGTAATCTATAAAGTACTTTATTACGCACGTGTGTTATAAAATAAAACAAAACAGTATTAGGTACTTTATAGAACGGAGTGCGTTAAAATTTACTTTACACACCACCGTTCGAATACAGTAGAAGATTCCATAAAGAATCACTTTTCAAACGGTACACAGCCATTTAAAATTGTACTTTTGATGATGAAAAATAGAAATCCTTGACGCGGAGTGCTCTAGTAAGTAGGGTGTTTAATGAATATTAATTTCCTATGATAGATAGATAGCTCATGGATAGGTGTATAATCTCTACATAGGAAATTAATATTCATTAAACACCCTACTTACTAGAGCACTCCGCGTCAAGGATTTCTATTTTTAGTCGAAAAGTACTATCTTGAAAAAATGACATCCTTAGGGTGGCTACGAATAAATTTACCAAATTTTTTCGAAACAGTTACATTGCTCATTGACAGGTCTATAATATCTACATAGAAAATTAATTTTCATTAACCACCCTACTTACTAGAGGACTAATGACGATGAACTCGCAACTGCACCTGGTCCATCAAGAACAACGAAGCGAAGAAGAATGCGCTAAATTTTAGGATAGTGAATTGCATGTGGACTAGGCCCACTGAGGATACCACGGTAAAAAAAACGCGCCGCTTACTTTACCTCAAGGTGGTGTGGAAATGAGTTTTTTGGTCAAAACGCGTGTTGGAGTACACTTTGCGGCGCTCGTACGCCTAAACTATTGATTTTATGAAAAAAAGGTAGATACATAAATTGTAGGTAATTGTCTCTAGTTTCATTTTGTATATAACTGTTTTTATCGTAAAATAAGTCGGAAAGGAGGTATTGTCAAAAAACTGCTTTTAGGCGCCATTTTTCCAATATGGCGGCGCGAGCGGCAAAAATACGAGTAGGCAAAGTCGAAATTCGGAAAGAGCACATCAAAATCTATAAAATTACCAATTTTCAAAACTCCCGGAAAACTTTCCAGGTAAAACTACCAAATGACTGGGCTATACGGCTTCAATTAATATTTTATACACCTATCGTACATTTAAACATCGCTTTCTATGGCAATGAAGTAAATATTTTCAACTGTCAGTGAGATTTAGGTGTTTGAAGTTGATTAAATAAAGCTCTAGAGTTGAAATTGTTGTAGATTTCATTCATGTGTTACAAAAAATAATGTATACAACTCGTACAATATTATTATGTACTAATTGTATACTGTTAATACTTTCTATACCTAGATTAAATTATTGACATATAGGTAATGCGTTACTTTTTATTTTTCTACAACAAAAAAAAAACTTTTTATATTTTAACGTACTTATATTACGGCTTTCGCCAACAGCGAACCTATTGGCCATGGCGTTTTTTCTTAAAAGTATCGCTCAATTCGCCTAGGGCCGACCTTAGTGAATTTGACGCCTCGGGAAAGATTTTTAGCCGCCCCTCCTGGCTCCCCCCGCCAAACATTTTTTTTCAATGACAGAATTTCTTATTTCTTTCAGTAACTTGACTAGTTCATGAGAACCCTTTATGGAGTTAGCTGGCAAAATCTGTTAAATTAGAATAGCTTTTTGCAAAAATGGAGTGCATATCATGATATGACTATATATTATGTGCTGATGCGATAAAACAACTTGAAGGTTGTATAATTTGGCTTTTTTCTGAACGATCGTCCAACCTTCCTACCCCCCACCCACCCTAAAACCGATACTGGTTCAACGTATAGTTCCACTTCTTCTGAATGGAATTTAATTCCATTTTTACGTTTTAAATTAAAAAAATACCTATATATTGTTGCTGAAAATTTTAAAACTCACGCTCAGGCTATTAAACTAATAAAGTTGCAGTTTTAAACAAAAGAAAAACGTGGACATATATTGTAAAGATAAAGCCATTACTTCCTATTTTATTTTTATTATTTCGTTATCGCGTTTTGATAGTAGTCTAACTACTTATTTCTTGTGACTTACATATTTTGTGTTATTTTTATAATATAGAGGTAGGTTTTATTCATGATTTCCTTTATTTATGGTTTCACTATTGCGTGTCGATGAAATTTTTCTTGTGGAATCACCGTTTTATATTTCCGTGGGCATAACGCAACACAGCTTATGTCTCATGCATTGAGGGTTCCGTACAATAACAAAAATAAGGAGTTAGGTATAGTGGTAAAAAATTAACAAATTTGTTTTTAAAAAGTTTTTTTACTTATACTTTACCTATTTTGATTTTTTTTCCGTATCAAATTTAATAATTTAAAGTACGTATATTTTTAAAGTAAAAAAATATATTAACAGAATATTTGATGAATAAAATATATACTGAAAAATTCCAAAATGTTTACATTATAAAAAAAAACAATGACATCGTCAGTTGGATTTGAACCCGGCTCTTTGTGAGAAGAAGAAGTAAGAAGAGAATAATATGCCCAATCCATCCCGTATTTTGCCGCCAAGTTTACTCGGTCTTGTGACGTCAAACCTGGCTTCAATTTTGTATAAGCAGTTGTATACACTATACAGTATAATATTATGTCTCCTCTATATCTTTTACCTCAGTGTATAGATGCGACTGTGTTAGTGTGTGTGTGTGTGTGTGTGTACGTACACCTATTGCCTTATGTATATTGTATACGTTGTGAGAAAAATTCAATATAATTATAACCTATTTCTATTTAATAATATATTGCACCAAACATTAGGATATTAGCAGTTTAAAAATGACCTTTTGAAAATAAACTTTTAGGTTAGAATGCCTAAATGATTTCTAGATTCAATCGATTAAATTTTGAAATTATTAAAACCAGTGCACGTCCATAATTTTTCCGAATGTAACCAATATGAGTTCACAGTATGCTTACACATCAACTTTACTGACTACCACGTCACTCACCCTTTTTTATAGTGATCGCAGAGTTGATAAAGGGAATAGGAACAAACCTTTATTTTGCCTAATATTGTAAACACTAGCAGTTTATGCAATTTTAGGTAATAATACATTATTACGTAATATTTACTATTTATTAATAATGTTGTAGCAGTTAGCCCACCATTTCTGCTCATTAAGTGTGTCATACTCATACACCGTATTCTCAACCATAAAATATGTGTGCGAAAAATAATGCTAATGTTATTCATTAGGCAGTAGGTAAACTAACACATTACCAGTTCTATTAAATAATTGTTGACAAGTTAAAATTCCCGTTGCGCGCAATGTTGCAGGATATTGTCTCATTCAGCTTAGGAACGTAAGTAAATCCGCGAAACAAAACATCCTTTAAAGTTTAAAGAGTACAGTAATCCCCCACATAGAACTGTTAATTTATTTCATGACAAACTAAAAGAAACAGGCACTAAGCGAATAATTTATGTGTTTGTATGCTCAGGGCCCCATAAATTTTCTGTCCACACGAGATCCACTACCTAATACCTATCAGTGGCGGCTCGTGCCTGTTTAGACAGGTGGTGCCAAAACGAAGGTCAAAATAGAAAAGAAGTACCTATAAAACATAGAAAATAACTTACCTAGTGACTATCCACGCAACTGTCTATGTTTGACTAAACAAGTACACACTGGCACAAAGTGCAACAATAGAAATCCGAAAAAAAACAGTTTAATAAAGTTCAAGACCACATTTCTGGCAAACCGTCAAATAATAAAGCAAAATTGTTATCAACAATAACATTTAACCGAAACAACAATGCGTATAAATTCCAACAATGACCAAACAGAATATCGCCAATAATGTGCCTGGCACACATTTCATTTAGATTTAGCATTACAGCATAGGGAAATCATGAGTCATAGTTCTATCTCTCTTGCTCACATATAAGGACCGTAAGGAATGCTTTGTTTACACTGTGCCTATTATTAAATGGCACAGGATACGTGTTACTGATCGCGTGGTGAAAATGTTTTAGGAAATTTGTGCGATTTAGGCTGAACTCTGCTATCCGGACGATCGATAATTTTATAAATTGATTAAAAAAATATATTAATAAAAATATTAACAAAAAATATTTTTAGAGAAAATTGAAAAATTAGGGGTAGTGCCATGGCACTGTGGCACTACCCCACGAGCCGCCACTGATACCTATACTATATTAGATACAGAAACTCAAGTGGTAAGTACTATGTTGATGTAGCTAATGTAAGCCTTATTGGTTAGGATAAACTATAAATTATCTTACAAATTATTATTGACCACTAGTCCAGCAGTCATGTACTTTTTACCTGGAAAGTATTCCGAAGTTAATGATATTTTGGTATGTTGTTTGTGGGTACTCTGTGGAGTAGAATCTGAGTTTTCGACCTTGAGGACCCTGTGCTAACGTGGGGGGAGCCGAAAAACCACGAAATGTTACCACCCTTTTTGCTTTTTTCGAAATCTCTCAAAAACGGTCGACTTAAGCAATTCTTTCATTATGTAATGTTTTAAAGAGGATTACATTTCCTACAATTTTCATTCCCACAACTTTTCTGTGGTACTAATGGTAAGCGCGCTGCAGCTTCTTGAAAATCACCCCCTCGGCTTTTTGTAACCTTGGTAACCAATGGTTAAAATGTAATGTTCTTTTCAATAGTTTTATTTATTTTGTTCTTCATCGAACTTTAAATTGAAAATACACATGTTACACATTGGTTACCAAGGTTACAAAAAGCCGAGCGGGTGAATTTTCAAGAAGCTGCAGCGCGCTTACCATTAGTACCACAGAAAAGTTGTGGGAATGAAAATTGTAGAAAATGTAATCCTCTTTAAAACATTACTTAATGAAAGAATTGCTTAAGTCGACTGTTTCTGAGAGATTTCGAAAAAAGCAAAAAAGTAAAATTTCGTGGTTTTTCGGCTCCCTCCACGTTAGCACAAGGTCCTCGAGGTCGAAAACTCAGATTCTACTCCACAGAGTACCCGCAAACAACACACCAAAATATCATTAACTTCGGAATACTTTCCATGTAACCCCCTTCATTTATTACCTGCCGCTTGGACTACACTGAATTTTCCAAAAAATATCTAAATTATTGCCTTTCGTACAACCAGTTGACGTTATGGACAAGTTATAATTTTTACACATTACTTACTCATTATAATAAGCCGCGTTGTTCATAAATAATAATACAACTTCCTGGAATAATCACGTTGATTGGCGTGTCGATGACATCATGGACGATGACGTCACAAAATGGCGATCGTATGCAACAATGAAACATTAGATTTATAGTGGGCAGTCAGCTGTCCGCGGTTCTCTTTGTTTAAATTGTGCAATGTTTTGTTTTTATGTTTCCGTCAAGGGTAACGCGATTTAACAAAAAACTGAAAAATTGTTTTAAGGAATAGATTCTGATGATCCGGCTGATTATTTGCAATAATGTGAATATCAATTTATTCTCATATTATAAAAACTTCAACCAATTTTTGTGAAACAGTCGGTAATTTTTGACTAAATTATCGCCTTTTTTATACGGAACACATAAAATTGAAAAGAGAGATCTGTAACGGGCATCATTATTTTGTATCTTCTACAATCTACTTAATAAAACTCTAACACTGACTGACTGACAGACAACCCACAGCCTAAGCCAGTGGGTTTAGAAACATGAAATTTTGCACAGGAGTTCCTTATACAGAGTGTCCAAGACTTGCGTTGTCGGTCGATATATTGATTTTGGGTGAAGATAGAAAAAAAGTTCAAATACAAAAGTTGTATAAATTTTAATGGTGTATAACCTAAAAATATTCTCAATTATACAGCCTGTCTCATTTAAGCGTAGCAGACCAAAGTTATGTTTTTTTTAACCTAGCACCCTGTTTTTATGTTTTTTCAATTCTGCACTTAAATATGAATAAAAATTGTAAGGGAATCCATGCTCGAAAATTCAGTAATTTTTGAGTTTTGAGTTTTTTAGAAATTTTTGAAACGTGCAGACCTTTACCTAAAATTCGACATAGCCAAAACAGAAACCTTTATCAAATTGAAATTTTGTCTGTCCTAAAAAATGAATTTATTATACAGGGTGTTCAAAATACTTGTAAATTAACATGTAAAATAAATATTTCAGTATCTGAAGAAGACGCAATTGACGTCGAAACGTCATACAAAGCTAAATAAGGTGTTTGATTAGTGTACCTGCCCACTTTCCTGTGACCATCGTATTATTCACAGTAACATTTACATTAGATCTTATGGCCCATAGCCCACTACAAATTGTTAATGTTCTCAATGTTATTTTCCCTATGTTCGGGTTACCCGTTTACACACTGTATACATCGTCTATATTTAGCCAGATATTAATGAGTGATTTGCGATTTAAAAAAGAGCATGTATTCAAATGCAAATGACGAATGTTTCTACAATGGCAGCAGATACAGTAAAACAGATGTTGTATGTTGTGGAACTTATAGTTTATATAAAAGTGACGTTTATGTGTTGGAAATTAATTTTGGTAGAATTTTTTGCACGCGAACTGTGAACCAACTGCACATTAAATTTAAACTATATCGGGGAAATGTTCACTAGTGAAAAGACACCGGATAGCCGTATCCTTTAACTCCTTATGTATGGTAAGCGGCGTATGCATTGCACTGCCTTCGGTAGGAGTTGGTTTCGTAATTAAAGCTAGTGCATACTAGACATGAGGGATTAGCAGAATTTACTATCCGAACTTCAATTATGAAGATGGTCTATATCAGGGATTCCCAAACTTTTTCACTTCTAAACACACTAATAATTATAGTAGGAGATATTTTCGCGGCACACTTCAGGAAATCTATTGTAATTTCACATTCCTTATTATTAAGTGCAGTAGTTAATTCTATGGTCAGTTCTAAGATTTAATCATCGATTACATTTAACGATCCAGAAAAGTTGACGAATATTATAATTCACATTTGCAATGTAGGTTTTTGGGCAGATAAAATTCAACCATTCGGCCGAAGACGTTTGGTAAAAAATGATTTTAGTCAGTGATACGTAATTCATTTTAAACATTCTGAATAGTTCAGCTGACAACGACTAAACTGTGTGAATACCATCCGGAAAATAGTGATTCTAGTTAGTTAGTAATAGGTACATAATTTTGCATCTGAAACGCAAGTTTATGATTATATAAAATTTTACAGTTCGACCGACAAAGCTCTTAATAAATTTAATTACCGATTATCTTAGTTGCTCCCTGGCAGGTGGTAACTACCTATAAATTGGCTTATGGTACAACATACTCGTAGGTCTCAGTGGAATAAGATTACAGCGCAAATTCACTCTATATAGGCCTTCATTGAAGAACCTTTAAAGAAAGAACTGAAGAAGCTCTTAAGCTTAATAGGAACATTTGCTCAAACTGGGCATCTAGTCGTCGATAATGCACTTTTGTTGCAAGTGTAATGATTAATGAAGCAAAAGAATCTGCTATACATATCACATGGACATAGGAATCTAGGGACGCAGTATAAAGTGACACTTAAGACGAGGAAGAAACCATTCAGAGGAGGGTGCATGCCTATGTCACATGGACATGTCCAATGTCCATGCTATGCATGTGCCCACATTCTGTTGACTGCGTCGTTGCGCATGCTCAATTGCTCGAACAGCGCTTGCGCAACTGAAGCGACTTATAGAATATGGGCACACTTGCTTCCTCACCGCCCCCCCCCCTAACAACAACCACCCCACTAGCTTGTACTTCGTCCCTATATTCCTATGCACGTGATATCACATATGCTATACATATAATTATTAATTACATACATTTTGTAAGTGTGAGGGCGTGAGGCCATCACACAGACAAGATAATATTATAAGCACTTTGGATTACTCGTGTCGCTACCAAAGGACATTAAAGGCATCGCAGTTTAAATAAGATGCTAGATTTTTAGTATAGTCTAGGCTCTAGGGATCCTAAAAAACTGATGGGATATTAGGGGAGCACAACAGATCTTCTACGTCGTAGTGGCTTCCTTCGGGCCCCTACCACTTAATTCTAACTACTACTAAATTTCGGGGCACACTTCTGACATTTGGCGGCGCATTAAAGTACACTGGCTCACCGGTTTGAAATCCCTGATCTAAGTATATTGTAAATAGAAGTGACGTCTGTATCATTGAATACAAAGTATAGATATACTGTCATATCCTTTGGATCAGTGTCTCTATTTTGTATACTTGTTCCAGGACTTGTATAGTGTAAAAAATAAACCGACGACAGTTTGTTTTTAAAGGAATCACGAACAGACCTAATGTTGACTATATTCTGCAAAATAATTCACTAGAAAAATATTTCCTATTTTTTAAGAAAATTTATTTCCAAACTACAAGAAGTGAAAATTATAGACACGCGTAGCAACTCGGGATTTTTGTAAAAAGACACATTTTAAACTGTTATAGTTTTCCTGTGTATACTTTCCCTGTTCCACAATAACATACTTTAATATTGTAATATAGAAGTAATTTTGCCAACCGCAATAATTAAATTTATGTGTCATCACTTATTACTAATTTCTCGAAAACTATAAACTGTTGGTTTTCCTGTAAATTATACGTATACGCCACTAGTTTTTTCGAAATTTTAGCTGTACAAGTTTTGGAAATAGAGGGGAAGGGGTCAGTTTTCGAGATGAATTTTCAGGAAAATCTCGAAAACATACGTATAGCTACCTAATATAGAATTTAAATTTGTTAAATTTGCCTCCACCCCAATTTTACGGGATTTTTTTTATGTTTTGACTATAATGTAATATACGCGGGTTAGTAACCTTTATAAATGTGTGAAATTTCAGCTTGATACCTTTATTATTTTAGTCCAGAAAAACTTAATTATTATAACCTAAAATTATTAGCGCTCGCATGTATAACGAACTGACATTTTCAAATAGTTTATTATTATTATACAGCTTAAAAACTATTAGTTTGCTATATTGAAAGGAACAAATTCTACTTTCGTGCACTGTAGAGTAATTGGTAACTCATCCAGCCGGAAACTGAAGTTTTCGGGTTCAACTTATCATGAATTCGTATACGTCCGTTTATTAAAATCAATATTTTTTCTATAAATAAGATCAGTTTCATAAATTGTTGGTTAAAAAGCAGAAAGGAATGTATTATATTTCATAATTAATAAAAAGTTTGTAACGCAAAATAAACTTTTTAGTGTATTTGCCATATGGCACATACACTATTGGCGTATGTCGGATGGCGGGACCTAGGGATCAGACCAAAATTTCTCGACGTTTCATAGCCTCCTGAACAATTTGGCACCATTTTTGGAAATGTTTATATATATATTTATATATGTGTTCGCGGCATAACTCTCGAAAGACTTCATTGATTTGAACGAAATTTGGTACACACGTTGGAATCCATCACCACACGGAACCTATTTAAAATGGGCCCAATCGGACTATTTTAAGGGTTGTTTTTAGGGGTTAAAAAAAGTTTTTGGGCCCGAAAATACCGAAAAAATTTTCAGAATTGTTTCAAAATTGAAATTTAACCTTTTAGTAAAGATAAAAATGTGCTGCTAAAATTTTAATAAAATCGGCCCGACAGGACCGGACTTACAAATTTTATGAAAACACTAGTTTGCGGATAGTGATTTACTTACTGAAGGGTGTATTTAATTTGGTACAGAGTTGCATTGATAATAATATTGAAATTAAGAAAAAAAATATTATTTTAAGGGATGTATTAAGGGGTTAAATTTTTTATTTTGTCCAAAAACAAAGCCACAAGGCCTGTATTAGCAAATACACTATATTGTCGGCAGGGTTTGGCACTGCGACCCGAGTTTTTTCATTTATAAAACTGATTAGGTATGAGATTTTCTTCTGAAGTATTATTGTTTTGAGGTCAATATATAAAATAAATTGGGTAACATTAATTCTGTGCATAAGTAGGTACCACTGCTATGTAAAATATAATATCAAAAGCCAGTGGAAATATATAAATTATTGTGAAAAACGCTGTATATGTCGCAGTAAGTCAAGGTTATCAATTTTAATTTCAGAGCTGCACTCAGTGAAAAATTCTATAATAACAATAATTTTACTATACTTATACTTATCTGTCACAAATAATAGATAAACTTATGTATCGTCGCACAATTAAAAAAAAAAAAACAAAAATTTCCATGCCTAAAGGATGTCGCTACCTATGTCATTTTAGATTTGTTGTGCGCAGTATTCTTTATCAAAATACGCTTTTTGAGCAATCTGGGGCGATAGTAATTCATGTTTATGATTTTATATTTTGGACAGCATCACAAAAAAACATCGGTCTAGCGCGAGTTAGACTCGCTCACCGCGGGTTCTGTTTCCGTATAGCATCAACCATATTATTTGCAACTGAATTTCGAAAACTATAGCTGTGGGAAACGTAATAGTTTTCCTGTAAAGTATACGTACATATATACTTCTAATACGACTAATTTTTTTCGAAATTTTAATTGTACCACTAGTAGTTTCGTAAATAGAGGGGAATCAGTTTTCGAGATGCGTTTTCAGGAAAATCTCTAACTAACGTAAAATATTGAAAAAAATAATTTTAAGATCCTTAAGAAAAACCTTTTCAAATGATACCCCACTTGACCCTCAATAGGTACAAAGATTTTTTAAGTTGGAACTATTGGAATATACCCGGGTTAGTAAGCTTTTTTGTGCCAAATTTCAGCTTAATACCTTTATTTAGTTCAGAGAAATTCGACTGTGACAGACAAACGGACAAACAAGAGATTCCATAAGTGTTTCGTTTATTTCTTTTTAAGCACGGAACCCTATAAAAACAATAAAAACGCACTTTTTTTAAACATACGTCTTGAGAAATATTTGAAACAATTTAATATAGTCAATTTCACTCGACTCGAAGATAAAAATTTCACACTCCTAAAAAAACCGTCATTCCTTGAGTTACGAAATATCAAATAATTAATCAACCACTTCTTGTAAACGTTACATGGTAAAGTTATAAGTCATATTACCGCAGTTGTGTTTTTAGTGATAATTTGTTGGTCAGATGTTCATTATTATTATCAGTAATGATTTAATTATGTATATCATTAATAAATTATGATCTAATTGCAACTGGGTAGAAAAATGAATGATAAACAAATTATGTTTATTGAAATCGAAAATTTAAACAATAAAATACGATTTTTAATGTTTTTAGGGTTCCGTAAAACATATAACTACAGACAGTAACAGACGGACGGACTGATCGAAACCCCTTATAGTTTCGATCAGTCCGTCCGTCTGTGACTGTCTGTAGTTATAAATGTCACAGCCCTCCCAACCTCCCATTTATATACTAGTGCATTGAATTGTTACATTAGGTTTGCATTTTGGGTAGGACAAGGATTTTTTTTCGTTGTGTAGGGGAAGAATAATACAATTGCCACTACGGATCATTTAGCACTGAAAAATTAGCAAGCAGTACTTGAGGGAAAGAAGAAAAGGTAACTCATGTTATTTTAGTTCATCGGTATCAATTCAATGCAACTCTGAAGTTACTCAAGTGCTAACGAGAAACCAAAGGTGGAGAAAATTGTTTCATTCATTCGATATCAGCTTTTTTAAATTGTTGCAAATATTCAATCCAATGTCAGTAATGACATTGAATTGGTTTTTTACATAGTTTATTTTTATTTTGCACACGATGCCTGTGGATACTATTTTTTGTATTACAAACAAGTTTTTAATTTTACATAATATAAGTAGTTGTAATATTTTTTTTTGTTTATTCACATAACATCTTTTTCAATATAATTGTTCTCACATTACATTCATAATAATTGTAAATGCATTTTCGGTGTGTAACGTATATATAAATGTGCAATTTTAACCTTGAACTTCTCCATGTTCATATAATTTTAAACAAAATAATAATAAAAAAAAACTTTATCTTCCAGCAGTCTTGCGATGATTAGATATAGAAAAAATTCACTTGCATCGTTTTTTTATTACTTTCTGTATATTTATTATATCATTTAAAATAAACCGAGTGAAGATGCATTCACACGAATATTTATAATAACTATAATCTATCCCATATAAATCCATATAGCAATAAAACTGCGTGATCAGCATCTGATTGCTCGCCTGAAACTTAACCCAGCATAACTAATTAACCAATCAGATACTTCGTGCATCCCTAGCTTATAGCTAGCATGTGCTTTTCACGGGATAACTATAATATCTACTGGTAGGAAAGACTGTAATTAATAAGTGAACAGAACAGACGAGCGCGCAGATGGAATCTGCCAGAACCATTAATCTGAAAACTAAAAAGACTTTCTCCTCACTTTGACTAGTTTTTACATTTTTAACTTCCCATTGGAAGTTATTGTAATGGGTCCGAAAATCGAAATCAAAATGTATAACAAATTTTTATGTTTCCAGGTCACTACACTATTTTTACACTATTTTTAGAAAGATGTCTGTGTGTGTGTGTACGTATGTACGTACGTATGTGTCCATTTCTTTCTAAGACGAAATCTCGAGAATGAAAAATAATATCGACTACGTTAGGGTGCCAATTGACGCGTATTAATGTAAATATGATCTGAAAGAAATTTTTTCAAAATCGGTTCAGCCGTTCTTTTTTCTTAACCAAATAGACTCCAAAAAAGTAGATTTTACACAATATCTCGCGAATAAAAAATTATATCAACTTCGTAAGGGTGTCAATCGAGGCGTGTTAACGTCATTTTGATCCGACATAAATTTTATAAAAATCGGTTCAGCCGTTTTTTTTTTAAATTATTGTTAAAAATAAATAATAATTATGTTTTAATGATTAAAATGATTACTTTTCTATGTAATATCTAATTTAATTATTATTATTAAATATTTATCAAACTGGGAAGTTCGTCGTGTGGATCTCAAGGGTCGCACTTTAGTCCTAATAAACGACCCACCTCACGGCTTGTATTAGTATTTTTTAGCCAATTAAGCTCAGATATCGCATGTGAGATCCCGACTTGCTTTACATTTTCGCTCACTGCTCATCACCTTTTAGTCTTAGCGTAATAGAGCCTATGTTAGTTGAGAAGAAGTAAGCTTTTAAACATTGAAATAGGAACCGATGGTTTCCTTTAAACACCTACAGTATACACTTTCGCAACAACTCTATCTACGTTCTGTTTCTCGAAATTGGAAAAGTTGGGCTAAACGTACATAATGTAGAATGCTCCAATAATTAAATCCAGTACACACTGTACGGATTTGTTTTGTTTTGTTAGCTCGCAAACACGGCTCTATTAATAGGCTATTGATTATGTCATATAGAAAGGAAATATTACGATCACGGATTTTTATTGCAGGAATCGGTCAATGGGTCATTTAAGAAGAAAAAACCGCGGAGTGCTATTAAATTAAAGGGTGGAAACTAGAGATAGGGGTGAAAATGCACCCTTTTCAGTTTTTTCAATATATCTCGCAAACGAAGCAAAATTTCGATATACTTTATTTGAAAAATTTTGTAGAGAATTGAATTTCCCATCGAAAGGACTTATTTAAAAAACATTTTTTTATGCCAAAAATGTTGAAACAAAAAGAAAAAAAAGCCAAAATTTTGATTTTTTTTACTTTTATTGCTTTTTTGCCTATAACTTTTTTTGGGTCAGAGATAGGTATAGGCATTGCTTTGTAGAAAAAAAAATAGACAAAATTTCTTTTAAAATGCTGTGTCTAAAATTTTTTTGGGTTAAACATTGACCGAAATATGGCCACTCGAACATAGCCTTTTTTTCGATTTTTATCCCTCTGTGATTATATACCACCAAGTAAGTTAACCTAAAAAGTAAATAAAATAATAATTTTTACAATGTTAAAAAAGTGTAGATATAATATACGCATGTAATTACATTTTTCTTTGCTTTACAAGGACAAATTATAAAAATTATTTTTCCACCCTAAGATATAGCATTTATTTCATGGGGTTTTACTTTCTTGTTTGACGTTTGTAAACATAGCGCGTTAATAGCTGTCACATCATTATTACTTTTTTCACAGTTAATTCCACATTTAATTAAATGTCCGACAGATAAAATTCGTTCTGCATCATATATTTTCATGGTTTGGGTTATCACCAACCTAAGATATTAATTCACTCATCAAATTTAATAGCATTTTTTAATTTCAACACTATACTATAGCATAATATGTAATTTTTTTAAAACTGCAATTTTTTGGCGGCCATGTTTTTGAGGCCCCACCCACATGTCAGTTCCCAAAACTTATTCCTGCTAATATGGCAAGAACAATTTTCAAACCGAACTAAAGCGTAATATACAATTGTATTGTGAAACCGCCGTAGTGCTATACCTTGTCAGTTACTTGTTTTCTTTTTCAATCGCATCTATGTAACATGCACTTCTTTAAATTATATCTTCTTAAATAAAAACCACTTGAATAAAATATTAATGTCGATTACGAAATCTTTGTTTTACTGTTCGGGTTACAGTTAGCCTGTTTTCTACCATTGCATTGTGACAAAAAATTTATTTTTTACCATTGAGTATTATTATCTGATCTATGTTTTTACTTTCTCATAAACGAAGTATCTATACAGGGTGTCCCAGACATGACTACCCAGGCCCATATCTCAATTATTTTTTAAGATAATTACCCCAACAAAGCCTATATTTTCGTAAATATGGGATTTATATAGAGAAAAATCATAATATAGGTCTTAAATAAGGGAAATCTTGTAACCATGCAAAAAATTGATTTTCAGTTTTCTGTGAATTTAGGTTTTCAAATCATCTGAACCCAAAAAAGTGGTCTAGCTATCTGTCTATGGTCGTACATATAGAGCCCAAACAATTAAATTATAATTACTTTGCTGAAATTTTTAAATGTACCTATACCTATATTTTAAGTTTTTAACGAATTTTTGTTATTTAAGCTAAACCGCTTGCAGAGAAAAGAATCACAAATCATTTTCACAAAAAGAAATCAGAAACGAATCTAAAACAAATCTAAGTGTGCAAGCTTTCACGGCCGGCATTGTTCCAAGTCTTCATGGTTTCCGGGCTTGTAGGCCGTGGTCCGGTGGTATTTCTACCTGACGTTTCGTCTACAACTGCGGTAGACATTCTCAAAGGCGATGTGGCAGCGGTCGAAGTGTCCTCCTTGGCGGCTCACAGGTCTACCGCAGTTGTAGACGAAACGTCAGGTAGAAATACCACCGGACCACGGCCTACAAGCCCGGAAACCATGAAGACTTAAAACAAATCTGTTCTAGCATTTGTCAAATTAAAGTTACGGAAGTAGAATATATCATTATTCATGTATTATGAAATCCGCATGTAATTTAATTTACTAAGGCCCGTATTCACCAAGCCTAGTTAGTTATTTATTCCGTTGATTTATTCCCCTGGTAACTATCACACGGAATAAATAGTGATAATTCAAATTACCAAACATAGTTAAGTTTACTGCAGATATAAATCGTAAGAATAGCTATTCTGTCCAATTTCAAGGGTATAAATATTTATCCGCCTAGTTAAATAGGGTGTGCACGAAATGCATAAATTACTTTATGGCCTGGCGACCTTTTCAGGTAAATATTAATTTCATATCTTACAGGTAAAGGTTTTTGTCAGTAAAATATGTCAATATTCACCATTTTACATTTTCGATAGATGCGCCATCGGTCGGATCTTTGGTAAACGTGCTTTAGAATCAAAATATTTGACAAAATCTCCAAGGCGTATGGTAATAGTAAATTTTTACCTGAGGTTACTATTCTATCGAATAAATTGCTTGGTGAATAGAAAGTTTATTTTATTCCAAGGAATACATTTATTCTAAGGTTAGTAACTTCTATCTTTAACAGTGTTTGGTGAATACGGGCCTAAGTAAATTCAAATTAAGATGTATCTTATCTACTATGTAGTCTATTATTGGTCACTCTAACATAGAGACTCGCTAAAAATGTTTGAAAAAATGTACAATAAGAACAGAATCAGATTGTTTAATTATAACACCCCTTTTTTGTCGGGGGTTAAAAATTAAGTATCTACACATTGTCCTAACATAATACCTACTTATTAAAAAACACATGTTTTCTTATAAAATTTTTATTTTTTTAATTGCGCCCCACATGTGATAGTGTCACTCTTTGCTCATCAAAATAGCATTGCTTGCCCTGATTTTTTACTAAATTAACTTCGACCGTTGAGTGAAAGAAACTCTTTCACTCCACGCTTCGACTGCATTAATTTTTGTGCAATAAAAGCATTTGGGAGAAAACAGGTTAAACGCGGAACCGTTCTTTGTGAGTTTGTTTTATTACATTTAACAGTCGAAGTCACTTCCGCATTCAAAAAACACGTTCAGTTCAAGAAGTTATTTGTTTTATTTTGACGTTTATAATACAATAAATATTGTTATTTATATGCTCACAGAATACTCTGACACGGTGGATGGCTACTTTTCAACGTCCAAAATATCGATGATTGATTTGTGTTCATTTACAGTTATTTTACACATCAAGTACCACCAACGCTAACTGAAGAGGTCGTTGACCTCAGTTCAGGCCCTTTATGATGCTCAACAACCACGATACACTATCGTGCTCAACAACCAGCTGATTGAAATTGGTTTTGTTGTACGCACATAACGGATAAACTCATACCTCGATTATATTTTGTTCAAAAATATCAAGATGCTAAAGAATATAGATGAATTTACAAAATAAACCTGCTCAGGAAATTTTCTGTAAAGTCTATAACAGCTCTGTATGAGATTATAGTTTCTGAAGACAGCATAAACCAGGGACGGACTGGCGTAAAAAAGCGGCGCGGGCGGAAGATTTAGCAACGGCACACATAGCTTTTCGTTGAGGGAGGGGGAGGTAATATAGTGGCTATGCAAGGAACTAGGTAAATATATAGCGGTAGTCCCCTCACTGGGGGGTGCGGGGTGCGGAACACCGTCCAGCAGAAGGGGGGTCTCCCCCGGAAAAAAATTCGAAAAAAAATAGGACCTAAAAACACAAATTCGAAGCAAATGAAACGATGGTTTTCTTAATCAGAGTTCTGAAAAATTAATTTCTTCGAGAAAGAAAAATTCGAGATGATTGTTTTGCTTTTTATTTGGCATAATCGCAGAGTAGTGGTCGGTGGGGACGTGGGGTATATAAAATAACACCGAGATAAATGAAACCGACGGCCCATAAGCAAGCTTTGTAAATGACTAGGAAGCTTATTATTCAATGCAGAACATTTAAAACTTTTTTGTGTCGTAGGTATATAGTTATCCGATGTAGCAGCAAAACTAAGTTATCCTTATTTCTTGTATTATATGAGTGTAATTTTGAATTTGTGTCCATACTGCTGTAATGCTCTTTAGCATACATTAAACCGTGAAAAATGTAGAAGCCATAGAAGGTCATTATTTTTAATTGTTTAAAAAGAGGTCGACAATGCTCATATCTAGAGTACAGACACCTGCCAGAGTATGCGGACAGCAGCTTTTTGCAGTATAAAAATTCTTCGATGCCCCTCCCCAGATCAAAATTCCGTATTGTTAAGGGAATGAAAAATCCTGTAATACGCCGTACAGGCAGCGTCTGTTGAAATTGAGTTTTTTATTCTCCTAACCGCGTAAGTAGCTTTAGCTAGTTTGCTACTTAAAGCATTTATATGACTGTCCCAAATATTAAGTCCAGTAAATTTAGATTTCCACTGCGGAATAATTCCCAGTTAGCTCAATTTTTGTAAACACCTTCGTTATGGTGTTCTAAAAAAAGTGTAAAAAGTTCCAATCGATAAGGTACCGACATTGCCTGCAGATATTCGAGGTTCAAGTTCACGATAGACGGTTTTTTGCGAATTTCTCAGTTCCATTTCCTTTTTAGTAAAAAATGATTATTATCAATCTAGAAGAGTAACCCGGAGTAGCCATACTTTTAATTTTTTTTTTCAAAATTCCTTTACGAATAGTCTTTATAATTGTTATAAAGACTATTCGTAAAGAAATTTTGTAAAAAAAATTAAAAATATGGCAACTATTAGTAGAGTGCGTTATACGGTATGCAAATGCATACTCGTACTTTAAATCCGCACTCTCACAACCCTTGTATATTTTTTTTACAAAATTATTTAATGAATAGTCTTTATAATTAATGTCAAGTGCGAATATCGTATTTTCGAAAAAAAATTATCTGTCTGTCTATTTGTTTGAGGGCTGTCGATTTGTATGTTTGGTTGCTTATAACTAGAAAACTATTGCATTAATTTCGATAAAATTATACTTAATTGTTAGCTTAAAGTTCAACTTAAAATAAAGGTACAAATCATTATGTTAGGCTCTCGAGAAGCAGCATAATCCCGTTATGTAAAATCGAGGGGGAGGAAGCCGCGGGTACTTAAATAAGTAAAACACTGAATCGTAGACAAAAAATGTTTATTCAAAAGTTGTAGAAAATATTATCTTCTACAAAATTGATAATAATCATTTTTTACTAAAGAGACTTGGCTTTATTTTTACAAGAATTGTTTTTGATGGGATTTCAATACTTTTTGTAGGATGTTGCTTATACACTAAATCTAGCCGGCATGCCAAATTTCCACATAGAAATCCTTTTATATTCCTTTAGAGGTTGGAGGGAGAAAATCACAGATTTTTTTAATTTTTCGTTACTTGTACGCGAAACTCAGCCTACATACCAAATTTCAACTTTCTCTGACTACGGACCTATAGAAATCTGCACCACCCCCTGTTAGGGGTTGAAGGAGAAAAAACACAGATTTTTTAATTTTCTCGTTAGGTACTAACTTGCACGCGAAACCTATCCTGCATATCAAAGCGTTCTAGGTCTACCCTAAAGATTTTTGACCTATAGAAATCTGCACATCTCCACTTTGGAGCATTGGAAGCGGAAAGTCACAGATGTTTGAATTTTCTCGTTACTTGTACGTGAAACTCAGCCTACATACCAAATTTCAGCTTTCTAGAACTATGGGAAGTACTTACTCTAGATTTTTGATTATCATAAGTGAGTATAGGTATTTAAGTGATGAGTGTGTGAGTGAGTGACGAAATCAATGAACTTTGCGTATTAATAAAATCTAAAGTAGCATGGCTATAAAAATGAAACATAATAATCTTGGTGGCTCCATTCTATCCTGAAAATTTAAGACCTAAAATGTTATCCAGACCGAAGTTACGAGGGTTCAAAAATGCGCCGAATCGCTTCAAGAAAAGGTAGGCTTGGCACACGTAGGCTTGGCAGTGCTCGACTCAGCGGGTGCACTACCGTGCACCCAGACTGACTGTCTTTACCAGCGTCTCTACTCTCTATTCTCTAATGATCCCGATTTAGTTTAACCATAAAGTCAATACCTTCAGTGAACACTTTTTTGAGAAACTAAACAAAATAAATTTATGTACACACAACAAACTTTGTTCTTTGAAAGATTTTAAAAAAGAAATGACCGTCAGTGCTTTCCTCGCTGCAGTAGTTCGATGATAAATTGCAGTGTTCTGCATTAATTATAAAGTTTTAAATGGATCGACGCTTTTTCTTCGTGGTGCAGTGCGCTTGTCTTGTTATTGCTGTCAGTAACTAATGCATGGTGCGTTATACAGGGTGTTAATGAGAAAATTTTTATTTTATCAATCAAGATACGTCTATCTATTAATTAATATAAGCTTTCCGTTAATAGTTTGAGGAACTCCAAAGTGATGACTGATGGTTAACCAATATTAATTTAATTTCTATTGCGTTATCTTTCCCCCTTGGCCTTGGCCCTTGCCATCAAAGATCTGCTAATAGGAACTAGGGGTTTGTAACAGAGAAGCCACTGAAACGTCATATAAACAAGCCGTGAGGTGGGTCGTTTATTAAGACTAAAGTGCGATCCTTGAGGTCCACACGACGATCTTCCCAGTTTGATAAATATTTAATAGGTACATATCAATAATTAAATTAGAAATTACACAGAAAAGTAATCATTAAAACATAATTATTATTTATTTTTAACAATAATTAAAAAAGAAAAAAACGGCTGAACCGATTTTTATAAAATTTATGTCGGATCAAAATGACGTTAACACGCCTCGATTGGCACCCTTACGAAGTCGATATATCTTTTTATTCGCGAGATATTGTGTAAACTCTACTTTTTTGGAGTCCATTTGGTTAAGACAAAAGAACGGCTGAACCGATTTTGAAAAAATTTCTTTCAGATCATACTTACGTTAATACGCGTCGATTGGCACCCTAACGTAGTCGATATCATTTTTCATTCTCGAGATTTCGTCTTAGAAAGAAATGGACACATACGTACGTACGTATACGTACGTACACACACAGACATCTTTTTAAAATTAGTGTAAAAATAGTGTAGTGACCTTGAAACATAAAAATTTGTTATACATTTTGATTTTGATTTTCGGATCCATTACAATAACTTCCAATGGGAAGTTAATAACGACATCAACAAAAGCTCGAAAATTCTCATGCTTATCCATTTAAATTGCACTGAAAAATAGTGAATGACTTTATTAAATCTTCCTTAAATTTCTTCACCACAGGAAATTCAAAATTAGTTATATATAGTATATGCTATAGGTATACAAATGTGTTGAAATATACATTTGAAAGTTGTGTCATCATAATGTACATATGTGTACAATGTATACATATCTGTCTCTAATTGTGGTTTAATTATAGAGAAAATGAATTGCTGCGGCACTAAACTTATGTAATTAAAATCAAATTAACGATCAAACTTTAAACTATATGTATTACAAATAGTTAATGAAAAAACAATTACTAACAAAATATTATGCTTTATGAATGTATCTTGGATACACGATATAATAATATCTTTTACTTTTGATTTTTACGTTGAATAGATATGAAATTTGAATCGCTTTTCTGGAGTAAAATTACAATAAAATACCTACAATAAACATGAAAAACTTTTTAATCAACAACTCTCTCAAAACTTTCTTAGGAGTATAATTTTCCAATCCATCTCCCGATCAGACCCTATTTTTTTAATATGAAACTTTATAAGCCTAGTTTTTTTGTTCTGTTACGTATGTCGAGCGTCACGTCACGTTCAATCGAAGCGATCTCCCAGACCAGTATTCATCGTAAAGCAGCGACGCTACGTTCATAACTATATTATTCTACGTCTACATAACTTATATCGTACGAATGTTCAGTCGAGCAGCACATCAAATACCCGTTGACCACTAACGATAAAATCTGGATTCTTACGTTCGTCTCCATACTGATCAGGGTTCAAATTACATTACCAATATGAAAACCACGTAAACAAAATTATATACTTTCGGAGATTTCGAGTTATAAGCGTTTAGGGTTATGGCAATAAAGTTTTACTTGCACCATGGTTTCATAAAACCGCAGCCTATAGTTTTTCATAACTATATTCTTCTTGAACGAACACGGAGAACGAAATCGATACTGTTTTAAATTAGAAACCTCCATTCTAAAGACAACGACATGCAAACTTTAGTTAACTTTTATATATCGGTTTCGTCGGGTATTGCTCTTGTTATTTATTTGAATAATACCTAAGTATAAGCACGTATAAGTAATACGGTTTCATGACAGACGTTCTTATTGGTCATTATCTACCTACTATCTGTGATTAATTCGATGTATCTTTTAAGTATTACCGTTGTGTTACGCTGCCATCAACAAAGGAAATCGGAGGCCATTCAACTGAGGGTCTCCTCGTTGTATCCATCTTTCATTTTAAATCTAATTCAACTGTTTTACTTATAGTTTTCACAGCAGTCTTGATGAAACAATGAAAAACAACAAGTGCAATGCGTAGTGAATTTAGTACGGCTGAGGATATTATAGGGTTTTTTGAAAATTTTGTAGCAGCCAAATTATATTAATATAGGAAGTTTTATTTATTTAAACGTTTCGCCTTTTTAGGCATCATCAGTAAATTCTTAATTAGTTTGATGTTGAATTTGTTGAGTTCTTGAATTTTAAATGTGTAGTATGGTCCATATTCTTTGTTGATAGTATTGATAAGGAATCTTGTAGTTCCATTGATATCAACAAAGAATATGGACCATATACTACAAATTTAAAATTCAAGAACTCAACAAATTCAACATCAAACTAATTAAGAATTTACTGATGATGCCTAAAAAGACGAAACGTTTAAATAAATAAAACTTTCTATATTAATATTATTTGGCTGCTACAAAATTTCCAAAAAAACCCTATAACAAGTGCAATAAATCATTCAACGTACCGAAGTTTAAAGTCGCTCATATCTCTGAAGGGTTGGCGGATCCATGTTGATTGGACAGGTTTCCATAATTTTAGTTGGTACTATCGCCCCCAAAGTTTACAAACTTTTTAGGCGCGATCTTAGCGAAGCTAGAAGCGCCTATATACACTCGCTTTGTCTGTGAATCTGTGAATCTGTGAATCTGTAACGGATTTTTTGTGTCACGCGTACAGCCCAAACGGATGAACCAATTTTCAAAAACTTTTTTTTGTTCGATTCCTCTCGGGGTCTATTTGATCCTAACGTCGCCCGATTTTTGAATTTTGGCCCCAGAGGGGAGCAAATTAGAAAAAACGGTGTTTTTTGCTTATAGTTTGCTCAATTTAAGTAAGATCGATTCGAAACCTGTCTCAAACGAAAGAGCAGAAAATTTTAGATAGATTTCATGTATAATATTGTGTCAAAACAGTTTTTTTATACAGATTTATATGATTATTAAACTAAATAAATGCGACTTTATCTAATAAATCGCGAACTTGTTTCGGTTGTCCTTGTCTGTTGCACAGTGTGATATGGATATTGGAAGATAGCGTATGATCTGTCTTATATTGCATTATTTTAATATAGTTATTCAATTTTTTGACTGCTGATGTTTGAATTTAAGTTTAAAAACCCTGGCCTACTGAGTTAAAATGACGTGTAACTAATTATTGACGTCGATCGGATGGCGAGACCTAGGGATCGGACCAAAATTTCTCGACGTTCATACCTTCCCGAACAATTTGACTTTCTCTGTCTGTATGTCCCTTTGTACGCTTATAACTCGAGAACCACTGATCTGATTTACATGATTTTTTTTCAAGTAAATAACTTCTTATGCGACTGCGAGTTTTAAAATATTCTGGCATCACGCAAAAGTAAGTAGGTAGTAGATGCTTTGTTTTTTAAACGGTGGTTTTATTTAGCTTGATCCCGTATATTTGTTACAAATCTTGCGACCGACTGAGTTGAAATTTTGCACACATGTGTAGCTACGGTGACAAAACAATATTATGGTACTAACTGACCGGCCCGGTTCGTCCGGGCGTATATCGTACTTTTGATTTTTCACCCACTTCCTATGATCCGATTGAGTTGAAATTTTGCACACATGTGTAGCTCCGGTGACAATACAATATTATGGTAACTAGCTGACCGGCCCGGTTTTGTCCAGGTGTAAATCGTACTTTTGAATTTTCACCCACTTTCCGTGATCCGATTGAGTTGAAATTTTGCACACATATGTAGCTCCGGTGACAATACAATATTATGATAACTAGCTGACCGGCCCGGCTTTCGTCCGCGTGCAAATCGTACTTTTGAATTTTCACCCACTTCCTATGATCCGATTGAGTTGAAATTTTGCACACATGTGTAGCTCCGGTGACAATACAATTTATGGTAACTATCTGACCGGCCCGGCTTTCGTCCGGGTGTAAATCGTACTTTTGAATTTTCACCCACTTCCCGTGATCCGATTGAGTTGAAATTTTGCACACAGGTGTAGCTCCGGTGACAATACAATATTATGATAACTAGCTGACCGACCCGGCTTTCGTCCGGGTGCAAATCGTACTTTTGAATTTTCACAGGCAAAAGGTCTTTCTCCGGTAACGTTTCAGTGGATCGGATAAATGTTATAAAATCAGACTAAGGAAATAAAGCACACTAAAAAATTAAAAATAAAAATAGATAAAAAACTTTTAAGTTAAACGGTTTTATAAATGTACTAAAAAGAAAAAAATAAAATTTAATTTAGGTTCATAAGTATAAAAGCGTGGGTCGTGACTGTAATAAATTATCATAGAGTTTACGACCCACGCTTTTATACTTATGAACCTAAATTAAATATTATTTTTTTCTTTTTAAAACATTTATAAAACCGTTTAACTTAAAAGTTTTTTTACCTATTTTTATTTGAAGCTATGCTTCTTAACGCACGTTTCAGATGGGGACCTAAATAATAAAAAGTGAAACGTCACGTCACGAAGTAGTGCAACGTCACTTTTGTAAAAATTATCCGATCCTTTTGAAAATTAATATTTGAGAGTTTTATAGAACACAAAAAAATAAAATGGCGTCAGATTTCAAAATGGCGCCCATATGTACTTTTTTGTAAAAATTATCCGATTCTTTTGAAAATTAATATTTGAGAGTTTTATAGGACACAAAAAAATAAAATGACGTCAGATTTTTCAAAATGGCGGCCATATGAACTGTTTTGTAAAAATTATCCGATCCTTTTGAAAATTGATATTTGAGAGTTTCATAGGACACCAAAAAATAAAATGACGTCAGATTTTTCAAAATGGCGGCCACATGTACTCTGTTGTAAAAATCATCCGATCCTTTTGAAAATTGATATTTGAGAGTTTCATAGGACACAAAAAAATAAAATGATGTCAGATTTTTCAAAATGGCGGCCATATGTACTTTTTTGTAAAAATTATCCGATCCTTTTGAAAATTGATATTTGAGAGTTTCATAGGACACAGAAAAATTAAATGTGCCAGATTTCAAAATGGCGGCCATATGTACTTTTTTGTAAGAATTATCAGATCCTTTTGAAAATTGATATTTGAGAGTTTCATATGACACAAAAAAATAAAAT